>ML677332.1:12403852-12515064 GCA_007922305.1 Dermatemys mawii | reverse complement strand
TGTATCTTTCATACTGTGCTTCAGTGCTAAAGCTATTTTTCTTTTAGTGTATTGTTTCTTCGCCTCAAATATCGACTGGTTGTGTCACCAAACCCAGCCGTCAGGCTTTTTCTTTTTTAAAGAAAAGAAAAGATATTTTAAGGTTGCCTTTTGGGGAAGAAAAGAAAAGAAAGTGTTTACTATAAAGTTATAACTATATTTGCACAAGGATGGAGCATTGTGTGGTATGGGCACTTAAAAGTAGCATAGAGTTTTGTTCTTCTATGGTTTGGAGACATTACTGGCCACTCAGGCCTACGTCCTCAGCTGATGTAAATTGTCCTAGCCTCTTCAGTGGAGAGGTGCTAATTTATGACAGCTGAGGATGTGGCCCATAGTTTTAGAATCTAACAGTGTTGCTTCTCAGCCTTGATTCATAGAAGTAAGGACAGCTGTAACAATTCATCTTTTCTCCTCTGTGCTCATTCACACAGCCTAGCCAGTGGAATATTTGCACACATATTAGAAAGAGTAGATGAGTCACCTGGACTTGAATGGAAAGATTTGTGATCCCAAGATAGACTGAGCTGAAAAGCTAAAGGAACAGCTTCCACAGTTTGCTTGGTGGGAAAATCAGATGTACTTCTCTTGGATTGTTACCAAGTGCTTGCCTCACTAAAAATAGGTCATAGCAACCAAAATATTACAGGGCTTTCTCACTGTGAGTCCAGTCTTACTACTGAATTGCACTTTTGATCTTGTTATCCAGTCTAAACGTACCAGGGTGCATAGCACACCTTATACAGAACATGTCAATGATAATGTGGGAATAACACAATGTTTAGCTGTAGTCCTCTTTTATTATCACATGGGTTTTTGGGGGATCGCTCTCCTTATGTCTAGTTCAGAACAGTTTTTCGTTATTTGAGTGTATAACTAATGATTAAATCATCCAGTAATATCCACCTAAAGTGGTCAAAAGTGATGGAAAATAAAGGAAGAAGTTGTGTTGTTAACGTAAATAAAGTTCTAGGACTTTTCCTCAGATGAAACAGGAGTGTATTAAATAATAATTTAGCTAAGGTGGAAGCCTGATAGTGTGTGTTGATTTTTCAAGATTAATATATAGTCATTGTGAGGAGATATTCCTAACCTAGACTAGGAATGGCAGGATCTCAGATTTAAGAATAGTATTGAGCTGGTGAGGTGCCATCATTTATTTTACACGTTGATTATAAGGCTACACATCAGATCAGAATTTTCTGTTAGTTGACAGATTGAATAGTGGGAATGGGAATCACATTAATTATTAAAATTTCTTTAGTTTTGAGACTACAGGAAATTATTGCTGTTAGTTAAAGGAAAACAGCAATTCATTAAGATATGATAATCCCTTTGTCTATTTAACAAAATATGTATATTTACAATGTTTCTTTTTTTAAATGGATAAATTTCGTATATTAATAGGAATGACTGAAGTAGCAGGAAGCTGCCATACTTGCTTGTATGCTGACACAGGGCCCAGTTCTGTCATCTGGAAATTGCACTGTTAGCTCCCTTTAGCTGTCTGTTATTTACTTAGCTATGTATGGGATCAATTGTGCCTTTAGGGCTGGGGGCATGTTAAAGCTGTCTCTCTTCAGTGGGTGTTCCCGGAGACATTAAGTCTCCCAGGCACACAGGAGAGTATGGATGTTGCTTCATATCTTAAAGTTGTACCACATGTACTCCACTCCTCTGCTAGCCAGTTGCTGTGCAGAGGTGGGGAAGGTTCATGGCCTTGTTTTCTCCCCACTTCTTTTAGTGTGGCTAGTGCCGTTAGCCCTGGGCAGCCCTGATGGTTGGTTTGGGGTAATCCTTGCAATTGTAGGATGGGACATGAGAGAGGCTCCCTTTATCCTTCTCCACCTTTGTGTATGCATGCAGAGTCCTGCCTCTGTCTGTTCCTAGGAAATTAGAACTAATTACTACAATTTTCCTTTAAATGAGTGACTTTTAAAATGTACAGTATCCTTTTTTTAAAGGACCTCTTATTAGTGGTGACCGTATAAACCATTGTGTAATCTGTGAACTTTAATGCACCAGGCAAGTTTATCCTGGGCTGAGAAGCCTTGCCAAGGCTTTGATGGAATAGCATGATTTTATTGTTTTCACTGTGTTCCATAAACATCTAAGACCCACTGGGAAGAATCATTGGGGCGGCTGGGCCTCCTTTTTTAATTGCTGGTTAAAGAAATGTTGCCAGTTTTTTTTCCTTTAAAAAGTTGCATAGGGTCTGTGAGTGACTGGAAGGACTGAAGTATGTTTAGCAAGTTGAGCTATTTTTAGGGTTGGTGTATTTGAAGAAATGAAGCTAATCCCTGGTAAAGAGGTCAGCTTTCTGTGCATTGAAGAGTCTGCTTTTTAACTGTAAAGGATAGCTGAATTTCCTGCAGCTATGTAAAGCAAAAGAGCTTGCACTGTATTTTTTCACTTGATTAGGGGAGAAAAGATGGGCTTTTAGTTAATGCACATGGGTGGGAGTCAGGGGACCGGAGTTCTGCTTCTGGCTGCACTGAAGATTTTCTATGTGGCTTCTGTAAGAAGCGTAATCTTTATGGGCCTAATTCACCCAGAGAGGACAGAGCATGACTCCACTGAAGAATGTACGGCAGTAGGGGTGCAGTACTTCAAAATACTGACCACTTTCTGAGCACCCTTCAGTTGACGATGACCCCTAGTTCAGGGGAAGTGTGGCTGTCCTATATTAGTTTAAAGGTGTGATCATATCCCTCTCTAGTGCATGGCCCCAAATAACTATAAAACCCTCCAACTTATTCACAGCTAACTAAAGGAGCAAGGATAAAATTTTCATAAGTTCCTAAGTGATTTAAGTGCATAAATCCCATTTTTAGAAGTGACATAGGCACTTAGAGTCTAGATCCTCAAAGGTATTTAGGTGTCTGATTCCTATTGATTTCAAGTGAAGGTAGGTGCCTAAATATCTTTGGAGGATCTGGGCCTAAGTCTAATTGAAAATCAGTAGGATGTGGGCTCTAAAGTGCCTAATTCACTTGAAAATGCATGACTGGGGTACTTTAGTCACTTGGGAGCTTTTGACAATTTTACCTTTGCTACTAAATTCCAGGGAAAAGCACTTGATTTTGGTGGTAAAGCTCATGGATTTGCACTCTAGTGATGACTGTGGTGTCTCTGTGTATATGATCACGATTCATTACACTCAGCATCTTGTGGGGTTAGGCGTTTTTTTTTTTTTTTAGAGGGAGCGGGCAAAGCTCCTTGGTCTTACTCTGCTATTCGAACTTCCTATATTCCCACTGAGCCAAATCAGATTTCAAACCAAGCTTCTTCAGCAAGTCTTGTCCAACGCAAGCAAAACCAAATTGAGTTTACTTCATTTTCTCATGCCAAATGCTGTGTGTGTTAGTTTTGTGTCTCAGTTGTTCAGTGTATGTAACTATTGCTTTTCATTTGCTTTGGTCCACAGTTGGGGTTTCGTTGGCAGTGCAGATACTGACAAGTTTGGGGAACTGAAACCAAATATTTACATTCTCAGTTTGGCCCAGTTCTTGAGCTTGTAAATGCTCCCAGTCATATTAAACTTCAGAAAGGTTATGGGAGATCTTGCCAATCTCTGCAGAACAACCCCTTCCCTCCTACCCTCTCTGACCTGAACTTTCCGGTTTGGGAAGGATTTTGAATGCACTTTTTGGACACAACTACCTGCCGAGACTTGACGGTCAGCATGCTCACCCCGATCTGATCGTCAGCACATCTTTTCCCACATCTTGATCCTTGTTCCCTTTACATGTGGCATTTTTGAAAGCTGCTAAAGCTTGCCGAATTGACCTCTAGGGTGACTGAAACCCTGCTCATCAATGAGGTGCAGCATAGGTTCCAGGAATGCAAGCTTCCCTTGATTGCCTTATGCCTCAGTCCTCATCCACAGGGGCCACCTTTAGGTTAGTTCAGTTTCAATTTGAATTCAATCCTTGGCTTCTCTGTTAAGACTTCAGACAAGGAACAATTGGTACCAATTGTGCTGTTGATTATTATTTGGTTGGTGTCGAGGCTGATTCCCCATTCTGGCATTTCAAGTGCAGAAGGTGGGGGCCCTCAAGGATTCTAAAAATTAATATTGGCAACTCCAGGCTTGTATAAAACTTCCAAGGTTACAGCTTTTCTCTGACCTTGGATTGGTAACTGCTGCCATCACCCAAGTGCAGAACCCCTTTAAGAGCCCAGGAAGGTGCACTTGGGAATTCCTTCCTGTGAGGTACCCTCCACGCCCCTTCCAGGGAAGAGCTGAGAAGGGGAGAGGGGAAAGCGAAATCAGCTCTTGCCACCAGCTAATTAAACAACATATGCACAAACCTCTTAAGATACACCAATCCAATTCTGTTCCTAAAAAAGATTTTATTTTTTTAAAAAAGAAAAATACATCTGGAAACTCTGCTATTACTAGATTTTTTAAAAAAAAGAATAACTACAATGGTTAAGCAGCTTGGGGTCCCGCTGAAAGGTTACAAGCAAAACAAAAGCACGTGGGGTTAGCACAGAGGAGTCCACAAGCCATAAAGAAATAAAAGAGATACACCTAATGTGTCTTCCTAGACATTTCCTGATCTAATTACATATCTGGGGTTTCAAATGGGTAGTTTCCAGATATGATACTGAGGATTTTTCATACCTGACCCCTAGCTTCTTACAGCATAACTGTTGCCCTGTCCACCTCTCCCTGGGAGAACAACAACAGACAGGCAAAAGGGGAGTCGTTTCCATTTTAAAAAGTAGTAGCCTTCCCATTGACTCTTTTGGCCAGGTGCCTACTCACTTCCTTTTATCTGTGCATAGCAGTGAGACTTTTTAACCTTTTACGGGTAAAGCAATTAGAGAACAGCTACTAAGAGGGATTTTATAGCTGCTGTCGGGTGTCTATAAGAAGCAGCAGCCTCTCTCCCCTTCATTTATCACAGTTTTTGTTTGTTTTGGGTTTTTTTCTGAGCCCCCGCAAAGATGTACTGGATGGATCACAAACACAAATAAAGACCTGGTTTTACACAGTTTAAATTGAACATGAGGTCATGGGAGCTGGTGAATGGCTGTTGAGGAAGGCTAGCCCTGGACCCTCTCCTTCATTCCAAGGCTCTGCCTCTCCCTCTCCCTTTCTGTCCCCACTCCACCACAGGAGCCCAGGGCACCCCCACTATGGCTTCTAGCCCCCCACTACCCCTGCCCTGGGCTTCCCAATCTCCCCCAGCCCTGGATTGCCAAGCATCTGGGGGGTGTGGGTGCAGAGAGTGCCAGCACCCCCACTGCTGGGCCATGGAAGAGCAGGAAGTGAAGGAGGGTGCCTGGGGGCGGAGTGTGGGCGGGGCCACACCAGGCTGTTTGGGGAGGCTCCATCTCCCCTGGCCCATGATACACATCCCCCCATGCATCAGGTCATAAATAATGTGTCTGTGGTCAGGAATGGGGGAGTAGGGTTGCCAGCCCTCCAGGATTGTCCAGAAGTCTCCAGGAATTAAAGCTTAATCTTTAATTAAAGATAATATCCTGTGATGAAACCTCTGGGAATCCCTCCAACCAAAATTGGCAACCCTAATAGGGGAGAGGGAACTCAAGAATGACAGCAATTAGATTACATTGTTGCTCGTTACTGTATATGCTGAGGTTGATGTTCTGTTCCCTTGTTGGTTACATTCTCCCACTCCTTTGCTTCTTGTCGGTGAGGGGGCAGAAATGAAGTTTGGGGAGGGATTTGAATGAGATGGATACTTGTTCATGAAGAACTGGATATAAGCCATCAATTCATTTCAGATGGAACACCAAACACCCCTCAGAGTTATTACCAGAATCTATCATTACTAGAGACAGTGTGAGCCACAAAGTGTGGATCTGCATTTGTGTTTGCAACTTCCTAAACTTTAGAGAGTTTTGGATTTGGTACATTCTTTATAGAAATGGCAAGCTTATACCTGAGTCCAAACTACTCTATTTCACAGATTGATTCAGTCCCATCTCTAGCAATTGCTGATCAGGGCTGGATTTGAACTGGTAGTTTAGAGACAAAAGGCTTGAGATTTCGAGGCATATGTTATTTCAGTTGAGGTACATGCAAAGTGACCAGATGTCCTAATTTTTTAGGGACAGACCTGATTTTGGGTCTTGTTCTTATATAGACTCCTATTACCCACCACCCCGACCTGATTTTTTTACACTTGCTATCTGGTCACCCTAGGTACGTGCATCTATCCGAAGCAAAGAGAAATGGTGTAAAAATGAAGAAATACCACTTCAGAGAGCCCATAAACTGCAGCCATGCAGCTAAGACTTAAATGGATTATGTGCAAACAGAAATGTTCTTCCTGAGAGATGGAGGACACAGTAATTTTTGTTAGAACTGCACCCTCCCACAAAAGAAATGGGATATTGTTTAAGTTCAGATGCATGTCCCTTAACGTTTATTTAAAGCTGAGATTTTAAAATGCCTGATGTTTGGACATTTAATGCTAGTGCTGGTGCCAACACAGGAAACTAGGTCTTTGGGTTTAAGCATTTAGCATTATTCCCTAACTCCCATGGTATTAAAAATACCCATTGTGTAAAGTTCTGTTATTGTTATTCATTTCAGTATTTTGACAGGGTCACCACACTGAGTTAATAGTTTGCATTTTTTTCCCTAAAAAAGGATTAGTTGTCTTCATGGAACATCAGAGTCACAGAAGGAGACAGATGCAAACTGACTAGCATCATACAAAGTGCACAATTCTGTCTGGCATTCTCAGCGACTTGCACAAAGTTCTAAATATTTGATGCAAGTTGCCAGGGAAGATCATTTCTTGCTCTCTTACACTCTTCTTGTGATCACAAAATGTGTGTTGAAGTTCTGTAGGCAGACTTTCCAGATGAGCACTCCCTGCATTGTTCTGAAAAATGCTTCCTGTCAAGAAATGTAACTGGCAAAATGTCTCTTGACGTTTTTTTGATACCACATGGTTACTTCTTTGAGGGAGTGAAAACGGTTCTTACACGACAGAATAAAATGAATGAAAAGTTCCAATGATCTTGAACTTTTGTTCTGGGTGGAAGTGCTGAGAGTCGAGGTCACTTTAAAAATATCAGTAGCTGATCCAATGTCCTGGGTTTTGCACATGCTCTAGAGAAAAGTGGGTCATTCAGAGTCTCTCTCTCTGTGTGTGTGTGTGTGTGTGTGTGTGTGTGTGTGTGTGTGTGTGTATGGGAATGCTCATTTAGGGTTATGAAATTCAATGTTGGGGAGCTTTCTGGTGTCTCATCTCATTATTCTGCTCTAGGTCTAAAAGCTGTTGTCCGTTGCTATCATTCTGTTAATCAAGAATATCTCTTTCAAGTTATGTCAGGTCAGCTGAGGCTTGAAGTGCTGGGACAATGAAGTTGCTTCCCAAATCTCCTGTGTGACAGTAGAAATCACTGTCTCTGAATCGTCAGACATGGTGATTTCCACTGCAGATTTGGGAGCAATTTCACTGCAGCATGTACCTACTGCATAAAGATCTAGTATATTACATGCATTAACCTTGGTTTGTGGACAGCGAGTTTGGGTGGGATGGGAAACAATGCCTGTGTAAGAAATATACAATTCAGAAAGGGGATGAGATCCAACTGAAAAGGGGCATTGGTAGGGCAAAAAGGAAATTATAGGAAAAAGGCTTAAAAACTGTCTAAAAAAATCACAAATTAACCAGGTTTTATATGGCTGTTTACTTAACTAATAGAATCAATACCACTACAATGGCATTTGCTGCCTGCAAATACACTGTATAAGCCTCCAGGTTTGCATGATTATTTCTTTTACAGTATATTACAGATTTGCCCATTACTCTATCTCCAGAAGAATTGGGTGAATAATACTAATTAATATTTAATTTCTTTTTGCAATGTTTTTCTCGCAAATGATTCCACAACTATTTTTTTTCCCACTGTTTGCCCAGCTCTGGCCTCTGGCTAATGGGTAAGTCCAAATCAGGCCAAACTGAATGCAGTTAAAACTAACAAAACAGACTGTTCTCTGACACATACCCCAGCCCACCCTGAGTAGACAGATGGGCTTTACGCTGTGCCTGAGGGTTAGCAAACAAGGGCTTTGTTGGCCCCATGAAAAAATTGAATTCTAGAGCCAAAGGGAGACCTCTGGTGAAAATGGCGGAGCCCCAGACCATTCCATATAAATGTAACTGTGCATTGGCTGAACTCAACTGTTGGGGTGCTGGGGTGGAGGGATGTCTAGATCTAATGTAAATCTTGAGTAACTCTGAATTGTAGGTTTCAGAGTGGTAGCCGTGTTAGTCTGTATCCACAAAAAGAACGAGTACCTGTGGCACTTTGGAGACTAACCAGTTTATTTGGGCATAAGTTTTTGTGGGATACCATTAAATTAGGCTTGAATAAAGACTGGGAGTAGTTGGGTCATTACACAAACTGCAATCTGTTCCCCCATGTTTGCAATCTATTTTCTCATGTTAAGTATCTCCCTACTGTTACTCACACCTTCTTGTCAACAGTTTGAAATGGGCCATCCTGATTATCACTGCAAAAGTTGTTTTTTTTTCTCCAGCTGATAATAGTTCACCTTAATTAAGCCACTTAAAGTTGGATGGGAAGCTCTACCTTTTCATGTTGTGTGTGTGTGTGTGTGTGTGTGTATATATATATATATAATCTTCCCACTGTATGTTCTACTCTGTGCATTTGATGAAGTGGGTTCTAGGCCATGAAAGCCTATACCCCACAAAACTGGTTAGTCTCTAAAGTGCTACAAGTACTCCTCATTCTTTCTGAGTTGCTGCAGATTCTCAGACGTATAACTGAGAACAGAAGCTGCCTTGCTATTTGTTGGAAGTATTTTTGTATGTATCTGCTACGTAAAGCTCTCTGCACCTGAATTCCTGGGCTGCAGCTTATTGGGAAAGTATCCTGCTCATTGAGCAAAACATTCAGTGACACACACACAAAATAAAAATCTGCATTAAGGTTTGGGGAATCAGCCTGTGTATAATGACAAAACACCAGGATTTCAGGACTGGGCAGCCTTTGGCTTGAACTAGCATCTCCGTTTCCCTTTCCTGTACGCTGTAGAGGAATAAATTGGCAACCACTGCAGCTGGCCCAGCCTAGATATAGGCTGGAAGGCACCGGGGAAAAGACCACACAAGGTCAGCATGATTTGGACCATGTGATTATCACCGAATACAGATGATGACCACCCAGCTGCTGCCCAGGACTCAACACTTTGCTAACTTCATTATGTACAGTTTCTTTTCAGATTGTTTTTAGGCTGAGCTGTGTACGCGTTTTCCATTAAGTAAAAGGAGAGTATCCTTCTAGATATTCATAAGAGAGATTTTTATGGAGGCCTAGTATGACCTTGAGTAGTCTTTAGATGCTCAGTTTGAGACTGAGCCAAAACCCGTTGATGTCAATGGGAGTCTTTTTGCTGGATCAGGCTCTTTAAGAATAACAAAAGGATTTACTTCCACCAGTAAATCTCAAACATTGAAAAATTGTATGTCCTACCATTGGATGTGATAGTCCTACTCCAGCAGGCAGGACCTAGGTTTAAAAGGGATACATTATTTTCATCTCTGGACTTATTTGAATTTTATAACCCTTACATTTAGGATCTCAAAAATATGGGAGTAGGTTAAATTAAAGAGAAAATGAAATAGCAATAATATGTTGCCAATTAGTGTCTTACATTAAAGCACTTTACAAAACATTCATTAGTTAAGCTTAAAGCATCACAACACCTCTCTGTAGGGAAATATCATTATCCGAACTCTCTACATAGGCCTAACTTGGTTAAGTCCTATTTATCTAGAAGACCATCTCTGAATGTCTAAGTTACCATACGATCCATAGACATCTGGAATGTTGCAGCCAATAGTGAGACTTTCAAAACTACTTAGGAGACTAGGATACTAGGCTCCTGTTAAAGTCAATGAGAATTGGGTATCTGATCTAAAAATTTCAGTTTATCTAGTCAATTTAAAGTGAGACTCACCAGTGGAGTTCCTAGAGGTGAGCTGGGCTCCTCTTTTCAGGAAGAAGATTCATTAGAGCGAGTATTAAAAGCAAAAGTCGTGACTTAGTTTTCACTCTTTAACCTAATCCCCTTCTCTTCATGTAGCCCTGTACTAAATTATTTGTTCAGTAATTTATTGTTCTGCTTGTACTTTGCAGTAAAAATATTTACTTTCCTGTATGAATCGTTGCTGAAGCAGAAACTTACACATTGCTTCAAACAGCTTTAGCCTAAAGAAGCTCTTTCCTTATAATTTATCCCAAGACCCAAATTTAAATCAGAAGAAAACAGCTTTGTTTTGTGTTTCAATGTCTTCATTCGCTAATCCATCTGATTTCCCTCTAGTGTGAACGCTCACCCAGAAAGAACAGTTAATTTGTCCTTACTGCCGAAGGAACCTTTTTCCTAAAAGCAGCAGTTACCTATTGTATTGTCCTTAAAAATACAAACTGTGGGAAGTGAATTAGTCAGTGACTTAAATTTCAATCAGGGTGTATTCATACTATGAATTGGACTCCTTTCAATATCTTTGCCCCTTGATGCAAAGAGAATGTATTTTTGTTAAGCTCTGTATTTCTAAAAAAGTGAAATCTTACCACCTGTGTTTGTTAAATTAACAAAGGAAATGAAGTGGGAAGGGCACCAGGCTGGGAATCTCCTGGGTTCTCTTCCCTGCTCTGCCATTGACTCACTGTGATGCTTTGGACAAGTCATTTAACTTCCCCGTGCCTCAATTTCACTCTTGTAAAATGGGGACAAGCATGCTTAGCCACTTTTGTAAAATCATTTTGAGATCTACAAATAAAGCACTGTGGAAGGAGCGAAGTATTTTCAATAAGTATTGTGGGTTCATTCTGATGTACGCTTCCATGGTTTGCTCTCACTTTCTGAAAGTGGGAAGGACTAGAGGCCTCAAACTGCACCAGTGAAGTGAATGGGAGTTTTGCCATTGTATTCAATGAGCTCAGCATCAAGAGGGCAGTTGAGGCGGGGAGCTCTGAGGTGCCCTCTGTGAGCCAAATGAAGAGAGGCATTGACATCTGAAAGAAGGCCAGCCACCCTTCTCAGCTGAAGGTCTCTGTGATGTGGAGCCCTGAGGGAGAGGTGGTGGTGATAGACATGTGGGATCCTCCAATGAATACCAAACAGGGCTCACCCTATTGGTCACTGAACACTTCTCATAGATGGGTTAATTGTACCTGCCCTACTCTACACCTGTAGAGAGAGGGCCCTGTGTATCCTGTCTGAATATCTATTTCACTGCTTTATTAAATATATTAATCTGCTTGATGACCGCTTGGTAGGAAACTGTGCATCAGTTAGAAAGTTTTCTCTTTCAGCCTCATTTACATCTAAAAATGCAAAGTTCTCTTCAAGGCCCATCAGATCACACTTCACTGTTTCCAGGGTTCTGTAGGAGTCATTTGTTTTGTTATTTTTGTACTTTTACTATTGTGCTTGACTTGCTGCATTGCCAAGCTATGTTTTCACACTGTGGAAACGCATTTTATTCAGAGTCAACTTGCCAATCAGTCTGGATAAAACAGAGATACAAAGAAGCCCACGAAGAGCAGGCTAAGATAATTGTATCAAGCCCTATCGTCATCTTCTGGTTTTTTTGTGTATTTGCTTTTTGTTTTAAGAATTTTTACCAAGTAACTGAGCCTTCTGGGGCACATCATCCCCCTCCATTCTGCTGGTGAAGGGGCTGAAAACCTGGCAGATGTGGGCTGGGATGGAAAGGGCAGGAAAGCAGGCAGCACTGTGAGGATTGTCCCTCCTTCACCCCCACTTCCCTGACTCTTTGGAAGCTTCTCTATCAGTGTTCTGCAGAGATCTGCTCTGTAAGTGAGAAATGGGAAGGTGGGGCTGGGGCAGAGGATTGCCAGCAAAGTTCATCCTACCTATTAAACAGCTCTTCAGGGCCATCACAGAACTTTTAATCACACTAAGCAGACCTTCCCATTCCCCCTTGATGCTGTTCTAGCTTATGGTGGGAGATTGGCTAGGCTGGAGCTACACTGGTGCAGCAGTTCTGAAAGAGCCGATACCTCTGAAAGGAGTAAATATTTTAAAAAGTAAATATTCTTAAAGGGGCAGAAACTCCTGAAAGCTGCCCTAGTTTGTGGAAAGGACGATTGGCAGGAGCTATGTTGGCACACGGGCTCTTGGCCTGGCTGTTGTCCTTGTTAGGGTTGGAGGAGGCTTGACAGAGTCATCCCTGAAAATTCTCTACATCCGAGCTAGTAGTCCATCAGACCTATCACTAGCACTGACTCTGTCCTAGGGTCGCTTTGGCCAGATCCATGCAGACCAGGCCAAATACCAACTGTATAGTGCTAAAAACTCCTCTGTCCTTTGAGTCAAAAAAACTGGTGATTCTTTCCCACATGCTCAGGGTTTAGCTGATCGCCATATTCGGGGCCGGGAAGGAATTTTTCTTCAGGGCAGATTGGCAGAGGCCCCGGGGGTTTTCCACCTTCCTCTACAACATGGGGCACGGGTCACTTCCTGGAGGATTCTCTGCACCTTGAAGTCTTTAGACCATGATTTGAGGACTTCAGTAGCTCAGACATAGGTGAGAGGTTTATTGCAGGAGTGGGTGGGTGAGATTCTGTGGCCTGCATTGTGCTGGAGGTTGGACTAGACAATCATAATGGCCCCTTGTGACCATAAAGTCTAGGAGTCATTGCAGAAAGTTTGACTTTCTCTTGTATTTCGGATGGATGATGTTTAAATAGGGAAAATGAAGTTTTAATCTTGAGAGAGAGAGAGAGATACATACCTATTTGAATTATCCTAGCAAAATGCCAGTTCCCTGAAATGGATATGAACACAATGCCAATGTTTCTAAGAAGGGTGAAAGAAACAGCCAAATGAAACAAGGTTAAATGCTTTGGGCAAATGAATGTCTTCCTAGTTTTTCTGGTTTTCCCATTGAGAAACCCGAGCCATTGATAGTTTTCTGCAGGTTGTGCTGTAGCAACCTGTGACGTGAAATATGAGGGTGACGATTTTTTCCATAGTTACTTTCCTTTAGTGTGGCTTTAGATCCTGGTGTTTATCCTTCTCTAAGTGAGAAAGAAGCCGCTCAGCACCATTCACACGAGAGTGCAGCTGTACAAAACCTAATGCTCTGTTTCTGCTCCTTATGCTCCTGGGGGAATTCTGTGCCCCACAATGAAAAGTTCTGTGCACAATATTTTAAAGTTCTCCATATAATGTGAAAATAACACAATATAATCACTGTGGCTTCAATTAGTTTGGTAATTTATTTAAACTGCAATACAATGGATTAAGAATGGGAGTGGGGAGCATTGGAGGAAATCCCCAATCCCCCTTGCCTAATAGTAATGTAGCTACATTTGACCCTTTATTTCTAGTTATTTATCAACAAATATATGCAGCCATATGTTCAGTGTTACATCATAGGCAGCTGTAGAGCAAGAGAGGGTGGGAGAATCAAACTCACAATTTATACTGGCGACTGACTATCTCCAGAAACTGCTCATGAAGCACGTTTTGATAGGAAATGTTTTCAGTCCAAAAAGGTTAGACCAGTTCTAATCACTAAAGCACCATAAGTATTTATAAAGTCATACTGTCCTTTACATCACACTGGCAATGTGAAGGGGCCTTAAAACTTACACACCGGTTTTATACTCCTGGGAGAATTCACAAAGACAATGGGAACAATTCACTAAACTAAGCAAGCAGGCTGCTGCATTCAGCTCTGCCTGAAGGACAGAGCCTGCCCCACGCCTCCCTCCTCAGAACCATAGGCACCAACTTTCCGCAGTGCCAGTGGGTGCTTGTGTTTCCCCAGCCCCACCCCAACTCCTCCCCTTCCCTGCCCCCATTCCCACCCCTTCCCCAAAGACCCCAGCCCCCTCCCTGCCCCATTGGACCCCTTCCCTAAATCTCCATCCTGGCCACCTCCTCCCCTGAGTGCCCTGCATTCCCTCTACTGCTTCCCAGCTCTTGCGCTGTGAAAGAGCTGTTTTGCGCAGCTGGGAGGGACGGGGAAAAAATGGGCACACAGTGCACTCGTGGGAGGAGGCAGAGGTGAGCTGGGTGGGGATGTGGGGAGCTGCCAGTGGGTGCAGAGCACCCACTAATTTTTCCCCATGGGTGCTCCAGCCCCAGAGCACCCACGCAGTTGGCGCCTATGCTCAGAACTCCCCAGAACCCTGCCCTTCCATGCCAGTTGTGCTACAATAGTGTGCAAGAGGAACAGTCTCTTCACCCCTTCTCCCCCCACAGCTGCTAAAAATTGTGCTGAGTAGCTGCTGTGTGTTGGCTCTCCTGCCGACAAAATCTTCCACCCCCAACATCCATTAATGGCCATTAGCCAGGATGGATAAGGAATGGTGTCCCCAGCCTCTGTTTGTCAGAGGGGGGTGATCATTATCTGTTAGGTTCACTCACTCCAGAGCACCTGGCATTGACCACTGTCAGTAGACAGGACATTGGGCTGGATGGATCTTTGGTCTGACCCAGTACAGCCATTCTTATGTTATGAGTGGCGTTTGTGTTGTCAGCAGGAGCTGCCAACAATGCATACAATGTGCTGTTCACACTGACACTTATCCACAGAAGAAAAAAACAACAAAAAACATGGGGGAATATAACACCTCTGAAGGCAGGCCTTTGGAGCAGAGCCCGGAGCTGGAGTGCAGAGCAGTGGAGCTGCAGGTTTTTGCCTGGAGCCGGAGCACCGCTCCAAAGCCCTGTCTGAAAGACAAAAGTTTTGTCATTCAGTTGCCAGTGTAGATGTAGCCTGAGTCAGGGCTAAGCTGGCGACTCATCGTGATGCTAAGGGCACTGTGCTGGTGGAGACACAGTCGTTCAAATGAGATGGAAAGCAGGGACTGGCCATTCACAGCAATTAAGGCCCTAGAAGTGCTTTTATTCTGAATATTTAATTCTTTTAGATTTAAACAGTAATTAATGAAATTCTAGGCACCCTGACAATTATTAATCTTGCTGGAATGAAATAATGACTGCCCAGAAGCATTCAAATGTCATCTGTGGATAACAGACTCAGCCTGCCAGCAGCATTAAACAATCCTAAACGTTCACCAATTAACTTAGCTAGTGAATCAAACAGAGAAGCTCCTTTCCACCCTCACTAGCTCCTCCCAAATCCAATCAAACTAAAGCCTTTTGAAGCATGCCCAGAAAGTTATCAGATTTTGGTGGTTTTGGACCGACAGTCCGTGAAGCTCAGTGTGCTATCCAAATTCTGCTTTGCTTAATTACACTTTTACCTCTGCAAACTTCATGTTTCTTCAAGCAGTACAGTAGTATCCGTCATTCTAAGCCCTCTCCGATTCTCTAGCATTGCTGTGTACAAATGGCTGCTGTGCTTCTCCCTAGAAAGGCTGTATTTCAGCAGTGGTTGAAGCATTCTGTATATGTGCAACCCTTACTTCATAAGGGTATTGTAGGTCTTAGTTAATAATTTGTAAAATGCTTTGAAAGCCTTATTTGCAAGGTGTGATATGACTGCCAAGTATTCTTACATTTATTATTTCATAATTCAGTTATCCTTTGTATTGTGAATTCTTCCTGCGCATCAGTATAAGTAATAATATCCAATTCCAATATAGCACATTTCATCAGTAGTTCGTTAGAGCTTTATAACATTATAAAGGGCTTTATAATAGAGTGCAGTATCATTAGAATGGGTTGGAACATTCTCAACTAAATTAAGTGGTGGTGTTATATGTTGTTTTGCAGAGATGTATTGGTTTTGACACAGTTTTGGTCAGGAAGGGGTTTTGAGGTGCAGGGTTTTATGGCCACTTCTAGTGAGACAGTAAGAGAGTGGGACCTGAATCAAAAAGCTCATGTTTTGATCTGAAATTGGTGATTTAGACACCATTCAATTTCACAGAAATGTTTGAGAGGTTTTGGTTTCATTTCAATGTGAAACAAAACAAACAAACAAAAATACTGAAACCTCAAAAGTTGCTACACATCAGACTTGTCATCATCCAGTGAGGTCTAATCATTATCTCCATTTTATAGATGAAGAAACTGAGGCACAGGGAGGAGAAATAACTTGCCCAAAGTCACCCATTGGGCCAGTGGCAGAGCCTGACTCCCAAGTCTCCTGAGTCCCAGTTCAGTGGTTTATCTATTGGGCCACTCTGCCTCCCAGTTTAATACACTGTTAACAGTTTCCCATAGAGCTGATTTCACCACTTCTGCTTTGAACTCTTCAGTTTCTCCAGAATTCAGAGTCGCCGACTTTCTAATGTGTGGGGGATGCTCTCCTCTGGTTCCACTTCAGTCTCCACCCCCACTCCACGCCTTCCCCCAAGCTCTGCCCTCACTCTGCCTCTTCCTGCCCTCTTCCACTCCCTTCTCCAAGTGTGCCCTACCCTCACTCCTCCTATCTCCCCTCCCCACCGTGTCTCCTGCATGTCATGGAACCACTGATCATGGTAAGTGGGAGGTTCTGATCAGTGGAACCACTGGTGGGTGGGTTAGCTGGAGGAAAGGGGGAGCGGATTGGGGGGGATGCTCATGGGTGCTTTGCACCACCATATTTTTCACCTATGGGTGCTCTAGCCCTGGAGCACCCACGGAGTCAGCGCCTATGCCAGAATTTAACATTTCATTAGAAACAAATGTTTCTAACTTTTCTAGTTATGAAAAAGCTTCCTAAGTGTGGCCATGTCAAGGCTGATTTTCTTGAGTTTGCAGACAAACAATATCTGTGAATTTTGCCCATTCAAAGAAAAGGTGTGGCAAGGCTGTAGTCTAATGCTAACAGTTTCAGTGGCAACATTGTCAGCTGTTTCATTGCTGATCATTGGGCACTATGACCCAGCTATTGTGGTATTTTGGGAGCAGTTTGGGATCGTGGATATGTACTATGGGAATATAGTAGCACTAGACTTCTTCTTTTTTTTTTTTTTAAATTGATTGCTGTTTCTCTTTGGCAATCCAAAGAAAAACCAAATCACTGTATTATGATATTAGAGAATGGATGTCAAGAAAATAGTCTAATATGCCTATAGCTGTAATGATTTTGTTTTACAGTTTCTGAAAATAGTGGGCTAGCCAAGTAATTTTCTGCTGCCCTATTCTGTTATCTTTCCTTAGATGGTTCTAGAAGATGACGTTTCCTCTGCAAGTCTCTGCTGTTTATGAAGTGAAAACATATTATTCCCTTCAATTCAAACAGGGCCTCCCTCTAACAAACAACAGAGATTCAGTGCCCCATTTATTGACTTGACATTTTGTTTTATCATTCCCGTTTATGGAGTAGTCTCTGGAGGTTTGCAAAGTATGCATGAGTAAGAGAGAGAAATGTGCTCCTATTTTTTTGTTGGGAAAGTAGGAAATTTCTGCTTGGAAGCAAATACGCATCTAGATCCATCTTCCTCGTTTCAATTAGCCAGGTCATCTGTGGCATCCCACCGTACTTTTCTCCCCAACTATACATTGTCACAACACACCCATATTTTTCATAAATATGATATGAATGCAGCATAACTAAGTTGTATTCGATTCAAGATGGGTCTTGAGAGATCCTTGGAAAGGTTATGATTTACCAAATATGATTACCCTATTTGTATGCATGTGTCATTGCCGTATCTGAAGTTAGGCATATAAACTCTGTATCAATTGCAAAAGTGTTTGCATCTGCGAACCGCCCACCAGACTGTAGGCAATCAGCCTGAATGGGTCATTAGGAAGAACAATAAGACTTTGAAGATACTAATTTCTCGCCTTCCTGAGAAGCTTCTTGGGTTGCTGCTTTGACACTACAGGGTCAGGTGATCATGTCACCTGGTACTAGACCACCATCTTGGGCTTTCAGTGTCTTTCCATGAAGATGGCATGGAAGGCCGGACTGGGAAACGAAAGATTCCCACCATATGTAAAGTCTATTGAAGGCTGGAGAGCGAGTTAATTTTTATGAGCTTGTGTTGTACAGATATCTCAATATTGTCTTATGCTGTATAATTTTGGGTTTGCTCCCCAAAGGAGGTGTGTACATGAGTGCTGGGTAAATCCCTGAGCTGAATCCTCCCACCTGGGGCTTATTTCAGTCTCCGCAGCTGGGTGTGGCCTTACCTTTGTGTGCTAGAGAAGGCTTGAGGGCCTGGTAAAGCACAGATGGGGTGAAGAAGCCCAGAGTGGTGGAATGGGTGGGCTCACTGGGACCCCAGTATACAAGATGGTATCCCAGACGTGGGGTCCAGCCTGTGTCTCACACATTCCTTCAGTAGTTTATATCTATACCAACATTTAGGAGTTTACTCCATATTGTTATGTTCTTGTTTGCTTACAACTCCATTTACAAAGCAGTCTCTCTGGATTTCTTTACCAACTGGCCTTTATTACTCTTAATTTTTTGTTTTGCAAGGCTGCTTTGTCTAAAATTTCCAAAGGAGTCTGACCTCCATTTGAAATTTTTCAGGGGTCCCCAAATGAAAAAGGTTGAAAATCACTGGTCTAGAGGTCCCATTGTGCTAGGCATTCTTTGGGGCAATGACCATTTTTCTGTGTACATAGAGCTTTTAAACCAAGTATGAGATGAGAAGAACCAGATGGATTCAACAAGCAGACTGGGGAAGCACAAGGTGTGTATGCTGCAATCTGACATGTGATAGTACAGGTAGCATGGCTAAAAATAGCAGAGCAGATTGGGCAGTGAGAGCTTCAGTGTGGGCAGGCCGGATATATTGGGAACCCTGGGTACCTACTTGTGTATCTGAAGCCTGCACTGCTGCATCTACATGGCTATTTTTAGCTATGCTAGTGTGGGTAGAGCTAGCATTGATACATCTCCCATAGCTGAAATCATGCCTTGGATTGCAGTGGAGACAGACCCACTGAGTCTTCTGAATATGTGCTGTACTGGATTTTGTGCATATGTACCACTGCCATCTACTGGAAATGTAGAGTGATCAGCTCATATGAATTTTGTCCTTCTGGTAGAGGACATCTTCTTATGCCTTTGGGGCTTAATCATGAGAACCACTTGACCAAATATCTCCCAGTTTGGACAATAAAGTCTACCATAGTGCCCAGCATGGTATAGCTATTTTCAAGGCAATCTGCATATACATTCTAAAACGCTTTGGAAAAGTTGAAGCAGGTTAGTTTTTTGGGATGAGGCTGTACTGTGGGAACTCCTGATGAAATGATCTTAAATTTACACCACAAATTATTCCAAGCACTCAGCTGACATACCAAATGTGAAACCAATATGTGCATGTGAATTTTAGATCACTTTGAAGAAGGGAGTTGAAACTGACATGCTCTTTTTCTATTCTGGTTACTTAAGAGATTTCTGGTTTGCATCAGCCATGCACGCCACTTTACAGAACGAGAATTGAATAACTCTGAAATGTCCTATTGCATAGCTGAGTCTTGATGACATTAATTAGATGAAGTCAGGGGAGTTCCACTGAGGTCCACCCCCGCTCCTGTCTGTGAAAGTTACAGGCACCAGCACATTTTAATATGAGGTCATTGAGGCAGCAGGGGGGAGAAGGGAAGGCAGGGCTGTATCTCAAAAAACCTGACTAAATGACCCCAAATATACACCACTAACCCCGCCCTGTGCCCTCAACTGGCATAGCAGAGTTTTGGCTAATCTGAGTATGCATGTCAATTTTAGAGCACATTGAGCTGCACTTTCCAATTAGAGGTGATTTTTCAGTCCCGAGGGTGCTGCTGTAAACGCTGCCTCCTGATACTTCACTCAGTGGTATTGTAGAGACCATTCGGAAAGTTAACTGAAAACATGTAAGGGTTTATATTTATATTGCTTAACACAGGTAGTTGTTATCCCTCAACCCCTTCATCAGTAGGAAATAATACATTTTTGTGATGCAGTATCTCTGTTCAGTGGAGCACTTCTAGCTTGAAACCGCTCACATTTCCTGTTCACTGCCTCGGCTGCAGCTTTGTGTAAATTCAAAATGTTTCAGGCCCTCTAACCAAGCCTGAGCAGCACCTCCTGTTAGAATTTAAGCCCCAGGAAAATCAGTGATCCACTTTTCAGAAGCTTCTCGGATGCCAGGGCTCCTCCTTCACTGCCTCCATACCTTAACTAGGACCATGTAAAACAGCTAAAGGAGTTCATCTTGCGATGCGGAAATATGGACGTTCCTTGTAGCAGGACAGTCACCCCACTCTGGTCCTGAAGGGGTTAAAAGGAGCCCTGGAGAGGGTTGTGGCTGGGGAAAGCAGCAAAGCCCAGGCTGAGTAGAATCGCAGCCACTGCTATGGCCAGCCCAATCAAGCCACAGCTGGCCCTGATAAAAGGACTGAGAAGCAGGAGCTAAGTAGTCCCTCTTTCCAGGCTGGGAGGGAGCAGGGCCTGGCTGCCTGCGGGACAGGGTACCTGAGGTGGAACAGTGCTGAGGGAATAGGAAGGGAGCTGGGGAGCTCCAGCCTAGCAACTCCCCAGGCTGCAGGTCTGAAGTGAGGCCTAAGGAGGGTACTAGGCAAAGGCAGCTAGTCCAGGCCCCGCTTGCCTATGATGACTGGCTTTTACACTGCAGTCTGGCCCAGGGTGTGGGGGGCATGATGATGACTGGGAGTAGCCCTAGACTGAGGCAAGGTGGGGATTAGAGGGTGGGGGTTCCCTAGGGAGGGGAGACCCACAGAGAGTGAGGGGGTATTGCCAGGGGGCAGCCCAGTAAAGGGGCCCCAGTAAAGGGGCCCCAGGGCCTGGGAGGGACACGGGGGCCAGCGGACAGGCAGACACCGGCCTCCAGAGGGCTCTCCAAGCTGGAAGAGCTAATTCCAGATGGCCAGCAGGAGGCACCTTAGCGTGCGTCATCACATCGCTACACTCCCCCACACCCAAATCTAATTTTTACTGCACTCCCCCTGGGGATCCTCGTGGCTCCTCAGTTTTAGCTGAGGTCAAGCCGGGGAAGATAATCAACTGATGTCAGCAAAGCCCATGACGTAGTGCAGTGGTTTTCAACCTTGATTCATTTGCAGAGCCCTAACAAATTTAGAATGGAGGTGCAGACCCCTTTGGAAATCTTAGACACAGTTGTTAGACCCCCGGGGTCCATGGACCACAGATTGGAAAACACGGATGTAGTGGGTTTGTTAAGCGTTCAGGGCCAGAACGCATAGTATCGTACTCTACAAGCGGTCCCACTGAAGTATGAATAAGGGTATCAGAACTTGCCCTTCAGTGAATAGGCAAGTGAGATTCTTTCTTGGAGGCCAAATTTATGGACAAAATTGTGACTATGTAACAAAGCCAGAGCAAGGAGCAGTGCTTTGTTGCACTGCCTGATGGGCAGACCTGGAGGCAGATAGTGACTCTCACACAGCTGAAATGTTACTATCTGCTTTTGTTTTCACCTTGCTCCAGGGAAAAGCATCCTGCACAGGCCCTATACCTGGTGCAGTGCACTTTCACCAGTGCAGCTATCCTGGACAACACGTTGTGGAGTGAAGCCATAGTTCCATCTGCTCCCTGTCCCCACGTGTTGGAGAAATAGTAGCAGCTCTGCAAGAGGCCATGTCTGCCTCTCCGCTTCTCCCTGTGATGTTGGTAACTGGCACAGGGAAATAAGGACGTGCTGTACGCTTCCTTACTCCCTGGCACAACTGCGCAAACCAGGACACAGGTGTGCCTGATTCTAACATGTGGCATGTACAGAGCACCATTGATGAAAAGTTGTCCACTGGAGTCATGGTGGCTACTCTGGTATATAACTGCTCACCAGTGTGACCCCTGTGGCTTGGTATAAGTGCACTTTCCAGCTAATGCAAAGAGAATGGTGTAAAGCAGAAAGCATGACCCTGTGTTGGTATTTTAGGCAGTTTACAGTACTGCTGGCCTATCATTCACATGCTGGTGCAGTAAAGAAGGATAAAAATAAACCAGCTAATGATTTACTTTAGAATATTGAACATAGTTTCTGGAAAAAGTCCAGCTGTGGAATCCATGTGCAAGGCAGAGCTGAGAGCGAGAGAGAGAGGCATGACCTAGTGACACCTTTGGAGCCAGCCACCCCTGAGTTCAAATGCTGGCTCCACCACTGACTTCTACTGTGGTCTCGGACAAATCACTCAGGGCCTGGTTTTTCAGAGGTGTTGAGCACCACAGCATTCAAACACCTCTAAAAATAACATTCCTCTGCCCCGGTCTCCCCTCACAGGGTTTTTTGTGAGACCCTGTGCTTGTAAATTGCTTTAGCGAGAAGTTCTATGTAATGTTCGACTAGCATTACATAGAATTCTATTTTGCTGTGTTAAAATAGAATTGTGCTATTTTAACACAGCAAAATAGACTCTGGTTGGTGTGTAATCCAAAGATTTGCTATAATTATTTATTACCTGTATTGAGGTAATAAATAATTATAATTATAGCAATTATAGCAAGAGCCCTTTTCACTTGGAATAAAATAAAGGAAAACCACAGAACAGAGTAAGTGGGATCTTTTAGATCCCTCTGATGTCTGTGCTTCATGAGGTTCTGGAAAGAAAGGGCTTGCTCATTAGATTTCTTTCCCCCTGTCTTACAGCTGTAAATTCTTGGGTGAACAAATTGGATATGATTTTGATTTTTCTTGAACCTAAAGGACAATGAGTCTGATCCAAAACTCCCTGGAGTCCATGAAAAGACTCCCTTGTTGACTTCAATGGGCAAGGCTCGAGTCAGGCTGTCGCCGCGCAAACCTCCCACGTGCAGTACAGTCAGTGCACATGTGTGCAAAATTCACATAATTGCACTAGCCTGACATGCAAGTTCAAAAGAAGCTATGCATTCAATAAGGGATATTTGTGGATTTGTGCTCCTACACCCCAAAGTTCTCCACATCTGCCATCTCCAGCGCTGGGCCTCTTCAGAGAAGAGGCTGTCAGTTGTGCCAGATTCTCTGATGGTTTTGTGATGTGCACAAATGTCTACAGGGGGTTACAGTGTTGACAGCTCTCATGATTTTTGTCATGAGTCTCATGGTGATTACTATTTTCCTCAAAGTCCCAGCTCCTGAAGTCACATGGCTATGTGATGATTTCAGCCTTCATTCTTAAAGAAAAAGTAAGTTTCTAGCTCTTGGGGTTTGTGGAGAAAAAGCTTCACAATGTGACCCAAGTGCACCCTTAAAAGCGCAAGAAGCAGAAGACAAATAAAAAGACCACCCAATCTCATGATTTTTGGTGAGTCTGATTTTTCAACATTAGGATGAGGACACTGCATTGATTTTTGCATGTGTCCTAATCAGATGATGAACCCAACTGCAACTATTTGAATAAAGGGATTTCAGCCTAAGAGCACAGAGCAGTTCAACCAGTTTGATGGGACCAGCTGAGAGGAAGGTCCAGAGTAGGCAGCTCTTTGTTAGCATGCACTTCTGCAATTAAATGGGACATTTTTGGAATTAAGATGATGTGGTTTTGTGTGTATTGAATAACGATTTACATCCTATGAAAACAAAAATCACAGGACCAGTTTTGGAAGGAGACAGGAGCTACTGAATGGAAACAAGATATCTTGGAATATCCCATCCACCAAGGAAGGTGGCTGCCTGACCTGGTGAGAACCATGTCAACCTTTTACTCTAAGGGGATGCTGTGCATAAGCCTAGAAGAGTTTCTCTGATGTGAGACCTCATGTTGTATTGACTGAGCGATTTAGTGTTGGAGCCTCTGTTAGACTGGATTTATATTTGAGCTGCAGCCATAACACTCTGGCTGGCCTCCACTTCCCGCAGCCCCCATTGGACCAGAGCGGCAAACTGCGGCCAGTGGTTGCCGTGATCAGCCGAACCTGCATTGTGGCAGGTAAACACACTGGCCAGGCCCACCAAGGGTGCTTACCCTGGGGGGCTGCATGCCAAGGTTGCTGATTCCTGGTTTACAGGGTCATCTTTCAGTGCTGTAACTGCTGTGCACTCTTAAAGAGCTACCATGTTGTGTTCCACATGTGATCACACCAGCTACAATACTCAGCACTAGTGATTCTAGCTCTTCCCATTCTATATTCTCCTGAACTGAAGAACTAGTCTGTTTCACTTCTCCCTGGTGTCTGATCACTGCTAGGTCCCTGGCTAGGAAGCTGCGCTTTCTTAACCTCAGAAGTCAGCGTAAGGAGAAGGAGGTTGGCTGCAGCAGAAGCTATTCATAAGGCCACATTTTCTTTCCTTGAAGGACTAGTGGTGACATTATTTCTTGCCTTTAGCATATTAGTTTCATCCAATAGTTGTTTTATAAAACACCAGGAACAAAAAGAAGGCTGGCCACATCATCTGCACCTTTCAGCACCACCAGTGACTCTCAGTTCATTTTAGGATCCAATTCAAAATCCTATTCCTTAGGGAAAATGCAGGGTGGCACTCCAGTAAAGACAATGAGATTACATAGTTAATAATGACAGGTTTAAGGTTAGCAGCCTTGTTAATCTCTAAGGTGCCACAAGTATTCCTAGTTTTGTTTACAGTTAATAATGTGGCACCACATTTTTAACACTCCCCAAGTACTGCTCCAGGCTACTGAATTCTAATCTCAGTTACACTAGTGTAAATCTAGTGCACTTCATTGAAGTCCAAGGCATGACATTAGATTTATGCTAGTGTAATCGAGAGCAGAATTTGGGCCCTTGTCTCCCTCAACCCTACCTACAAGATCAGTCTGTTTGTCTGGCATCGGTCTTTCTGTATAATCTGGTTATTACTGATGCAAAGGTCTTCTCTCCTGCATGTGTTTCCATCCAGAGCAACCTTTGTACATTTCTACCAGACATTTCTACCAATTCTCACAGGAAAGGTTATTTTATTTCCTGTCATTTTTCTCCCTTTTTTCCCTTTTGACTCCATAAAGCATCCTGGGATACAGTTTTCATGAAAGACATTCTACAGAATACAATTGTATGGTGCTGGACTGGTGTTGAAAGGAATCTATTGGTTGCCAAATTCTCATGGGTCAGAGACTGAAACCCCAAGTCTAAAACACTCTGAGCTTTGGGGAAGTTCAGGTCCAGATGCAAACTGTGGCTGGCCCCATCTCTGCAATACTGGATCCAGACTCCCTTGGCCTATGGCAAAGTCCTGATCTGGATCATCCACTGTACTACAGATGGGCTGGAAATGTAAACAGTGTGGGCCAAATTCTTTAGTCACTTACACCATTGGCTTCAGAGCAGTTGCAAGCGTGTAATGCAATTGCATGGCCACATTCTCCATTTCATTATCAAGCTGGGGAAAAGCTTTGTTCTCAGGGAGTAAGGTGTTTTTGTTTTGTTTTTTACTTGGTAGCTAGAGCCTCAAGTTCACTCAAAGAATAAATTGGTAGGAAATGATAATAGACTTGAAAAGAAATTCCTTTCCCCTTCAATAAGAAGACAGTTCCTCAGACAAATCCTGTTAGGTATTTGCAATCTTCCTGCTCGGAAACTCATGTTATTCAAATCTACCTCTAAACCAAACCAAACAAAAATCCATTCTTGATGGTTTTCTTCCTGCTGCCAAGTCCACAAGACCCCCAACCTCAGGCCTTGGAGGACTTCCTGAGACATTTGTTTGTTTAACATGGAGTCAGAGTTGCAATGCTTCACTAGCAGATTCACCCTCGGTAAAAGGCTTTGACCACATGGGAAGAGAGTAATGATGCAGAGTATATTTTTGGGGCTGGTCTTCACTGGGGTGTGGGGATCGACTGCAGATACGCAACTTCAGCTATGTGAATCACGTAGCTAAAGTCTGCGTATCTGCAGCCGATTTACCTGCCGTCCTCACGTTGACTCCAGCTTACGCCTCGTGTCAAGCTGGAGTTACGGAGTTGATGGCGGCAGCGCTGGCGATCGATTTCTCGCGTCTTTACAAGATGCGAGAAATCGATCGCTAAAAGATCGACGGCTACCCGCGGTAGTGAAGACATACTCCCAGTGACATCAACTTTTTATTTACTTGTTGCAGAGAATGGCTTGAAAATATGAACCCTAAAGGCTCCAAATACAAAGACGCAATTATTATTTTGTAAAACCTTATGATTTTTAAGCTCTTGTGGGTGGAGAGTGATTGACATACTATTTGAACACTTGGGTTGGCCAGATAAGTATAGCATGGATGAATTACTTCATTTTCAAGTGAAATGCAACCACACATGGAACACAACCTGGCAGATGTTGTTTGGATTTCAGGCAGCCTATTATTTGACCATTTGGTTACTTTGCTTTTAAATTAGATCTATTACCAGTATGGGATCATGTTTGTATCACCTAATATTGTATGGGTGAAATTTTCAGATAAAATTTAGGTCAGTTAGGCATTAATGTACCTCATTTTCAGGTACAAATTGGTGCTCAGGTATCATAGAGATATAAAACGAGTCCCAAATAGTGCAGATTGCAAAAACAGAGGCCAGGTTTTAAAAGTCTGGCTCCATTTAACTAGATTTCCTGGTGGCTGCAGTGTGCTCTGGGAGATCCAGTGTGGGATGAGTGTGGGATACTATTTGGGTTCTTTTGTAGAGATTGTTAAACTGATGATTCTTGGTCTTTAAACAGCACTTTTCATTTTCAAAGCGCTTTACAAACATCGGGTGGGATTTCCTGTGGGCTTGAATCCGCATAGCTCTGTTGACTTCAGTAGAGCTCTCCTGATTTACACTAATTGTGGATCTGGCCCATTTACTAATGCGTCCTTCCAGGGCCGGTGCAAACACTAGGTGAACTAGGCGGCCACCTAGGGTGCCAAGTGGTTGGTGGTACCAAAAAGCAAGCTCAGGGGAGGTGGTGGAGCAGAGGAAGCTGGGTCTGGGGGGCGCAGGGAGGGCTGCCTGCAGCATGTAACAGCTGGGGGGCGGGGTTCAGGGGAACCGCTCCCTGCCCCAGCTCACCTCCGCCTCCCCCCCCCCCCGAGCACGCCACCCAGGTTTGCTGCGCCAAACAGCTGATTGGCGCTGCAAGCCTTGGAGGCAGGAGTAGTGGGGCTGCGACCATGTGCTCAGGGAAGGAGGCAGAGGGGAGGTGAGCTGGGGCAGGGAGCTGCCTCAGGGCTCCCCCGGGTGGTGGCAGGGGGACGGGGGGGAGCTGCCGCAGAGCTCCCCTGGGGTGGAGGGGCAAGGTGGAAGTTTTGCCAAGGGCGTGTACCCTTGCAAGTACCCTTGCACCGGCCTGTGTCCTTCACGACACTCTATAAATTAGGTACATTCTGTGCTCACACTACTCCACTGCACTTTTTAAACTAAAGCCCGCTTCATCTTCTCTCCTCAGCCCTCTTTTCCATTGCTCACTGACAATCAGGAACAGACACTTATCAGGTACCAGATCAGGACAGTTAAAACAAGCTAAATATAAAACTGTCTGGAAAAAGAATGGCTTCATTTTGCCACAGAAAAGTCATGCTTCACATGTGAATGATCCCTGTCTGACCTAAGCTTAAATCATGGCTTCGGGGAACAACATTTACAAGCCTGGTTAGGTTTATAATTCCCTGTGCGAATAACCGAGGATAGACTTAAAGAGAAAACAAAGATCCCCACGTCTCAGCAATCACAAAGAATATCAAATTCTCCTGTGTTTTCTGTTGCTGGGTTTTTTTCCTGAGAGTACAATTCATGGGGGTTCAGAAATATGTTCAATCAGTGTTAACCATTTCCTATTGTGGCTAGCTGCTGCTCACCCAGCATTTCCAGACATAGGTCACAGCAGAGGTCCTTAAAAACCAATCCACTAAGAAAAGCAGATGAGTCTGTCTGAGGTTCTGGCTAAGGAAGCATGCACCCACCATAAATTAGTGCTTTACTGTCCCTCTGGAATACTTAGCCTTTGTTACTAGAAAGCCTTTGAGTGCGACAACCCCCACTTTTAAATTAAAAACACATTTTTCTATGTATAACAGCATTATAGATGCTGGAGGGGAAGCGGGGTTTGGGGTGGAGCCTGATAGCTTGCGAGTCCCCATGTAATAACCTTGTAACTTCCTGAGGGGTCATGATCCCCCAGTTTGAGAACCCCTGTATTAGCAGGAGTGTTGTAAGCAAGACACGGGAAGTAATTCTTCCACTCTACTCTGTACTGATTAGGCCTCACCTGGAGTATTGTGTCCAATTCCGAATGCCACATTTCAGGAAAGATGTGGGCAAATTGGAGAGAGTCCAGAGAAGAGCAACAAAATTGATTAAAAGTCTAGAAAACATGATGTATGAGGGAAGATTGAAAAAATTGGGTTTGTTTAGTCTGGAGAAGAGACGATTGAGAGGGGACTAACAGTTTTCAAGTACATAAAAGGTTGTTACAAGGAGTAGGGAGAAGAATTATTGTTCTTAACCTCTGAGGATAGGAGAAGAAGAAATAGTCTTAAATTGCAGCAAGGGTGGTTTAGGTTGGACATTAGGAAAAACTTCCTAACTGTCAGGGTGGTTAAGCACAGGAATAAATTGCCCAGGGAGGTTGTGGAATCTCCATCATTGGAGATTTTTAAGAGCAGATATTTTTGGACAAACACCTGTCAGGAATGGTTTAGATAATACTTAATCCTGCCATGAGTGCAGGGTATTGGACTAGATGACCTCTCAAGGTCTCTTTCAGTCCTATGATCCTATGTGTTTAAGTGCTTTGCTGCATAGGGATGATTTGCTGAATCAGGAACTATGTTAGCACTGGAAAACTACAGAATTTCTAGTAAAAAGGGGGAAAATAATTACTATTGTGCCTTACTTCTAGGAGAAGGAAAAGCTAGAGCACTAGCTCTGCAGTAGCTGCTACACTCACACACCTCTTGTGTGTGTGTCACATGGAGCTATCCGCTTCTTGTTTGTGCTTGACCCAGTTGTACTTGTGTTAGAAAAATTCTCACTTTGGGCCAGTTCAAGGCCCGACTCCCACTCTGTAGCATCCTAGCAAGAGGATGCAGAGCAGGAATGATTTGGCTCAGATTCATCTCTGTTTCAACAGCATGGATTTTGAGTTGTATGTTAGTGTGACATTCAGTTCTTTGATGTGCACTTGGAGAGTACTGTTGAACTGAAAAGGAACATGCCAGAGAGGCTGTTAATGTGTTGTGTTGTATTACAGACACAGACACACACACACACACTCTCTCTTAGAAAATTGCTAAGAAAATGCTAAGAATCAAAACTTTCCACTGGAATAAGCTTTTGTTTCATCCCTGCAGTACCTTGAGATATCATAATATTGTTGCAGTTTAAATGTCTAAGTAAAAAAGCTATTTTAAATCATTTTCAAAGTTTCCATTACATTTTTGAAAATAGGAATCAATGTCCTAAGTTACTTGGGTGCTTTTGAAAATTTTACCTTAAGATACTATCCAGCATAAATAAAGGTATCAGAATTTGGCTCCTAACTTCTCTCCCTACGTGATTTTCCTAAGGTCCATGCTGATGAATCAAAGGCAAAATGGGTGATAGACATCCTGTCCCGACTGTATAGAAACATCTGAACATAGTTTTGGAGCTTATAAATAGTGTACGGCTCCTGTGAGTCTGAGTGTAAAAGGCTCAGTGAAGAGGAGGAATAGTATAACTAATGGAAACTTTTAAAATGATTTAAAATAGTTTTTTTACTTAGACATTTAAACTGCAACAATATTATGATATCTCAAGGTACTGCAGGGATGAAACAAAGGCTTATTCCAGTGGAAAGTTTTGATTTTTAGCATTTTAATGGTACACAACTCCTTTTTCTGCTCATAACTGGTCTAGAGATATTGAACCTGAAATCTGCTACTGAATGTTGCATTTCCTGGATTTAGGGCCAGTGTTAATTGTGCGGTGAGGGAGGATGAAGAAAACATTGCCTTGGTAAGTTGGTTGTGTGGGGGTGGGGTGGGGGGAAAGCATCTGTGTGACTATGGCAAGAAGTTTAAAAAGTTGAAAATAGCCCTGATGGAAGTTGATGGGGGGTGTGTGGGGAAGAATGCAAGCGCGGTGGTCAGAGGTGCATAGTACATGCAATGCATCATGTGACTCTGCAGTTGATTACTTAATAGTTATCAGTCTGCAGCTATCAGATCTGGATTTCAAAAGGCTTTGAAGTGCTGGGTAAGCATTATCCCCATGGTACAGATGAAGAAACTGAGGGTACGGCTACAGTACCCACTGGACCATCGGGTAGCGCTCGATGTCTCAGGGATCGATTTATCGCATCTCATCTAGATGCGATAAACAATCCGCGAATCGACACCTGTACTCCACCTCGGGAGGATGAGTAAGCGGAGTCGGCGGGGGAGTGGCTCAGGTTGACCTGCCACTGTGGGGACAGCCAGGTAAGTCGAACTAAGATACTTCGACTTCAGCTATGCGAATAGCATAGCTGAAGTTGCGTATCTTAGTTCGAAGCCCCTTCCCACAGTGTAGCCCAGCCCTTAGTCAGGCTAATTGCTCAAGGTCATACAGCAGGTCAGCATCAGAACTAGGAACAACTCAATTCTCCTGGCTCCTACTTTGGTGCCCTCTCCCCTGGCATCACACTGATTCTTTTGTAAAAGGGATTTCACCACCATGTTATGGCCAAAAATTCCCTTCTTGCGTCTGCGTGGTGAACTGTGACTGTTTTGCATTTTTGACAAGCACAGAGCTCCCACTGCAACTGATGGGAATTTCACATATGTTGGGAAATTATAAAGTTGGAGTCAAGATCTGAGATGCAGATGGTGAAAGGGGAATTTTTCCCTAAGCAAACCAAGATGCTCTTAATCATGCTCTTAATGATCTGAATCGTATGGTTCAGATTTTCCATAAGCAGCTTCCTGTATTGTGGGCACCAATCTATGCTCACAATTAAATATGGAGCCAAAACTGCCATCACAGTGGCACTCATTTGGAAGTTTAAATGTGGGCACAATCTGTGTGGTGCTGAGTGCCCTCATCTCTTGGGTCTTTCTCGGAGTTGAGTGCCGAGAGCCTCATGGGATTTGATCCTATTGGGCAGTTAGGTGCAGTTGCAGGGACAACTTCAGTGCCCACAATATTTCAGAGCAGGTTATTGTTCTGTTAAAAGCCTGGCTCTATTTCCCGGTAGATATTTATGAGACCCTTTAATCACTTCCATTGTGGTGGCAGGAGCCTGAAAAACCCAAAAGCCGGTGTGAGCCATTTGCTGTGCTCGAGATAGCCGTTATGTGCTCTTCCTGCACAAAGTGGCTCATGTTTGACCCCAGATGTAGAATTCTGCCATTTTCACAGTGATACTAGCATCAGTTCTAGAGAGTTAAGTGTCACCGTAAAGTAACGTGCAGAGCAATAGAGTACATTATGTGAGTGCATGGATGTTTTCCAGCATTTTCAAGGAAGAGTATCTATAACAGCTATAATACCATAGATACTCTGTACAGTTCTCCCAGACTTGAAAGAAAAATACTGGTACTTTCCTAAGCGCCATCCTTTCAGTTTCAGGGTTTTGTTTTTGTTTCTTTAAAAAAGCTGATTCTCAGTATCCTTTTTGTTCCCTTTCTTTAAAATGACATGAGGCAAACCTCTGATCCATCTACTGTAATGAGAATAAAACAGGGAGTGGCTGCTTCTTTCTTTTTAAATAGCAATTGCCAAGGATGCTAGTCTTGCCTACCTAGCCTTTTCTGAGTAATGCACAGAATTGGGGGAGGAAAAATGATCTTGCTTTTAAGGCATTAAATTAAAACTTTGGGTTAAATTCCCAGCTCTGACACAGATTTCCTGAGTCACCTCGAGCAAATCACTTAGAGCCAGATTTTGCAAGGTATTCTGGCACTGAAGAGTTAGGCACCTAAATATCTTTAAAATCTGGCCTTTAATCTCTCAGTACCTCAATTTCACACCTGTAGATTATGAGCGTTATTCCCTACCTCACCCATGGTGATGATTTAATTAATGTCTGTCTGTCTGTCTTACTAATATATATCTAACTGCTATATTATATGAGCACCTCATAATGTTTATGTATTTATTTTCACTGCACCCCTGTGAGGTCAGGAAGTACTATTATCTCCATTATACAGATTGGGATCTGACAAAGAATAAGTGACTTACCCATCTTCCTAGACTCAAATGTCGAGATAACTTTTGCACTTTATACACAATGCAATATACTTACTGATAGGTATAATTCTAAACCAGACTGAGTTTTGTAAGAGTAGTAGTAATTATTATGAGAGATGTAAAGTATTATTTTATTTGATTCTGCTATTAGCCACACTGCAGAGAAGAAAAATAACTTACAACAAGATCCCAGCATTAGGTACAGAATTCTTTGTAGATTATGTTGGATTTCTGAATTACATATAAAATACATACCCAAACTTGTGCATTAATATCATGGCCAAGGATTGAAAAAGGAGACCCAAGGAAAGAGGACACATTCCGAAACTCCACTCACAATTAAAGCTCCACCCATTTGAGTCTAACACAAGAAATCACTTGCAATAGATTGTGCTGATCAGAAAATGAATGTCCTCCTTTCTTGTATTCTTTGATCAGTAGTGAAATACTTATGAGTTCACATTTATATTAGCCTTCAGAATTATGAATGGAGGCAGTTAATCCATTCCTCAGCACCATTATTTCAGTCTCTGCAGATTTGGGCAGGCATTGCTTTGTGTCTGGTTCCTGTTTTGAAGGGTGGTGTTTTTTTCTCAATTACATGGACTGGAAGCTTAATGGGTTTTTTTTTTGTTTTTTTTTTTAATTAAAGCTTAGCTCTTGGAGCACAAGATGGCTGCCTCCCGAATAAAGTACTGATCCACTGAGCTGTTGCAAGCCAGCCTAATTTGACTCCTGAATATGGCAACGTGTTGAACATCTAGGGCTAGATGGTCAGATGATGGAAATCAATATTGCTGCATTGTGGGATCTGGCCCCTAAATTTTGCAAAATGGGGAGTTTGAGGCTTTAGACTAACTACAGAACTGAAATATTTAAGCATATTTCAAACTCTATCTGTCCTTCAAAAAAGTGTTGTTAGCTAACAATTAGTTTTAATGTGATTGTTTCTCATTGGTCTTTTCTTTTTACTAAACTTTTCACATGTTTGAGAAAAAGCATTTACGATGATGTGTGAAGACAATAGCAATAAAAGGATAGTCTTTCTTGTGCTATTTTGGTGCTTGCTCTTCTAGTCTTGACTAGAACCAGAAAGTGCTGGAGGGACATACAAACAAAATATAAAGTGAATCAAATGTTTTTGAACTGTCTGAAAAGTTTGTTTTGAACTTGTTTCCAGTTTTACAGGAGCTTGAGTTATTTCTTATTTTTATATGAACTCATTCTTCCATTCCCATTACTTCATAGTCTTCCTTTTTTTCCTGGGTCATAAGAACCAGTTAAAAGGGAAGCTTAATTTATTGTATTGCCCAGGCCTCGCTGATTGTTCTATAGGGAGCGAGGAGTCTTAATGTTTGTAAGATGTCAACTTGACCCTGAGTGCCATCCAGTTTTGACATACAAACTCATGGGAGGTAACACGGTTCAGTAGTTAGAATGTGGAATTAGGTTCTATTTCCGACTCTGCTACCGACCACTACAATATGGCTTCAGGCAAAGTTGATTGATTCTTTTGTTCCTCCCATGCCCTGTTGGTAAATTGGGGCTAGTGCTCTGAGATCCATGAATGAAAGGTGCCATGTATGCACAAACCATTCCTTGTTTATTTCCACTGTTCAAAACCAAGAAGAGAAGTTGCCTACATCTAGGAAACCTCCTTGCTTTTATGATTGTGTTCTCTGGTTGACAATATGCAAGACAAACTCATAGTATGTCTAAGAAAACACATGATGTTTTATTGTTCCAAGTACTGAATAGTGTAGGTGGCTCAGTCTGAGTTGCCGTTTAAGATCCCATTCCTTTCTGTTGATGTGAGGCAGAGTCCCATGAAATCCCTTCTGCACGTTGCCTGTAGTTCACATGGTAACACAGGTCAGCTCTGTGACTCAAGGCATGTCTAAAATAGCCCCAGTGCTTTATTTCCTTTAACCCCCACACAAGTGATCCTTTGGCAAAAATAAAGAAATACATAAAAATGGTAACATCAGGCTGACATTTTACTTCCAATGTCTATTTCCTAATAGACTTTTGAAGATAGCATCTGCCCAGTCATCAGAGGTTGTGTAAACTTCCCAGTGCACTTTTATAACTGACTATCAAAACAAACCACAAAATGCACTACATTTGTTTTTTGCTTTTTCAGTTCAAAGAGAGTGTAGTGTTATTGCATGAGATCATCCTGTGTAAACATGATATTTACTGGACAGCCAACCTCATAGTCTCTGACATTTATATTTTGTGTGTAGAAAAGGAATTTGTATGAAAAAAATACCAGTTCTACTTGGAACAGTGGTCCCATGTTATTCAATCGATCCATTCCCTGGGTTCATTGTTGTGCTGACTAAAACAAACTCTTACTCATGTTAGCTCTACGGAGTCAACACGGTAACAGTGATGGTCCTACAGCCTTCTTCAGCCTTTGTCCCAATACCCAAGTGAACATCCTTTCTAAGATGCTCCTTCCTTTCCAAAACCCTCGTCCTCCATGACTTGATTCTCCAGAGATGGCTCCATAGACCCCAGTCTGAGAATGTGTTCAGTGTAGCATTTGACTTAGAAAACCTATCTCATCCAATTACATCCTTAGCGGCATTTCTGCTGCTCTCACTCCTGTTGCTCTATACTGTTGCTCAATTGGGTAGGGCAGTAAGGGCCTCCCTCTTCTTATACCCTTGGTTAGTCTTGCTCAAATTGTGACTCCAGCTTAGGGTCACCAGATGTCCCGATTTTATAGGGACAGTCCCGACTTTTGGGTCTTTTTCTTATATAGGCTCCTATTACTCCCCACCCCCTGTCCCAATTTTTCATACTTGATCTCTGGTCACCCTACTCCAGCTGTGGGAGGCAGGGGAGAACAGTGGTGATTTTCCCAATACAGTACTGCCCACTACTCCTGTGATCAAATGTGTGGAGGGAGGTAGGGAGAGGGAAGAGCTCGGCTCCACCCAGCTTAGTGGCTAGCCAGAGTTGCAGGCCAGGTACACAGAAAGGAGAAGGAGTAAGATGCTCCATGAAAGGGTCTGAGTTACTTACTACCTCCTCCCCACATCAGGTGAGGAGTAGGGCAGGAATGGTGCCTCTTTGAGTCACAATTCATCCTCTGGAGTGGTGAGGTGATGTAGCTTTTCAGTGTCTCCTTCTCAAGGTAGATATGTAAATTACACTCTAGCCCACCATCTAGTAGCTCCCATTGCAGGTAGCCCCTTGTGAGTCAAGGTGACACGGTGTTGCACTTCAGGGCCATTTTATTAAAAGAAGTTCAGCCCTCTTGATCTTTACAACCTCTGATCCCATTTGTGACAGCCTAAGATACTGTGTATGTCAGTATTAATGAATCAGATTGTTGGGTTAGTTCCCAAGAACAAGACATTTACGTTAGGTAATTTTCCTTATTGCCCAGGTTTTATTAACCTAAATAATGGGATTATTCCATTCCTTGCTCAGTAGTTTATTTTCAACTTCATTAACAGGTTTAAAATCAAGAATATGCCCCTTTATTTGGCTTTAAAATAGTATTTGGTGAGAGAAGAGGCATTTCCTTCTGCTGTCTTTTTTAAAACATACTATGCTACTTAAGGCCCCACTTCTACAAAACATTTATGCATATGTTTAGCTTGGAATATGCGCTTAAGTCCCACTGAAGTCAATAGGACTTAATCGTGCTTAAAGTTAAGCGTGTGCGTAAGTGTTATGTTGAATCAGGGCCTAAATGACTAACAGTCCAATCCTGCAGTATGTGTAGAGTTTACTACCAGGCTGTTTCTCGTGAAGTTAGGGGAATGTGGTAGTAAGCACTATGGATACAATTTTCAAAAGTTCCTAAGTGATTTAAGAGTTTAACTCCCATTTTCCAAAAATGATTTAGACACTTTGGAGCCCAAGTATCCTTGAAAGTTAATAGTCTCCACAGGTTCCTGCATCACATAGGAACTTTTGAAAAATTTGCCCTGTGTCCAGTAATAAGGCCTGACCCAGCAAACATATATGTGCCAGGCTTTCATTTGCAAAATGAGATCAAACTGGAATGAAATACGAAATCTTAATGTGCTGGGCAGAATATCAAAAAGTCCACAGCAAAGATTAGTCATTTCCTATGTGCTTGCTGAGATAGTGAAATCACTGTGGTAATCCAAATACAGTCCTTGGTGGACTTTAAAAGAGATGTTATGATTATCTTTAACTCTACTGTTAAAAAGAATGAGTTATTGTAAAAATGTTAAGGATAATAAATTGATACTGGAATGGGGAGGAACTTAAGTTGAGAGAGTTCTGTGACCACCATCCCACACCTATGTAGTGCCATTGAATCTAATGGGACTCTGCATGACTAGAGTCAATCCTATGCTTAAGTGTTTGTAGGATTAGGTTATATTTTTGTAATACTTATACATTTTTATTGCAATGCAACAATCATACCAGAATTATTATTATTTATTTATATTACTGTAGTGCCTATGAGCTCTATTCACAGACCAGCACTCCACTGTGCTAGGTACTGCACAGATACAAGACTATGTGCTTCATGTACAGAAGAAAGGCAAAGTCATTGTCCCATGTCTCATTGGCTCTAAATATGCAGTGTGTACCTTTTGATACATTACTTACTGCAATACTCCTGAACTGTAGTGCTCAAAATAAGTTCCTGATCCTGCAAACTCTGTATTCTCACGAGAAGCGTCACTGATGTCAGTGACACTTATGTGAGTAGGGGTTTGCTGGATTGGAAGCTGAAACAGCAAGCCTTCTCCCCATGGTCTCCCACTGAAGTCAGTGGGATTCCCTGTGCAAAGGAGTTACAGGACTGGGCCTTCAAACAAAGAGAAAGAAACAGGGCTTACATCACGTTAAACTTTGTTGGTGCATTAATACAGTGTCTCTTCTCCTTACCTCCATTCCTGCCCAAATAAGCTCCTGATGGTGATGTGCTGAGCCCCTTGGTCAGTAGGAATCAGAGCTTTCTGCCATCTCTCAGGATCAGGACCAAAATGGATCAGAATGGGATTTTGACATTCGCTTTAGGTTGGCATGTTTTGTTGGTAACTGACATTATAGTGTTCCATCGCTTAACTCAGCAAGCTAAAGAACTGACTTCCAACTAAAACAACGAGGAGTCCTTGTGACACCTTAGAGACTAACCAATTTATTTGGGCATAAGCTTTTGTGGGCTAAAAAACACTTCATCAGATGTATGGAGTGAAAAATACATAGGTGGGTATAAATATATAGCACATGAAAAGATGGGAGTTGCCTTACCAAAGTGTGGGGGTCAGTGCTAATGAGGCCAATTCAGTCTCTGTGGATGTGGCCCACTCCCAACAGTTGACAAGAAGGGGTGAATATCAACAGAGAGAAAATTACTTTTTGTAGTGCCAACGAAGCCAATTCTCTTACAGACCTTGGGAGATAGCCCCCCAATCTGAAGCAAATACTCACCAGCGACCACACAACAGAAATACTTAACCCAGGAACCAATCCCTGCAACAAACCCCATTGCCAACTCTGCCCGCATATCTATTCAAGGGACACCATTATAGGAACTAACCACATCAGCCACATCGTTGGGCTCATTCACCTGCACATCTACCAATGTGATATATGCCATCATGTATCAGCAATGCCCCTCTGCCATGTACATTGGCCAAACTGGACAGTCTCTATGCAAAAGAGTAAATGGACACAAATCAGACATCAAGAATTGTAATATTCAAAAACCAGGAGCAGAACACTTCAATCTCCCTGGTCACTCAATAACAGACTTAAAAGTGGCCATTCTTCAACAACAACAACAACAACAAAAGTTCAGAAACAGGCTTCAACGAGAGACTGCAGAACTGGAATTAATTTGCAAACTTGACACCATCAAATTAGCCCTGACCTAAAGACTGGAAATGGCTGGGTCACTACAAAAATAATTTTCCTTCTGGTGATGCTCACACCTCCTTGTCAACTGTTGGGAATGGGCTACATCCCACAGACACTGAATTGGCATCCTTAGCATTGACCCCCTACTTGGTAAGGCAAACTCTCATCTTTTCATGTGCTGTGTATTTATACCTGCCTACTGTATTTTTCACTCCATATATCTGATGAAGTGGTTATAGCCCATGAAAGCTTAGGTCCAAATAAATGTGTTAGTCTCTAAGGTGTCACAAGGACTCCTCGTTGTTTTTGCTGATACAGACTAACACTGCTACCATCTGAAACCTGACTTCCAACTGAATCAGAGTGTAAAAAGAGACATTTCTCTGTAAAACATAGCTTCCCAGGAGAAATCAGCATCATAAGTTATGGATAGAAGGCTGCTGTGAATTGGTGTCTTTCTATTGAAGTCCATGCTGCTGTGCCTGTTCACACCAGAGTTGCAGTAAATTAACCAGCTGTGTCAATTTAGCTGTTTTTAAACATTGTATGTGGAATTTCATTTCCTTTTTGAATACATAGAAAGAAAAACATCATCAGGCTGTCTTAGAGTTGATGCAATAGGTGAACTGGGTGTTTCCATAGCTAAAGACAGCTCATGCGCCTGTGATTGGGTTTGCCTGCAGCCCTGTTTTGTTTCTATATTTTTAGAACCCAAACTTAATATCACATGTTCCCACCTAGCTAAAACAATAAGGTTTCATGAATCATTTAAGAGCAAATCTGACTTCTGTGGCATCTTCTGTTCCTGATTGTGTGTGTGTGTGTTTGTTTATTTATTTAAAAAAACATTCAGCAAAGAAATGCAACCCATCATGCTTCCTGGAAAAGCAGATCACATTTCAGTTTTCGCTCTCCTTGGCATGGACTACAGATGCGTACTGCTGAGTAGTCGCTCTCTGTGCTCTGCTCCTTTATGATGCATGCAATACTTGCTTCTGCTTGCACTCCTCCCGTGTCTGCGTCCTACATAGGGTACTTGGAACCATAGTGCATATCATGAGGCCTGTTCAACTGGTTAGAGTGGGACATGTGTCAGAAATAAGCATAAAGCATATATAATCTCCCTCTCTCCATAAGTGGATTGTCTAGTTCTAGTGGTCTGAGTGCTCACACACACAATATACCAAGAAACCATGGTCCTCCTTGATTACAGCTTAACCTAATGGCATTTGCTAGTGTAACGCACACATCTCCTGCATGTCGTGCTCCGTCCCACTTGTAACACCGACAGACCCTGGTCGTCAGCAGGCAGACTCAAACTGGGGACCTCTGAAGCTTAGTGCAGGAGCCTCTACTGCATGAGCTAAAAGTCACATCACTTTTAGCTAAGGCTGTAGAAGATTAATTGATCTCTAAGGGCAGGTCTACACTACCCGCTGAATCAGCATGTAGTGATTGATGTATTGGGGATTGATTTATCGTGTCTAGTCTAGACGTGATAAATCGATCCCTGAGCGCTCTCCTGTCCCACACTGGTACTCCACCGCCGTGAGAGGCGCAGGCGGAGTCAACAGAGAAGTGGCAGCAGTCGACTCAGTGCTATGCTGCTGCCGCAGTAAGTCGACTTAAATACATTGTGACCTATTCGCGTAACTGAAGTTGCATATCTTAGGTCGATCCCTCCCCCCCGCAGCGAAGACCAGGGCTTAGTGGTGCCACTAGATGGGACAGAGCACCACATGCAGGAGGTGTGTGGGTTACACTAGCACCTTGTATAACTACTTTACTGTATTTCTTTGGTTCATTCTAGTCTCCTGTCACTACAGGCTCAGATTCTGGTTTGTGTTGTTCATATCTACTCACACCCAAAAAGCTATGACCAAGTGGTGAACTTTAGGATGGAAATTTTCCCAATTCGGGCTTTCCTGCAGAGTCACAGAGAGGCCAACAGACATGTCATCAGTGGCTAAGCCACGAAGCGATGTTCTGGGATCAGGCCTAGAAGTCAGGGGATGTGATCCATGTTTTAGTGCAGGCCTGTACTACTCGGAAAGCAGCGAGGGCCATATTACTGCAAAAAAACCAGCTGTGGGCCGAAAAGCCCCGCCCCCACCCCGCCCCCATCTGCTTCCCCTCACACTACCGCTTGGCTTGCCCCACCCCTACTCAGCCCCCGCGGGCCGCACAGTAAGCCCATGTGGGCCGCATGTGGCCCTTGGGCCGCATGTTGTGCAGGCCTGTTTTAGTGCATGGTTGCTCTGTCAGCCCCAACTCCATTGCCTTCTGAACCTGTGCAGATTATTTCTGCTGTTGGCCAGAGGTATGTTGGCGGACTCTGCATGGGGCTTATGGTAGCCTAAGTGCTTTCATTAATGTGTGCCTGTTTGGGGGGTCGTTTATGGTGGTTTCATGTTGGGAGCCAATATGTGTCCCATAATGTTTGTTCTCTAGTATCTGTAAGTGTTTGGCTATGCATGCTGTATTTTAATTGCTGCATTTGTTCTGTCTGTAATTGTGCATCTGTATAATGTTTAGAAAATTTTCAGAACAGTATAAATACTAGCATGTGCACACACCCGTCTTCTATGCAGAAGTTATCTTCATTTGATACATTGTAAAGCCATGTGATAAAATGTAGAGCTGTGCATGATGCATTTATTTATTGTGTACTCATATACTATGTTAATGGGAGTCAAAGAAATAAATACTCACATAGATAAATGAGATTTGATCTCCACACCTGCCCACTAATCTACCTCCCCAAGATTTATTATAGTTTCCCAAGCCCTTGATCAGCTTCAAACATTCATCATAAAAAAGAGAGAGAGAGAGAGAATCCATCCCCCACCCCTCCTCCAAGATAACACCTGCCTATGCCCCCATAATGGGTATAATGCAGTGTTGGATCAGTGATGGCTTTTTTAGACATAAAAATTTCATGACTCCATAGTCCAATATTCTTGCCGCCCTGTAGGGCTCTGTGCCATTCAGATGGGTAGACTCCCTGCTTCCCGGTGAAGACCGGCACTCTCTCTTTACTCTAGAACGGTCTGCGATATTGGACCTTTGTAAAGTTTTGACAAGTTTGACTCAAAAAAAGCTATTTAGGTCATTTTTTTGAAGGTTTTCATAACTCCCTCTCAATTATGTAAGAATTATGTATGAATCATGTAGCTGGCTGTGAAGGTGGAAGGTACAAAAATTGTCCCAATACAATTTTTAAAAACTTGCCAGAAATATTCCTAAAATATATTTTTCTGCAATATTTCTAAAATATAAAGAATGCAGAATGGTGCAACATTGTTTGAATGTCTCATTGGCACTTGTTTAAGATAACCTCTGCTGGGGTAGTCAATACGCAGACCAAATCTAGATCCGATGCTTTTGAATGGATCCCAAAATCTTTTTATTTACTTATTATGATTATTTATTGTTATTATATTATTTTATTATCATAACTGTTTTTAAAATTATTTTCTCTGGATTCTGGACCTTTACTGTATCTTGCCCAAGAAAGCTGGACCTTGGCAAAAAATAATTGATTACCCCAGTCTAGGATAACTAGTGGCTTTACCATTCATGAGAAATGTGAACTTCCCAAACTTATGTCAGTTAAACCTTTATACTGCAACTTTCTGTCTGTCTATTTCATCCATAAGAGATTTAAACCACACCACACCATTGTGTATTCTTTGTATGCCACATACATTACAGAAAAATAATTTTAATAGATATTTTATAGAGTTTGTAAACAAAATTAAACACACACACACATATATTGGATTTTTTTTGTATCCACTATTTATAAAGTTGCTGCCTTGGTTACCATGATCTGGTGACTGTCTATAATAATTTTCTTGTGTAGCATTTGCTGGATAAAATAAGAATGGTCACAAATGTCTATATTGTTTTAAGTTGTTAACTGGAATAGTCTGTTTCATGGGCCCTGAAAGTTGTTTCAGGATCCTAAAATGTCTCCTCATGCCCTATGTGTGGAGGATCATAACATCAGAATGGACATGAAAATGGGGAAAAATGGATTAAGTATTGTACTTACTTCATGATCCCTTTCTAAATGTTTCAGCTTCACATTTTATGTCCTCTAGGGGGAGTGTTGCCTATATTGCATGTACTGTGCAAACTGGAATCATACAGCCTCTAAAATGCTTTTTATGGAGCTTTTAAAACTTTCAGAGACTGTCTCCAATTAAATCCTCAAAAAAGGAAGTCTCCAAGCCACAATGCAAAGTTTGAAAACTTTGGGCCCAATCCTGCTCCCACTTAAGTTAAAGTTCCCAGTGAGTTTCAATGACAGCAGGATCAGCTACTTTTGTTTTTACTGTCTAGAAGCGTAAAAACGCTCCTAAGAGTACTTTTGTCTTGATCCCAGCCAAGATTGTTGCTGTGAGTACGATGTGAAACTGCCAGACATTTAAAGGGACACCTCTCTAGCTGTGTTTTGTCATGGAAAAAAGTTGGGGTGTTTTTATTTAGGCTTGCAAACAGTTTTATTTTACAGCCATGGGGGCAGCAAAGACTTTTGATTTAGCAGTTCTGCTGAGTTCTCTCTGTCTCTCTGATATCACTGCTGTGAAATAGAGCTTTGGTTTCACTGGGTGGCAGTTGGTTTGGGGTAAAACCAGTTTAATTATATAATGAGTATAAAAAAAATTCCATGAGAGGTAGCAACAAAAGGTCTTATTTCAGCACTGCTTTATTACCAGAAGGCTGTATTTCAAGGCTGTGACGTAGGTCTTTGAGAAAAAGGTTAAATCGCTCTCTCTCATGTTAACTGCAAATATGAATTAATGTTGAAGTATGCAGTTAAATCTTTTGATGTGATTTCTATATACAATATGTGTTCACTGTGAATACTTTGAGGTCTTTGGTTTTAAAAAAGGAAAAGTAATCTTTTGTCATTACTGTCTTCATGTGAAGTAACTGGTATTGATTTTGAAGCTGGCTTTCAGATTTTAAATTTATGTTTTTTTTCATTATTGGAAAAAGAGGGGAAAGAGAATGCGTCTACACATCCACAGACATTGACATTGAGATGCGCACATACAAAAATATGTTCCTGATCCACAGATTTTTCTTCCTGATTACAGAAACATGAAAGAATACAGGAAATCCTGTCTTGGCCACCATGAATACCTGCACTAATTAAGCCGCTGACAAGGTATTGGGCAAACAGCAAGGTAAGCTGGCAGTCTGTGCCAAGAGCTTTTCATGTAATCTGCATGATTGTATTTTCACAAAGCCTCAGCACTGCAAATATCAAATTTATTGTAAACTGAACAAAGACAAATAATGTTCCAGGTTAGAATACATCAGATTTGTTTTTATTTTGAGATGTTTGCAGCCAAACTAACCTTGCATGGAAAAAGTCTACAAAGCACTGTGCTGTTTTTGAAAAGACAATATCTTTCTAACTGCAACAATCAATTCCCAGACAAAGCTCCGCTCCTCAGATTGACTCAAGGAGAGGTTGGGAGGAGGGGTGGAATGCCTGATGATGAAAAGGCATGCTGTTTCATGGGTGCCTCCCAGAATTGTGACTCTCTGTGTGTGTGTGTGTCTGTGTGTGTGTATGAGTGAGAGAGAGATCTCCATGACAACTGATTTGGCCAGTCTGTGTTCCTTGCAATCATTTTAGCTGGAATCAGTGCAGTGAAAGGTCATATGAAGGAGTTGTGGGAAGCACAGCAGGTATTAGACCCTAAACTACTGGTTTTTCAGTGCCCCAGCTAATAGGACAAAGTTTTGTCTGGGAAATACAAAATCAAGAATGGAGTGGAAAGGGAAGTGCTGCAAGTTTCAGGTAATAAAAGCTTCCCTTTTATTTATTTATTTATTTATTTTCTTTTGAATGCTTTTCAGTGGTGTTTACTTCAAGCTGAATGACTGCGTTAGTTTGAAATCCCTGGCTCTAGGGAATGATGTCATGTTCCAACAGTTGGATTCTATTAGTCAAAGAGGAGAAAAAACATTGCACTTTTTCTGAATAAAGAACCTTTTTCGTTCTTTATTGAATTGAGTGTAAGGGACTGCAAAAGTGCTTTTTTTTTTCTCCAAAAAAAAGTTCTGATCTAGGGACTTCACTTTAGGAAAATGAAATTTTATAGGAGAACTTACAGATAACAAAAAAATTAAAAACCATAGCAACATTCATGATTATATCCAAGATAATTATTCAAGCATTGAAGTCATAGGCGTCAGCAAACTTTATTTTTCTTTCTTTCTTTTTGGATGTTCCCATGTCTCTCATGTAATGAGAAAATGAATAGATTACAGAGCAACTTAAGCATAATATTTGGAACCTACACCCTTTTGTGATTTTTGCATGATTTGAAGAATGGATTGTTGTAGAGTTTCTTCTGGGTAGGTCTTGCATCTCAGATTTCTCCATACGAATGTATAGTGCATCCTTTATGCTGGCAGTCTGGTTTGAAACTAGATTTTCTAACAGAAATTGTATTTTGTTTCTGATCGGAGTCTTTATTATTTTTAATTGTGAACATTTTTAAATGAATAGGAGTGCTTTAAACCCAGCAGTAGGAACCTTTTTCTTTTGTTAAGCCACACCTTGGTAGAGCCTGTACATGGGATCAACATTGTGCTTGTATGAATAATATCATTAGTGGAAAATGCCTGCAGATTAATTTAAAATCCTATATCTAATGGAGTAACTTGACCTAGGAAAATTTATGAAAATTCTTGTTTCTCAGACATCACAAAAATACACTGCACTGATGACCATGACCTGAAGATTAGATCGGCCAGTACGTTGCTTAAAACTCCTCTCTACTTCTCGCTACTTTTGTTTATAATGACTTCGTTTTGTGCATTTGTGGCTTGATCCAAAGTTCATTGAAGTCAATGAGAGCATTCACATTGGCTTCAAAGGGCATTGGATCTGGCCCTTTTTGAAACCATCTCAGCCTCTGTTTCAATCTTTGGGACCAGGCCACAAGATCTGAGTTTTCCTTTTTGAACTTTCCAAACAGAGCATCTTTTGTTTTCCATCAGACAATGAAATACGCTTCTGATTGGCTTAAGAGTGTCTGCTAGCACAAATCAGAGATAATGATGATGATGATGCTTGTTTCCACTTTCAGTTAGGGATTGTAGGGGAGAAAACACGGAATGAATGGAAATCAGATCTCTTCTGATTCCTCACCCCAAAAGGTCATGTTTTCAAATGTCCCTCTATCAAAAGGCGTTATCAGTCACACTTCAAGGATGAATTTCAGAAAAGCTTTAGCAAGCAAACACTGACATCACTCTGATCTGTTAACAGCAAACTTCAGAGAGATAGAATCACATGCTGCATGTAATCTTGCCATAACACATACACAGTAGCTGATAATTGCCTGTCTGTCAGTTAAGTACCGATCCACATTCTGTAACATTGTTTCTTGGCCATCAGATTGAATCCATTTTGTATTTTATTAATAAAACACTCCTTTAAGTAATTTAATATCTAGCCATCAATAACCTAATTAATTGATTGAAACTACTATTTAATTAATTATATGTTTGCTGATTGGTTGAGGGCAGTTGGACATAAAGGCGTATTTCTTTAAGAGGGAGGAGGACCAGTATGTTCCTTCTTATGTTTAATCAGAAACCTGTGCTTTGAACATGAAACGTATACCATTTGTAAGCTGCACACTGCACAGTGGTTTACGCAAGCAAACATAAGCCGACTGAGTACGAAAAAGAAAATCTGCTTGTGCACGAAGAAGTAAGATCTGCAATGAGCCATTAAAGAGCAGTAAGCGCAGAAAGGCCCTAGATCCCAGTTTTCAGCTGGGTTTTCAGCAGAGTGGGTTTTTGTGCACATCAACAGATGTGCCAATATGTGTAGAGGCCTGTTGAAAATTTGGGTTGTCATTCAAAATTAGGGTAATCAATATTATGTTGATCTGGAGGTGCTTTTAAAACTGCAGAGTTTACTTTGCTGTGGTATTTATCTTGCCAAGTACTGCCATAACTTTTAACTCTTGCAAATGGTAAGTGTCAAGATTTTAACATTCCTGAGCAGTGCAGGATTGGTTCAATGCAGATAGCACTGAATGCACTTACTAACCTTTCAGCTTCTACCAAATGATGCTTGGGGATCTAACCACACGATTTTAATGGAAGATACTAGACTAAATCACCTACGATCCTTTTGAAAACATAGGGGTTCTCTTTTCTCCCACCTCTGTGACTGCACTTCTCTGAAAAGGCCTGGTTTGGTTTTTGCTTTCTTTTTCAAATACTTCTCTTAATTTAAGAATCAGAAATCATTCAAGGAGGAAGGGATGCTAAATATGCTCTTTGATTAAAACCCAAAGCCAAGGAATGGCTGGAGAATTGAAAAGCAACATGGTCTCATGTGGCCCTGGAGAGAGATTCAGGAAACCTGTGTTCCACTCCTGACCTTGCCACTGACCTTGAGCAAGTCACTTCACCTCCCTGGGCCCTGTTTTGTCTATTAGATTGTAAGTTCTTTGGGGCTCAGATTGTCTCTACTGTGTGTGTACAATGCTTAACACAAAGGGGCCTCCATCTTGGTTAGGGCCCCTAAGCACTATTGTAATATTAATAATAGTAAGATAGCAAGCCCTAGTTGAGCTTTTAGAGGAATAACTAGCATGGTTACAAAGATCCTAATAATTTGTTTCTAAGGGGTACGCAACAATGTTCCCTCTAATTTTTGACAGGCCATGTGCGCAAAAAATTTCTTCTGTGCAAATTTTTGTGTGCGCGGTGTTTCACCGCATGTGCAGGATTTAGGATCTGTGTGCACGCACACAGCTTAGAGGGAACAGTGGTATGCAGCCTCATGATTCCCAAATATGGAACATAAAATAGCAATATTAAGCACTCCCCTAAATGTCATTAGCCATATTTCTGTGAAAGGGGACAATCAGATTTATGTTCTTTGTTAGTGGAGTAATTATCAAGGCAAAGGGCAGAGAAACTAGTACAATACTTCAGCTTCAGAGCCCTCCTGAATGGAACAGAGACATTGGTCTCTTATGTCAGTGTGAGTCTCAGTGGCAGGTTGTGTTATGGGATAGCTGTTTGTCACAGCCTGGCTTGTTTGGTGCCTGTCAGTTGTGTGAAGTAGGGTTGCTGAATTTGTGTTGAAAAGTGCAACTCAGGTTCCGGCTTTGTGTGACATCACTGCTCACATCTTCCAGGTTTTGATGTGGGTCTTCCAGCAAAGGGTGAGAGGCTGTCTTTTTATGGCATGCAGACAGAATAAAGGAAAAAGCATTTTGAGCAGGATCCTTGGCTGGTGTAAATCAGTGTGGTACCATTGACTCTAATACAGTTATTCTGATTTTTAACAGCTGAAGATCTAGTCCTTTTTAAAAACGGTTTTTAGTTTTGCAAGTTATTCACATGTGTATTTGATAAATTAAAAACAGGAAGATTTTTGAAGTAAAATCTGGTGAATTCTCCCCCTGAGTGTCTGGCTGAATGGTATTTCCCATAATGTTACATTTTGCAGCTTTTACATGTTGCCTAGGAAAGTGATATAAGGCATAATCTCAATATTCCTATGACATAATTTCCATATGTCTTAACATTCTCTGTGGATATATGCCAAATGTAGTCTACATATATTTATATACTGTATATGTATGTGTATATATATATACTACTATATATACCTTACCAGTGGGAAATAAAAAAAACATTAGTAAAGCATAACAGTTTTACAACTACACTAATAATAAAAAGTTACCTGATAACTGACGGGCAGGCGCCCACTCTGGTCTGGTGTAAGTATAATAAGTAGCACATGGGCAGTGGCAGACTATATTTTCATTGATGAGGGACTGACTAGAATTTCAGAGGGGTGGTTATATAACCCTATTCATAAACTTGGGGTTCTTCTACAGAGCAGTAGGATAGGTGCAAAGACTGGGTAGGCCGACAAAAGTCAGTTCCACTGGATAGTCACCATAATTGACTTCTGAGATCTTTGCTTTATCCTGTCTCTTCTGTATTCTGTATTTGTTTGTGTCTCCTGAAAAATAAGAGGTTTACATTGTCCATCATGGTGTAGTAACGGTGTTCTGTCTTGCACTCATTTCCCTTCTATATTTAGATATACATATGTCTATATCATTATATAGACATATACACAAAGAGAGAGAGAGAGTATTGGTAAAGCAATAGTTTCATCCTATGTGCAGAGTTCTATACATTCCATGTCTCTGAGACGCCATTACAGGTTCACCTGTTTTTTCATAGGAATTGCAATACTCTTTCATCTAGCCTAGTATCTGGTCTCTGATCGTGTCTAGTATCATCTGCTTCAGAGGAAAGTGCAAGAATCTTGTAGTGGATGGCTAGGGAGTAACATGCCTGGAATGGAAGTTTCTTCCTAAACTCAATTAGTGGTCACTTTATATCCTAAAACATGAAGGCTCATATTTTTGGTTTTAATCATATTTCATGGAACTGTAGATGCTCTGATTATGCATATAGAGAATTCTACTATGCAGTTGACATCAATGGTACTTTGTTGCAATAAGTTCTCAGGTTAATTATGTATCAAGTAAAAAATGCATTTGCTCTTATTCGCTTTAAATGTGATGGCTTGTTCTTGAATTATGAGAGAAGATAAATATGAGTGTCTGATTTACCACCTCTGTCCCAATCATGATTTTGTATCCCACTGTGTGTTCTCTGTTGTTTGTCTCCTCTCGTAACAACAGTCCCAGACTTTTCAGTCTGTCTTCACGTTGACAATCTAATCACTTGTCATCTTTGCACTTTCCTCTGTTTCTGCAATATCCTTTGGAAAATGGGGTGATTAGAACAGAAAACAGTATTCCAAGTAAGGGTGTACTATTGCATTAGGAATGTTGTTATAATATATGGTATTATTCCCCATTCCTTATGCATTTTAGCACATTGATTATACTTATAATGCATATTTAGGAGAGCTGCTCACAATGACACCCAAGTCTTTCCCCCGGTGGTTAGAGTTAATTTAGAACTTGGCAGTGTGAATGAGTAATTCAAATTATTCTTTCACGTTTACTCCCTCCCATGTGCGCGTCTCCAGTTTTGCTCATTCCATAGCCTTGCCTTAGTGCAGGTATTCGGTGAAATGTATAAAAGTTGGCAGTGCAGCTGTATCTGTTCCAAGCAGTGCACACTGGGAGTGGGAGAGATGGATGTGTTACCTTTTAATTACAGGAAGAACCCTGCAATGATTGTGCTATCCTTCTGCATTGCCATGCAGGATGTCATTAGCTGTAATCAGTGATCTCTGTTCTGCCTCTGCATCTTTGACCTAGTTACTTTGCCGAACTTAACACAGTTGCTATTGTGACAAAAAGCAGACTCCTGGCTCAGCCACCATCACAGAGTAGAGGGAAGTCTGGCAACTTTCACACAAATCTGTTATAATTAAGGCTTCCGGTGTGGGGTTTCAACTTAATCTCGCTGCTAAAAAGCCAGATGCATTTTTTTATGTTTCAAACTGAAAGTGAACCTAATGCCTCTGAAAGCGAAGGCCTGGCTGGCAGGTGCTCTCAGGTCCCTCAGTGAGCTTTGATGATGCACCTCAGTCCTGGCTCACAGCCCTGGATGTTTTTTTGGGCGGAAACTTCCAACTGATCCAGAGCATAGTGGGACACTGACACAGCTCCATTAGTGAATGGCTGAGTGTGCCAAACTTGTCGTCACTTGAATTCCAGCCAGGCTCCTGAACTCAGCTCTCTGGACTCCTGCTGGAATGTTAACCTTCTCTCTGCCACCTATTTGCAGAAATGGTTCTAGTGTTTTGTGGGGTGCAATTCCATGGCGTTCCCATACCCAGTGAGAAGTAGCAGTTTCCCATCCCATCAAACCCTCCGTACCCTGTCACGCCTCAATGACAAAAAAATGAAACCTCTTCCCTTCTCCCAGATGCCAAACCTCTCACGCTCCCCATCAATGGCAAGGGCACAATTTGGCCCATCCAAACCCATCCCACTTCCCAAAAGGGGCAAACACCTATAACACTCTCCAAGCTACCAAACATCCCCATTCTCCTGGTCCAGCTCAGACTGCCTGGGTGTGACTAGAGCTTCACCCAATACTGCTCAGACAGGCACAAGTGACAGTTTAAACACACAGTAAGACGGCGGCCACGTCTACACTACCCGCTGGATTGACGGGTAGTGATCGATCCCCGAGCGCTCTCTCTGTCAACTCTGGAACTCCACTGCCATGAGAGGCGGAAGCGGAGTCGAGGGGGAGTGGCAGTGGTTGACTTGCCGCCGTAAAGATGCTCATGTAAATCGATGTAAGATACATCGACTTCACGGCGGCAAATCAACCACTGCACAGAGGGAGGGTTGCCGGGAGCTCTGAAGACCATCACTGTAATGAACAGCACAGTCCTGCTTATCCAAAGTATTTGGAAATGCCAAACACATTCTACCGTCCGTATGCCTCAGAGCTGAACTGGAGCGTCTGCCTAGAGGAAACTCAGTCTCCCTGTCTAGTCACTTACTGGCCTCTCTGCCAAGGGCACTTGCACCAGTTACTGGTGGTGACTTTTATTCTATGGATGCTTGGGTCCCTTCCAGAGAACACGAATTCACAGGTCCTGAAACAGTTTTCACCTTGGAACTGATTTCAGGCTACACTGTTGTGTTGCCAGCCCCAGCTTCTGTAGTTGAGGCAAAAGTATTTTAGAAGGATTATTGAAAAGCGTTTGAGGACATAGGAAATGGAGTAATGTTGGTGGAGCCTTTCTAGCTCATGCTCTTGGACAGAGCCTTTCACTTGCACAACACAGGCCACTTGGGCACTGCTCTGAGCCCACCAAACTCATTACACATGGCTCCCTGAACAGTCAGCAGGCTGGATTTTGGAAATCGAGATATTTGCAGTGAGAGGGATGTTGCACATTGAAGTGCAAGATCTCATTTTGGGAGGATGTCTGTCCTTTTAACAGCAAGTTGCAACAGAGCATGCTTAGGTTAATGACATACTGGGCATGTACAGACAGCTTCACAGCTGTCCGCACATTTCCTGAGCGAAGAGCTGGCTTTGTATATAGAGATAGACAGACCATAAATTATGCAGAGGGGCTCCCAGAACAGGTGGTCTTAAAGCTCCCTTTACCTGAGTTCAGTCTTGAGAATGGTATTGCACACGAATATCTTCATCTGAAGGCACCCCAGAACTGTCCATTGAGGGGTCCATGTAGATCTTCCCTCCTGTGCAGAAGCCATCCTCTGCCCCGATAGTCCTGGGTCAGCTGCTTTCACAGTCCCGTTCCCTCTGCCCTTCCTAGAACCCTGTAGAGGGCTCTCTGCAACACTGAGCTCCCCATAGGAGGTGGGGGAAAGGACTGCTTGAGTTGTGGGGAGATATTGTGCAACCCACTTTGCATATGGCCAGGAAGAAGCACATCAGCTTGGAGCTTCCAGTCCTTCCGTGTAAAGATCCCCCAAGGCTGATCCCCTGGGCAGCAATGGTGGAAGAGAGTCCTTGGGTGTGCAGCTCCACTTGTCCTGCTGCTGGTGCTTGGAGTGTAGAGCAGGGCATGTACAGACAGCTGGAGTTGGGGTGGGAGCACAGAGGAGGGAGTCCCTAGCTGCAAGTGGGCATGCTCTGTGGGGCTGGGGGCGAGATCCTCTTAGATCCCTGACTCTCTGCTGCTGTTCCCAGCCCGTGCTATAACCCTGCTGATCCAGTGGATGGAAGTGGGGGTAGCTGTGGCCCTTACCCACAATTTGTTCCCTTTGGTACGGGGGAGAATCTATGAGCTTCACTTTTCACTCCAGCAGAACTTCTATTGACGAGAATTTTGTCTAAGTCTTTAGGATTCTGACCCTGTCACATTTGAAATGCTCGCTTCAGATCTTACCAATTTCTAACTTAGAGTGAAGGAAGAGGTCAGGAAAAGGGGGCGGGGGGATGACAGACACAGGCTGGCTGCACACAGGACCACCAGCAGCAGGCTCTAATCTCTAGACGCTTAGGACAATGTAATATACTGCCAGATTTGGCATTCATATCATGGTCTGCATTCCTCTGCTGCTGAGATATTGGCCTGTCTTCCACTACGACACGCACCAAGAACTAGGAGCCCTGCTGCTTTTATTACTGGCTGATGTGGATGGACGATAGAAAACAAATGTAAACAATGAATCAGTGTGTTGTGTAAGCAATAACTATGGAGGAACAGGGCATTTCCTGGAGATTTATAGCTATTTGGGAAGAAATGATGGGCTAAGGTACAGCCTGGGGTCATCAACTCCAGATGGCCGTTAGCAATTCCCAGCAGAGGCCCTGAACCTGGGCAGTTGTGGATGTTACAAGATGAAATATATTTTAAAGACATCAGAGCAGATCCTCAGCTGATGTAAATTGAAGCCCATGGAGCTATGCTGGCTTGCTCCAGCTGAGGATTCAACCCATAGTTTCGAAGTGTTCATGATTTTTGTTCTCTATTTGGAAATAACAATTCATGCATGATGTCACTGGGGTCATAGGTGAGTGTGACAATCCTGATGACAGTACTGCATATGTAATGTCACTGACCTCGGTGGTATATGTGTAATGTAATCAGCATCGGTGGTATCACTGATGTCTGCCAAGCATGGGTGACATCAATGACATTAGTTATATCCTGATGTGAATCTGATTTCACTTCTGTCTGTCGTGCACACATGACATCAGATAACAATGGTGCTCATTGAATGTATATCTGAGACCAGAAGAGTACATCTATGGTTATGCTGATGTCAGTGATGTGTATAATGTCAGTGATGTGTCTGTGACATCACTGATAGCTGCAATAGCATGTGAGGTCATTAGCATCAGTGATGGGACGTCATATGTGTCCTCCAAGAGTTGCAAGTGAATGAGCAAATTCCATAGAGACTGAACACTTGATATGAGAAAAACGAGTGGCCCTCGCTAATGCTGAATGAGAAGCCTGCTGGATGGAGGATCAAGAAGGCTGCTGTTGAAAAACGATGCAGTCTTTGTTCCTCAGGTGTTTCTAGGATTGTCCTTATGTGGGGAGTGAGGCCCCTAGATGATGATACATCCCACCTTATATAGCTTTAGCATATGGCGAGTGGGAACCTTTTGTTCCAAACTTAGTTTCCAGCCCTGTTTGTGGAAAAATACAGGTGCCCAAAATGCAGTTCAGTATTATGTGGTCTGGTCACATTCCCTTGTTGAGTAATAGCAGCCATTATTTACAGGCTGGCTGACGTTTACAGGAAGGTTGAGTTCTTTCATAGTCCATTGTCTTTACTGATGGGCTTCTTCATTGTTGTACCTGAAGGCTATCTGTGGGTGTTATCCAGAGTAAGCACATTTGAATTACAGGTATGTAGTTAATGTTCATAACTTCAGATACAGAAATGATGCCTCCAAACAAATACGATAATCATATTCAGCAAATCATAATTTTTCCAATGACACCTTATAAGACATGTACCAGATGCATTATAATGATGTCATCGTCATATCATAACCATACCACTCTAATGAATATGAGGTGTAGTGTCACAAAGATCAAGAGGGCTGCTGCTGAAAAAATGCTTGGCAGTGAGGAAGGGAAAGGCAGGTTGTTTGTAAGGAAAAGAGAGAGAAAACGTGACTTGCTGCTTGCAGTTGAGGGAACAGCCAACTACTCCAAAGGCTGGGTGGAGAAAGGGAGAAGCATCCACTGCTTGTTAGAGAGGAAATGGAGGAGGGAGCAGGAGAGACCAGTTACTTGCTTGAGGAAGAGGAGAGAGAACCTTGCTGCTTTTAAAGTGTAGTAGGAGATTGAGTGGTCCACTACTTGCAAGATGGTAGTGGAGAAAGGGGAGCAAGGCTGTAAAGCCATAAGGATGAGAGGAGAGAGTTGGTAACTGACTGGTTCACTTCTGTTTGCATGTGAACCAAATAGTTAGGATCCATTCACTTCTGCTGAAATTTGCAGTAGCACTGCCTGCAGCCGACTCAGGTCTCATATTAAGACCAGGAATCAACACCTCTTCTCATTTGTTGAGAAATTTCAGCCATTGATCCAGGAACTCTGAGGACTCTCCAAATGCTGGCCAATTGCACTCTTTTTCACATTGTAAGGCACCCACTAGTAATGGACAGGGAACGTCAACAATGACTGATAATTCTAGTCAACACTGTACAGACTTGGCAACATTGGACCAAATTGGCTGGCCTGGTTAGGGGATGCTGCATGCATGTGTGTGGCTTAGCTGATTACCATGTTGTGTGTGTACACACACATACGGAGCCACAAATTATTACACTCTGTCCAACTTGACTATATAAACAGAGTCCAAGTAATAAAAACATCACCAGGTATATTCTATCCCCAGCCAGGTCAGGAGAGCCCAATTTTGCCCAGAAGAGGGCCATTAAACAACTTTTCCAAGATACCAAAAGACAACCTGCTTGAAGCAAGACTGCTGGCTGCATCTCTCTATTAAAGAAACTGTGGGCACAGTCAATGTTGTATATAACTCCATGGGTTGTGTTTGCAAATGGCTACCTTTGAAATAAACATTGTTGATACTGCTGTTACTCACTGGCATACTGACATCTGCAGTGATGTCATACTGAAGTTTTGTTGTATGGGCAATATAGCCCCAAACTTGGTGATGGAAAAGCTAACTGAATACACATAGGTGTAAACAAGCTTTTAAAAATGATTAATAGTTCTAATTATTATTATTTATTATTGTTAATGCAATTAGAACTGTAATTCCACATGGCACTTTTCAAGTGTAGATGAAAATCCTGGATAAAGGTGCAGAACGAGGAATAGAAGCTTTGTCTCTACAGACACAGGCTGTAAAAAAAAAAAAAAAAAAAAAAAAGTAGAAATCTGAATAAAACAAAGAACAAGGATGTAAAGCAGAAGGGAGGAGCTTGTCTCACACTAATGGCAAAATGATTATGATGTTCATCTGCTGTGTGAGCAATCGGGCTCGGGGACGGGGCGGATCGGGCTTTCTGTGATATATCAGGCCTAGTCTCAGCAAAAGACAGAAGGGAAGGCGAGAGTCGGAAATGTTTTCATTTGAAAGGAATGCCACTCTGTATCAGGGCTAGACTTCCATGGGGTCTTGTGGGAGATCTTAATGGCAGATGTGCTCTTTCTGATAAGGCTTTTACACGTCGGTGGTGTTGGACATTCTGTGAGATAAAGCTCTGAAAAAAGAGTTCACATCTCTAACGTCCAAGAGAATTAGGAGATAGAGTCAAAGATGGAAGAGGAGACCACAGTAATAAAGCATTTCGCTCTCTGACTGGGCATATCTTTCATGTCTCTGATGTAGAAGCTGGGAACAGCCCCACAGCACTCACGAACAATTGATCAGATGTGGGTATCATATATATATGTGTCCTGCAAGACAGAGGCCAGATTCTGCCTCCTTCCCTCACAGAAAGTAGTACCTTATTTTGTGAGGAGTCCCATTTGATGTCCATTTTACTACTTGCAGGGTATAAAGTACAGCTCAGCTTACTTCAGTGGGACTAGTTACTGAATAAGGGACTACTCTGCTTGAGGGAGGTCAGCAGAATCTGGCCTCCAGCATTGGGGTGCTCTGAATGCAGAGGCATTGAAAAACATAGAACAATTAAAACTGACATTAGCTCTGCCTTTTTAGGGACAAAGGTAATGGCAAGTTAAAGCAAAGCAATCTCACAATGGGGCCTGAGCTGTGAAATCAAAGGCAGCTGGTGGCAATGATCAAAGGCGTTACCAATAGTTTCTTTTAAAAACTACAGCGAGATGAAGAGTTAAGAGTTCACCCAGGAAGTTTACTGTAAAGGATTTTCACTCTGCTTGCAACATATGATGATACCAAAACACCTCTCCCATCCACCCCCCTCAGGAAACACAGGTGATTGCTTGACAACTGTTTGGATTAAAAGGCCTACCTATTTATACCTGCCCCTGGATACTTCCACTGCATGCATCCGACGAAGTGGGTATTAGCCCACAAAAGCTTATGCTCTAAAATTTTAGTCTTTAAGGTGCCACAGGACTCTTTGTCACTTGGATTAAAAGTACAACTGTAAATTCATATTGCTGCAAAGACTGAGGGTAAACTATCTAAGCAGGGACTGTCTGTTCAATGTTTGTGCAGTACCTAGTGTAATGGGATCCGGGATGGGGTTTCCTGGGCACTGCCTCAATAAAAATAATAATAATACTGACCTTGATTCTGCCATTCTTACTTTAGGCGGAGTAGTCCTTAACATACAAGCAGTTGATTTCCAAATCTAGTCCTGTGTGTCCTGTGTTTTTTTAATAGTTCCTCTTGAAATGAAAGACTCGTTATCTTACTTTTTGATCAGAATATCTGAATCATGAATCAATGAAAAAAACCACAACTGTGACTAAAAGATGGAATACAGGCCTCTGAGGAACATGATGGTGCCAAGAATAAATAGGAAAAGTCTCTTCATTTTGTAATTGAACTTGAAGTTTGCATTCCTGTCCTGTTTCCATGCAAAGGCCTTTCCTGCAAGCAGTGAGGGGGGAAGACGGAATTGCCACTTCAATAGATATATTTAAAAAGACAGTTCTTGGAACCCTGAAGGCTCCCCTCCTTAGTGAGCGGTCCTCAGCCTTGTGTGGATTGTGATGCTGAAAACATTTCTCAGAATAGCTATTTTGCATCCTGTAGTGGAGTGGTCTGTCCCCTCTAAGGGCAGTAGTGGGTCAGCTAAGCCCTCTGCCTTGGCATAGCCCTTTAAGGATTTGGGAGTGCTGACGTATACAAGATCCTAGGAAGCAGATTTTGGTAGAGGGGAAGCAGCCTGGGAATAAGTAGTGTTTGGGGGTAGACTCGTTTTTGTTCCTTTAAGGGCTTGGGACCAAGGGATTTGTGGTGCAGGATGGGATAAGATGCCCCTCTCTCCTAGCCACCTGAGATATACTATGGGAAGGAAAGCAGCACCTGTAGTGTCTCCTTTCTCATAAGGGGGAGAAACTATGAAGATGAGGCCTGCCTGCATAGGGATGAAAGGACTGAATGAGAAAAAGGGCCAGCTGGCTGAGGCCCGCACTTGGCCTGAATTTCAGTCCAGCTCCAGAAGGAAGTCTGGGGACTCCTGATCCAAGGAGAGTGAGACTGTGTGTGACTTACAGCCCAGCTCCAGGAGGAGGGTTGGAGGCACCTGAACCTGGGAGAAGAAGCCTGCCTGAACTCTCAGGCAGCAAGGCTTGGAGCTGAGGGACTAAAGAAGAGCTGTTTGAACTCTGTAAAGAGTTAATGAATCAGACCCCCAAAAGGGGATATCTGAAGTACTTGGGTCTGAATAAATGATTAAAGGAACTGAGAGGGGGCTGAGGGCAATGAGGGGAAGTGCTCAAGGGCAGTGCTAGGCAACACACCTCACAGAGAATAGACATAGTGTTCCCATCTAAATGCCTGATTCTTCAGTGGTGAAGTCAATGAGAGTCGCTGGCTTAGCACTCCCTGAGATAGGGCTCTAAGTCATTATGAAGCTCAGCTAGTTAAAAACTTGCTAGATTTGTATTTATGAAATCTGCTAATGTATTAATTCAGGAAGCACTGGAATGGGTCACCTAGGGAGGTGGTGGAATCTCCTTCCTTGGAGGTTTTTAAGGTCAGGCTTGACAAAGCCCTGGCTGGGATGATTTAGTTGGGGACTGACTGGTCCTGCTTTGAGCAGCAGGTTGGACTAGATGACCTCCTGAGGTCCCTTCCATCCCTGATATTCTATGAAGAATGGGCTGGGTGTTGTTGTGCAGAATCCAAAGAACACTAATCAGCAGTAGAAGACAAGAAAACAAACAAAATATTAGGTTGCATAAGGAATGGGATGGAGAATAACACTGAAATTATTATAATGTCACTTCACCCTAATCTGGAATACTGTGTCCAGTTCTAGTCACCCTAGCTCCAAAAGGATCTAGCAAAAATAGATTGATTTCAGAGCTGATGAGAATGATTAGAGCTTGTCGAATGAATGTGTGATATGCAGTTTAGCATTATAGAAAAGCAAAGGGCTGAATACTGCCTTCTCTTCCACCGTATGGCACCCCATTGAAGGCAACCTCATTGAAGTCCATAGCAAAGAAAATAAAGGGCAGAATTTGGCCTGGAGTCCTGTGATATTCCTTTGTGTATTTCAGTGCTAATGTTTTCTGTTAAGCCAAACTCTGTTTTCCCAGAAGGACTTAACATCGAAATTGTATAGCTCTTATGTTCAGCATAGTTTAGTACTGTAAGTGGATAAAGATGATATAGACAGGTACTTCCCAGAGAAAAATTAAATTGTTGTTAGTAATGAGCAGCAGTCTTACGTAGTTAGTTTTGATTTCTGCTCGAAATTAAGCAGTAGGATAATTTCATTTCTGGCAGCTGGATAAACCTGGCCAGAGTCTGAATGCCAGGCACTTGTCTGTTTTTGATACAACTTAATTTCTGAATCTGCAGTCTTTGCGCCAATGGAAGTTTGTCCAAGTAAAGTCTGCAGAACTTTCCCCGAGCCAGTAAAGCAATACAGACACTATAGACCCTGATTCAAAGCCCATTGAAGTTAATATAAAGGCCATCATTGACGTCAAAGAACTTTGGATCAGACCCATAGGGAGCAGGTGCATGCAACTGCTAGGAATGAATATGCTTTTATCCTAATATCATTCAGTCAGGATTTGCTGGGGCTAATACCCAATATTTGCACAGGAAAAGTTAAGGACAGAATGTGGCTGGCTGATTTTTATAAACCAACATAGGACAAATGAGTCCAGCAGGACTGAGGTTTTGGCGTGCTCAGGTGGTTTTCATTTTTACTTCAGTGATGCCAGAAAATTGTTTCAGAAAAAAAGTCTTATCTGCTTCCAGAAAGAGCAGGTTTCAGTTGAACAAGGCAGGGTCAGACGGCCTAAAATAGTTTGGAACTACTGCTGAGCAGGCTGCTCAGTAGGGGTTTTGTTTTTAATTTTTTGACTGTTTGGAACATAGTTGCATGACCCTTTGAGCCTGTTCTAGAGAAGCCTGAGAAAAGGGTAAACAAAACAACAACACATATACAGCAAAAAATATTTCTTAAGGCTGTGCAGAACACATACATTAGAGCGATTTAGTTTACAGGCAGCATTACTCCTTAAATGGAACAGTGGCCTCCAATAGGCACAATGAGTTAGATTTTCAAAGGTATTTAGGTGCCTAAAGATGCAGATAGTCACCTAATAGTATTTTCCAAAACACGTAGATACCTAACTCCCTGGACACACAATTACAAATTTAAAGGTCACCATCCTGTAGCAAAAAAACTTCAAGACCAGACTTCAAAGAGAAACTGCGGAGCTGCAATTCATTTGCAAATTTGACACCATCAACTCAGGATTGAACAGGCACTATGAGTGGCTAGCGAACTACAAGAGCAGTTTCTCCTCTCTCGGTGTTCACACCTTCAGATCAGCTGCCAAAAGAGGACCTCATCCTCCCTGATTAGAGATAATAAGGCGGTTCAGCCTAATTGAACTAACCTTGTTATCTCTAACCTGATTCTTGCCTTCTTATTTATACCTGCCTCTGGATATTTCCACTGCATGCATCCAATAAAGTGGGTACTAGCCCACGAAAGCTTATGCTTCAATATTTTTGTTAGTCTTTAAGGTGCCATAGAACTCTTTGTCGCTTCTGCAAACCCAGACTAACACGGCTACCTCTCTGATTCTTGAAAAAGACTTGAGGCTTATGGTGAATAATCAGCTGAACATGAGCTCCCAGTGTGACACTGTGGCCAAACGAGCAAATGTGACACTTGGATGCATAAACCGGAATGTTGAGAAGGAGCGGAGAGGTTATACATGGCACCAGTGTGACCACTACTAGAATAGTGAGTCCAGTTCTGGTCTCCATAACACTAGAAGAACAGAAGATAAATTGGAGATGGTTCAGAGAAAGGCCAGAAGAATGATTAAAGGATTGGAAAGTATGCCTGATAGTGATAGACTCAAAGAGCTCCCACATGCCATACCTATATGGGGAACAGAATTCTGATAATTGATGAGTCCTCAATCTATCAGACAAAGGTATAAAAGGATTCATTGGCTGGAAGTTGGAGCTAGAGAAATTCAGACTGGAAATAAGGTATGCATTTTTAATTATGAGGGTAATAAATCATTGAAACAGTTGACCAAGGGTTGTGGAGGATTCTCCCTCAGTGGCCATTTTAAAATCAAGATTTGATGTTTTTCTAAAAGATATGCTGTAGTTCAAACAGGAATTATGCTGGGGCAGTCTGTGTTCTTATATTATATGAATCTATAAACTTGGCCCACTGAGATCAATTGTTCAATCCAACAAGACATTATTATTCCTCCACAAACTTTCAACCCCAGTCAGTATCTATTTTGTCTCTCTGCCTGATTTATGTACGACTTCTCACTGTACTCTCTGATGTTCTATATACTGTATATATACATAGCATTTTCCAAAGCACCCAAGGAGCCAACGTCCCATTTTCAAAAGTCTCTTGGGTGCTTAGAAGTGTAGATCCATTGGGTTTAATTAGGCTCCTAATTCCCATTGACAATGGAGCTTGGACTCCTCAAGTGCTTTTCAAAATTTTACTGTATGTGTGTTGTGTGCATGTGCATGTCTTTAGAAATATTCCATCTTGAGTTATTAATCTCCCGCGCAAAACACATGAGTAAAAATGACACTTTTTTTTTTGCAGAACAACCTGTTCACAGATCAGCAAACATTGAACTATTTTACTTTCCAACTGTTTAAAGTTTTGTGCAAAGTTTAGACCCAGAATGAAACTTGAAACAGTTACTTCCATCTGGCTGTGAGAAAAATGGCTTAGAAAATGTGAAGTGAAATGGAGGGCTTGGGCAACATTTCTTTCACAATAGCCCATGGAAGAGTGTTGAAGAGAGAAGATCAAGAAACAAACAGTGAAGAGAGCAAGGGATTAAGAAGCACTTTTAGTGGAGCAACTGCCAAATAATTTTTTTTCTTAAATAACCCTGGTGAATATCACCTTCTGAGACATAGTCTAGACCAGTTAGGGTTATGTCACCATTTGCCCTGCTACCCCAAGTAATATAAATGCCCTGTTGCTTCAGTTCCCTGCCTGGGATGCTCACAAGCATGCACTCTGGGTCTGTGTGCTGTGCAACCCTGAAATTGTACTCAGACATTAGCAGTTTGCCTCCTGCAGCAACACAGTCACTCCTTGCTTTCCACCAGCTTTGATTACATCTGGCAAGATGACCCCAACACTCTCCTGTCCTGAATTTTCCCAAAACCAAAGGCTCTGCAATGTCCAGTCCTTTCCTGGATGATTCAGAGGAATAGTAATATTCATTCTCTCCTCTAGAGAGACAAAATGCATAGCTAATCATTATAACGGGAGTTAACAATCACTTCAATTCAAACACCCCATTGGATGGGTTTAGATTAAAAGTAAAATAAGTTTAATTATAAAGAGAGGTTTTAAGTGAGATCAAGTATAAGAGATAAAGATTGAAATGGTTGTGAATAAAAGTTGAAAACATTTTTGGATGCTAAAACTTTAAGCTATTCTCTAGGTATTGGGTAAGCTGCTTACTGCACACTTTTTCTGGCAAGATGGTTGACCACCCCTCCAGTTAGAATCTCTCCCCAAAGATGAAGTGCTCAGTTTCTTTCTCATCTTAGGTGAAAAGATAACTTTGTGTTCTTTGACTCTCTCTCTTTCATAGTCCAGTGAACCCTTGAAATGGATTCTTCTAAATGTTACCCCTCAAAATAAAGTTAATTCTGTGAGGATGGAGACAGGTGGTGAAGGAACTTCTATGCTTGTTTCTGTCCTCCTCCCCTGGTGTTTGCTCTGCTGCACACTGATCTATTTCTACCCTCTTCTGATGCAAATGAGTGGTCAATTGACATGTGATTGCCAATCGACTCTGATGACACCTGGCTAGAAATGTCAGCTTCTCCTTTGTCTGGAAGAAACCTGTTTACCCATTCCCCAGACTTGTTTGGAAAACACATTTTAGTCCTGTATTTCCTTCACATTTGTATGATCCCTTGGGCATTCACCATCCATACACAACTCAAGAATATAAATGATCACTGTGTTATTAGTTTTCAGATGATACCTTGCATGACACACATCAGGTACAGTATATGACATTAACGAACTGGGTTACACTGAACTGGTCAGGCCAGCTGAAACTCTCTACCAGCTATCATGGAGCCCCAAGCCCTCTGGCATTGGGATGCTTTTTAGGTTACAATGAGTTCCCAATTAATGCACCTTTAAAGCAGTCAGTGTTCAGTATTCTTGAAGGTTAGAATTGTACTAACTACTGTAGTAACTGTTCAGAGTTTGGAGTCATTTTCTCACTTGGATAAAATATCGTTTTAAAGGCCAAGAAGATGAATTCAGGTTTAGCTAGGGAATCATAACATACTTTTTTAAAAAAAATCGTATTAAAATTTCAGTTCAAGAAAGTTATATGTTTTCAGACTACCATGGATCATGTTTGTATAGTTTCACCTCAGTGCTTGTACTAATGGCCATAAATGTCTGGCTGACTGTAAATGTGATGGACTTCTTTATGGATAGAGTTAACTTGTAACCTGTGCTATTATGGATACAGCATCACTCTGATTCTGTGCCCAATGGCCTAGGCTGGAAGGTGGGACCAGAACTTGGCACGAACCATGCCACTGTTTTCATGGGCACATGTTAATTTACCCCAAATCACTTGTGTTCCCTTGGGCTTCCCACCAGGAGTCACACTGTTGTTTTTATATGGTACGTGATACATAGGTGCATCTCTTGCCCAAGTAGACTGTTAATGTGTCTGATCTGCTACATATGTATGCTAGCAGAGTATGTCTCAGTTGTAAAGAAAGTTGGGGAAAGGTCTGAAGTTATTCATCTCTGTCTCTTAATAGGTGAATAAATAGATCTCTCTCTTTAGATAAAAAGTGAGAGACATGGATAAAGAGATCCAATGAATAGGGCCCTACCAAATTCATGGTCCATTTTGGTCAATTTCACTGTCATAGAATTTTAACAATTATAAATGTCATGACTTCAGCTATTAAAATCTAAATTTCACGGTTTTGTAATTTTAGAGATCCTACCCAAAAAGAGTTGTGGGGGAGGAGTGGAGGGTTGCAAGGTTATTTTGTAGGGGAGTGTGGCAGGGCAGGGGTAAAAACCCCTAGAGTGCCCTGCCTCTGCACAGTAAACCCTGCTTGCAGGCAGGAGGCTCCAGGGCAGGGGCTGGCCCTAGCCATAAGAATGTAGAGCTGAAAGCCCTAGCAAGGGTTACTGCAGGGAGCTCAGCTGGGTTAAAGGGCCACAGCTGCAGCTGGGATCAGGACGCAGGATAAAAATGCTGACTCATGGTCAGCAGAGTGGGAAGAAGGGTCTAGGCAGGGAGAGGAAGCTGAGTTGCTCTCTCCAGGCTGCGAGACAGGCACCTTAGGGGGTTGAGGGGCCAACAGCCCAGAACTGTGGGGTCACTGTTGTGGGGGTTTGTGGGGTGCACAGCTGGTTTCACAAGGACATGTTTGTAAATAAAGGACACATGGGGCAGCACTAAGACTATGTGGAGGCCTTTGTGAGACCAGAGAGACCACAGGGGGCACGGACCCTGTGACAGGGAGGTTGCGGTACTGCAGTCCTTCATTCTGCGCTGCTGCTGTCGGCGGTGCTGCCTTCAGAGCTGAGCAGCCAGAGAGCAGTAGCTACTGGCCGGGAGTCCAGATCTGAATACAGAGGTGCCATGAGCAGCAGTGCAGAAGTAAGGATGGCGTGGTCTGGTATTGCCACCCTTACTTCTGCACTGCTACCTGCAGAGCTGGGCCCTCAGTCAGCAGTTACCACTCTCTGGCCACCTATCTTTGAAAGCAGCAGTGCAGAAGTAAGGGCGGCATGATATTGTGGCTGCTGTTGTGGCGTTGCCTTCAGAACTGGGTGCCTGGCCAACAGCCGCTATTCTCTGGCTGCCTGGCTCTGAAGGCAGTGCAGAAGTAAGGGTGGCAATACTGTGATCCTCCCCCCCAAAAAAAATAACCTCGTGACTCCTCTGCAACTGCCTTTTGGGTCAGGATCCCCAATTTGAGAAATGCTGATTTCCCCCCTGTGAAATCTGTATAGAATAGGGTAGAAGCACACAAAAGCTCAGATTTCAGGGTCTGTGATGCGTTTTTCATGGTTGTTAATTTAGTAGCGCCCTACCAATGAGTAGACTGTCTTCAGCTTTCTCTGGTCAGTTCAGGCGCAGTGTTGACCACTGGGCAAGAAATCTCATTCTCTGAAGGACAATGGTGATAAGCTGTAGTCCTGATAATATTTGTGTTCTCACACAAATTGATATCCCTCATGTGCTAGTCAAAAAGCTAACTTTTTTCTAACACCTCTATTAGGGCTTGTCTACGCTACCACACAGGATCGGTCTATGATATGCAACTTTGTTGTACTTACATCTACTTACCATGGTGTCATTCCGGGTGCACTTCTCGTTCTGGTGGAGTACTGGAGTCGATGGGAGAGCTCTTGGCGGTTGATTTATCACGTCTATACTATACTAGACATAATAAATCAACCTCCCACTGGACCGATCACTGCCCACCGATCCAGCAGGTAGTGTAGACAAGCCCTTAGAAGCTTTAGTGTCATCCCCTCACGCCCTCCTGTCATCTTGCTCTGCAGATTGTTGTGTGTTGGAAATGCTGTCAGCTCTGATGTAAGTGGGCACTGTTTGCTTGGCGATCAACAATGGAGCATTTTAAGATTTGTGGTAGAAAAATGGCAAGATGGAAAAATGAATATTAAATCTCTGGGCTGAGATTTTCAAAGCCACATAAGGGATTGGATGCCCAGTTCCCATTAATTTTAATGCCAGCTGGGTAGCCAGATATCCTACATGGCTCTGAAAATCTAAGCCATAATGTTTTAATAATATCTTACATTTATATTACCTCTCAGCCATGGAATGCAAAATGCATTAACCCTTTATATAAAGTAGGCAGGTAGTGCTTTACTGATATTACATATGGGGAAACAGAGGGTTAAGTGACTTGCCTACAGTCTGACAATGAGTTTGTGGCAAAGCCAGGAGTACAGTCGAATCCTGACTCTCACTTCCATGCTCTGACCAATAGACCATGATGCTTTCTTTCACAGTTTAAACTGCACTGGCTTGCAAGTGGGTCTACTGGATTTTTTCTTTGATAATGGAATACATACCTGAGTTTTATTTCTTTGTGTCTACAGGCAGTCAGGTTCTTTTCTATTTTTCTGTTCATGGACAATACCAATTGAGAGGTCTGCTAATCTCGTTGGATTTGACAGGCAAAAATATTAGGGATATGGTTTTGAAACTGAAAAGTACCATGCTTTAATAAACTGTGGTTCTCTGGTCCAACACAAGGATAAAATTCATTCCAGACGTTGTGTTCAAATGGAACAGATTATGAATGGAAGCATAGCCTTAGGATTGTATTTCAGCCTTAGTATGCAGTTTGGGATTGTGTTATTTCCCATGTATATAAGAATATATATTTTATAAGCAATCAGTCCCCTATTCCCTAAAATTGTTCAAATATAAAATCTATCAGAATGCAGATAGTTTACAGATGTTTGATGGCACAGAAGGCACTGCAAGACACATGTTACCATTTTGTATATATTTTAGATACTGAAAAGCTGTATATTCGACTACTGGGAGGTGTTGACCAGTGCTTAGAACAGGAGTGTGGTGAAAGTCCTATCTCCTGACTTCCATTCTCAATTCTGCTATTGTCTTGCTATATGACATAGGGTAAGTTATTTAACTGTCCTTTGCTTTAGATTAGTCATCTGTAAAATGGTGATAATTCTAATTGACTACCTCACAGGAGTCTTGTGTGGCTTAATTAATATTAGTTGGTAAAAGCACTATGCAATGTTTAGATGAAAGGCACCATATGCAGTAAATGTAAAGTATTATTATTTACATGTTCTTTTGAATTAACTAACGGGAATAACATCATGTTTACCAAAGAAACAAACAAAAAATAAAATAAAATCTGTTTCAGCAGTATATATTTGGAAATGTGGGAGCCCTATGCTGACGCTTACAAGCTTTTCTAGGCACTACTTAGAGAAGCAACAGCTGAGAAATATATACTTAAAAGTAAAGAAGGAGCGAAAACCTGCTGTCAGTTAAACTTTTAGTGGTTTCACCCACTGCTGAAAACTCTTTGCTTTTAAATCTCTCAGATGGCTTGCACAATAATATTGACAAAGGAAAAGTTTTAGATGCAAAACTCCACATAAAATAGAAAAGCTTATGAAGAAAGGTTTTATATGTGATTTTCCAGCTGCTAGCCACAAACTTTGAACCATTTTGACTTTCTCATGTCTTATTTGGGAAGATGTTGTGTTCCTGTAAGTTTCGCAAAGGATGATAAATTATGTTCTAAGCTCATACTTTTCTCTCTCTCTGTTCCTATCATTTTCCCAGAGGTCAGTTTTCAAACACACAACTACCTGATTTCTTTCCTTTTTCTTTTCTTTTCATTTAATAGATAATAAAAACAGAACATCACAATAATTTCTGTGGGGCTGTCTCAAACTTCAGAGTGAAAGCAGAGATGTTAGAGGCCATTATTTCAAAAGTAGAGGCCTGAATTGTGCATGAGCAAATATGGGATGTGTAGGTGCAATTTAGGCAGCTGATTTTGCAAAATTGTCCTACAGTAGGCATATATATTCGGCGATTTCTTCGACGGATGTAAATTGATGTGGCTCAGTCAAGCTCAACAGATCTATACCAATTTACATCAGATGAGAATCTGGCCCATTGTTGTGTATGAAAGGGGGCCACAGAGGAAACTTTAGATAGAGCTTGTGAAGGGTGTGGGCGTGGCAGATCTTAATTAAACATTATACTGATAACTTGGCAAGAACTCAAGGGCAGCATTTCATTTACATTAAATGGAGCAGATTGTAGCTGTCCTTGTCTGTCTTGTGCTGCTAATGAGATAGACTTTCATCTTCGGGCACCTTGCTTTTGTGAGTCTACCTAGTACAGTGGTTCCCAAACTGGGGTTCGTAAAATGTTACAGGGGGTTCTCAGGAAAAAATTCCCTAATGTGTGTATAGTGCCTTGCACAATGGGAGCTTGATCTTTAATGTGAATAATAAATAATTATTTATATCCTAGCTAAAGTTTTGTTTTCCTGTTCCTGTTAGTCAAAGTCCTCTTGAAGAACTTGGAGTTGGGGCAGATGGGTGGGTACTGTACTGATGGATTTTTATGCCTGCTCATAATTCTGCACATATAAAACATTTGTTTAGATTTCTTTTGATTGCTGTGTTGATGTTGCGGTATGTGTTTGCATGATACTGAGAAAAGCAAACCAATATACTAGATAGCATTGAGGGATTGCATGGGTCTTATATTTCAAGTTAAAACTCAGGAATTCATAAAGCCACATATGCTAACAATGGGTTTAACTTTCTTTATTGGAAGAAGTCATTCTACATTACAGGTTGGTTCTCTTTTAATCATGCCAGTGTGACTTTTCCGGTCCACAAATATTAATGCTGATATCTGATAAGAGCATTATTTCTTGATTGTTTGAAATGCTAAGCAATATGGGAAGAGGGAATGAATGGTGCTAATTCATTAGCTTTTCCATTATGTCATTTACAGGAGGAGTGGCTTAGCACTGCATGCAAAATAGTTAGCTATTCCTGTAAAAGGCTCCAAATCAATGGTCTGCATGTTAGAAATTAGGACTTGCAGCTGTTAATACAAAATTAATTAACTTTAAGTTTCAAGCAGCAGTCTCAAAGTACGTGATTGATAATGTTTATCCAAATTGAAAAAATGTGCTCTCCCATCTCCTGGGATTAAACTTGCATATAAGGTCTAGGCTCTGAGCTGGTGTAAATCAGTGTAGCTCCACTGACGCCAGCTGAGAATCTAGCCAAGCTATGAGTAAACAAATCAGGTTGCTGGGAAAAAAAAGGAAAAATTCTTTCAATTGTTTTAAAAGATGTTGGGAATGCTGAGCACAGGAATTGCTATGTATCACAACGTGCCCAACGTTCCAGCTGTGGCCAGTGACAGATGCTTCAGAGGAAGGCATAAAGTCCCCTGTAATGTACTTAGCTGTAAGCTGGAGGGGAAAAAATTTCTTCTTAATGATGATTTTATGCCTTGAATTAAGGGTGAAGGTTAACATCAGAGCAGAATTAAAGAGAGGAAACCACGCAGAGCTGCCATGTTGCAGAATCATTTCACAGTCTAATGAAACTGGTTTGAATCAAAATTCCCAGGTGTCAGCGGAGTAAGAGAAGCATTAGAATTTTGGAAGAATACAAAATCAATGCAGCTAACGTGAATGATGGCCACTAACGTAATGACATTTGGATAAGGTAGCTGAAAATAATATAATTAATCTTGTTTTTTTTAAAAAAAGAGAGTGATAAATAGGCTACAGCATGTTCTTTCTGTGTTTGGATCGAGAGCACATTGCACACAACTCATAAGGGTAAATTTCACTTTGGTTATGGGGGTGAATGTAGATGAGTGTAAATGTTTAGTAAGAATATGAACCTAGGCATTCCATTTTCGCCATGCAGTTCTCTATGATGAAGAATACTGGTACCAGCCTGAGTTTTCTTCCATTATTCTATAATAGCAACAAAAGTGAGACACTACACATAACAGCTAAATTACACACATGCCAGTTGGTCTTCATAGGGCCCACTGGCCCTTTGACTTTTTACATAAATGCTGTACTAAATCTTGTGGTTCAGAAGTCTGTATTATACTGTGTTTCTTGTGGAACTTGCTCTGTAACTACTTGCAGATGATGAGGCATTTCCTGAGGTGTAGTGGATCTGAACTTTTATCTTAGCGAGCAGCTGATTGTATGAATGCTTTAAAATAGCAGTTTCTTTTAAAGTGTATGTAATATGCACCTCAAGGAGATGCACAGTTTAGGCACAAACTGTCTAAGAAACCTAGGGCAAAATTCTCTGCCTGGATTCTCACTGTGGATTATCTGAGGCCCAGTAAGAAACCAGGATTTAACCAGTCCACAGCATGGAAGCTAAAACAAAATAACTGATCTGCTGAGCGGTTCAGAGAGCAGAAACTTGCCTGGATCCCTCAAGATGATGTTACCAACCTGCAACGAGCATCTAAGAGTAGGGTTTTGCCCGAATTCTGCTCTGAGTCTTACCAGTATAGATCCAAATTAACTCTACTGAGATCTGCTGAATTACTCTGGTTTAATCCAGTATGACTGAGAAAAGTTTGTCCAATTATGTTTTAGTTTATGCTATTTCAGTGAGTACACAGTATGATACCGCTCAGTGGAATTTTGCAGAAAGTGCTATTAATTGTTCTCATTTCATCTTTGCAGCATGCAAAAGGCTCACCTGCCTCTTTCAATTTCAGCTGGAGACTTTGGTCCATCCCACCTTTAACTCTGACTCTTTTGATAGAGCTCATAATGGTAAAAACATGAGAAAATCTGTAAGAGGGAGTATTGAAAGCCACGTGTCAAAGCATGTGGGTTGTTTTTGAAGTAACCTAACTTTGAAAGTTTGTTATGTAATTCAGCTAAATTACAAGAATGAACAAGTTTATGAACTAATCCTTAACATGCTCATTTTAAAACATGAAGCAGTGATTAAATCTGTTTGTTATGGTTTCCCTTTTAAAGCTTTTCTCAATTCACATATTATATCAGAAAATTTTATTGCTAAGATGGTTAGTTTACAGGGGTATTTGTCCAAACTATTAATCTTCAACTCAATTGCTTTTTCCAGCTTAACGTATGAATGGGAAAGGTGGAAATCCACCAAAAGGTACAGACAGTCTAAATGAATTTGAAAGCAAATCGCTTAGAAAAATACTAGCTATTAAATTAAATTAATTTATAACAAATACTGAGATTAATCCGAGTGTAACAACCCTTTATCGGTAATTATCCGGAAAGAAATGTCTAGGACACTGGTTAATAATGAAGCCAGAGCATCTGCCATGGCAGTCATGCCATTGTGCAGCTGGAGAAACACATAAAAGGGGCTGATTGAAATAATCCCTCTGCCAAACACTGTCCAAAGAAGGAAAACTTGTGGGACTTACCAACACCAAGGACATGCATAGAACAGCCCAGGAAAGATAGTGATGGTGTGAGCTTTATTTGTGCCCAAAACAGTGTCTGATGGTGACGGGTGGGGTTCACATTCAATTTTGCTTGTTAATGAATAATGGAACATGGTTTTTCTTCTTATGCCATTCCCAGCACACCCAGAAAAAGAGAAAACCATATAGATTCCTCTGGAGTAGGCTCGACTTGAAAGGCTCCGTTCATCTTTCTGGAGAGGAAAAGTGCGATTTTTGTTTGAATTCACAAAGAAAATAGAACACTGGAAGAAGCCCAGATGCTGTGATTGACCCACATTCCTTCTAATCGAAATCCCTTTAATATTCCCCTGGAAAATGTGATGCAGCCAAGTCTAAAAATGTTGATGAACTTCCAGAGAGAATGGCATGGAACGTAGGAGCTTACTTTAGAAGTAGTCTGTACAAAACAATTTGGGGCACATGCTTTGGCAGCTAGGCAGGCAGAGCAACCAGGACTGTCTGTCTACTGTGCCCGTAGGAAGTAGATGTGCTGGTGTTTTCTACAGCCATGAATATGGTTCATTCTGAAAGCATCTAGAAGACCTTATTTCATTTCACTTCCCTTATCCTCCCTCACCATGTTAGTGTGGGATCTTCTGCGCCCAGCCCTGAGCAGAGACAAATGTTAGAATAGATCTCTTCATCCTGAGGCAGAGACTTGAGTTACTGGGCCAATCTGAGCAAAGCCTTTGGATTTTAACCTACTTCTTCATTCAGAGTCAACTTTTTAATTTTCATCCCCACTTCCTGGCTTCATCATACGCTTGTAGAATTCACTGTTGCTGTTAAGAACTGCTCTTCAAATGAGACTTTTCAGCCTTGTTTCCCAAATGTTGAATATTCTGAATCTCTTGGACAGAATTAACTACACAGGGCTCATATTTTTGTTGGTATTTCCTTAATTTCTATCTGCTTTAGCATTGCCTCCAATACAGTACTATCTGAGCACTGCACAGTCTTCAGTGTAGTTATTCTTACAACACTCCATGAGGTAGGACAGTGTTGTTATCCTCATTGTACTGATAGGGAACTAAGGCACAGAGACTAAGTGATTTGGCCTAGGTTACACAGGAAGTCTGTGGTGGAGAGAACTGAACTCTGATCTCCTAAATACCAGGTTACCACCCTAATCACTGGATCATCCTTCCTCTAGTTTGCATCTTCCTTCTCCACTTTGAAAATTATGGCGTTATGAAAAGTACATCATGATGTCATCATCATCTGAGGGTTCATCTTGTGACCCTTTTAGGGACATTCTGCCCATCATGAGATATAAGCCTAAGAGAATCTGTCTTCCTTGACCTTTAGGGAATATGCAAAAAATGGACAGAAAAGGAGGTGTTTACCAAATACTTTTTATTGGGGAAAAATGTTTGTCATATTAATATTTTATTTTCAATTAAAAATATAGCATTAGCCTTAACAAAAACACTCAATAGACTCCCTAATTTCAAATCAGTTAAATGTTAATAGTAACACCCAAATCTATAAATATCATGTCTAGTAAAAAATGAGATTTTTTTTAACCTTACACTGGGATTAAAATACAAAGCACTATAAATGTACAATACCTGAGAGGTGTTTTTTATTTCCTTTTGTTGCTGGTATGGTTTAATAACCTCTGGTTAGTTTGACCTAAAGTCAGATGGCCAGACTCTCATTGTTACTTCCTCAGACAAAACTCCATTGATTTTAGGAAAAAGGGAACTTCAGGATTCAGACCAATGGTATTAGCAATATGTTCCATGATAAAGATAATGGAAAATAATGTACAGTCTCATTATTGGGAAAGAGTTTATTTAGGCATCATGCATCTAGAAACTTTACAGCTATGAGCCATAATTTGCTGATGTGGTAGAGGAAGCTGAGCACATTAAATTTGAAATTCACAGGGTGGAGAAGTGTAATGAAATGTTTGCACAGTTAGGCCTAAGCTGATTGAGCTTTTGGGATGACAAATTTGTATGGCTTTAAGTGATTTTGTAAATCAAAAGTCCTTTATATTGCTGCATCTCTTGAGTCCTGAAATCTGATCCAGGAGACCTGAACTCAACGTTTCACTTGGAATGAAAGTGACCTTAGTAGGGTGTGTTTCTAGATAGGGACCTATCAAATTCACAGTCCATTTTGATCAATTTGATGCTCAAAGAATTTTAAAAATTCTAAATTTCACAATTTCAGCTATTTAAATCCTGAAATTTCATGGTGGTGTAACCACAGGGGTCCTGACCCAAAAGAGAATTATGTGTGTGTGTGGTGGTGGTGGGGGATTGAAAGGATATTCATACCATGCCACCCTTACTTCTGTGCCGCTCCTGGCAGCAGCACTGCCTTCAAAACTTTTCGGCCAGAGAGCAGTGGCTGCTGGCCAGGACCCCAGCTGTGAATACCAGCAATAGCACAGAATAAGGATGGCACAGTATGATATTGCCACCTGTACTTTTGCGCTGCTGCCTTCAGAGCTGGGCCCTCAGCCAGCAGCCACCACTCTTTGGTCACCCAGCTCTGAAGGCAGCACTAAGGGTGGCATAGTATGAATTGCCATCTTTACTTACACGCTGCTGCTGGCAAGGCGCTGCCTTCAGAGCTGGGTGCCTGGCCAGCAGTTGCTGCTCTCCAGCCATTCAGTTCTGAAGACAGCGAAGAAGTAAGGGTGGCACTGCCGTGACCCCTCTACAATAATTTTGCAACCCCCCCAATCCCTTTTTGGGTCAGGATCCCCAGTTTGAGAAATGCTGCTCTTCCCTGTGAAATCTGTATAGTATAGGGTAAAAGTACATAAAAGACCATATATCATGGTGGAGACCAGAATTCACCATCTGTGACGTGAATTTGGTATGGCCCAATTTGTAGAAGAGATTGTTTTTCTAATTTGCCGCTCTCTTTCTCTTTAGACATGCAAGTTTCCTAGGGGCCTGAATGGCACAGTGGTAGTGATAGTGGACATAGAGTTCTTCCACAGATAGGTCACTGATCTACTCAGAGGGATCTCTAATTTTGTTGTCTAATAGCACACTGAACAATGGGGCTTGGCTGAAACAATGTATATTTCAAAGGAATGATTTCACTGTTAAATTAGTTAGTTACTTTTTCCTTCCACAAGAAAAAGAAATGCCTCTCTTAAAACATGATGTGGTGCCTTGGGCTGGTGTGAAGTCATAGCCTCATTGTTGACAATATTTTTGGGGTAGGAGTAGGTGGGTTATAATTTATTTAAAGACATCGGCTTAGTATTTTCTGTAAATTATAGTATTTCTAAAGGGTGAGTCTGGTGATTCAGCCGAGCACCTAGCAATGTTTTTCACATCAACAGCAAACAGCAAAGATTTCACATCAACAGCAAAGATTTACTCAAGGAGCACTAAGTAGGCAGAGTTAAGATTGTCAGATATTAAATACAAAAGAAAGACATATTTCCAAAATAAAATTGAATAGTCAATAGGAAAGATGACAGAGTCAGAGCAAACAGCTGTAAGAAAGCAGAAAATGGACTCTAAGTGGGGTGAAGGATGAGCCAGGGAAATGAGGGGACCATCTTACCCCTGGGAATCTGTGGGCTACCTAGCTACCCTCATTCTCTTTGGGATTCAGAGACCTGTTCTAGAGCAGCACACACAAAGGCCCTCCAAGGGGAATTTGAAGATAACATGGGATATAGAACACACTGGAACTTTCATGAGGGCATAGCCCATTCAAAGGTCACCCTAACCACAAACAGAGAGAGACTCCCCAAAACCTTAAGGCCCAGGAGCTGGGGGAGCCTTGATGAGACCCTAGCAGAAGAGATGGGACTCTGACCGCTGTGACAGGAATTTTATTTCTTCTTCCTCTCCTGGGAGCAGCGAGGTCAGAACGGAAGACAGGTATATCAACCCTAGAACTACGATGGCCCTTTTCTCCATGAGCAGAAAAGGGGTTACCTCAGGTCAACTAGGAACACCTGAGTCCAATTAAGGGCTGCCCCCTGTGATCTTTAAAATTCCTTTTCTGTTTGAGATGGGGGGAGGAGATATTGCAGACAAGCTGTAACAGGGTAGTGGCCCCAGGGAGAAAAGTATTCTCCTGGGCGGAAAGCTGCTTTCCTTCCTAAAGGGGAAGCAACCATGCTAAGGGACTGTTTGAGGAAGGGCTGACACCCAGAGGCCAGCATAACAAAACAACTCCCCAGAGAAGGGACAGGGAAGAGGTATCCCTGTCCTGTGTTAGGAACTTGGTTTTTTTTGTTTGACTGAAAGTACTCCTGGAGCCTACCCTGAGACCCACCTTGTGAATACTGAAGAATAAAAACCTGAGTTAGGAATAAAATCTCCCCAGAGTGGGACTGATTTATTCCAGGTCCTCACTGCCAGAGGCAGAAACGTTGAGCCCAGCAAAGCGAAGGTGGTGCCTTGCCGGAGAGACTCTGGATCCTAGTCCCTTGATGATTTATGCTCATAATTCCAGTTAATATTAAGGAACATTACCAGCATGAGTGCCCCTCAGTCAGCAATTTATTGGCTCACTACAAGAGATATTTAAACTGTAATAATCATTTCATCGATTAGTGAATTTAGTAACACAGAAGATCTTTATTTAGTAATAGAAGAACTGAAAGAATGACAAAAGCTAAAACAGGTCAAAATGGATGTAGTTTTGAATGTCCTTAACAAGACAAAACTAAAACACAATATTTTGTCTGTATAGTACATGGCACAATGGGACTCGGAACCTGGTTGAAGCTTCTATGTGCACTGTACTGCTCCAGTAATAATAATTAGTAATCACAAGCCCAGTGTCAAGGGTTAACTGAGGTGGGTTGAGTTTTGAGTGAACTTATGCCAGTTTATGGTATTGATGGGAAACCCTGTGGAACTCAGTAGGTCAGACCTGATACAAGACAAAATGGGGTAGCTTCCATTCAGTTTTGCTTTCAGTTTTTGGATTTGTTAATTTATCAAACCTAGGAAAAAGGTTTGAATAAAATTGAAACTACAGAGTTTTGGCATCTTGTAAATCTCATAATATAATCATGTATTTTGTTGTGGCTTGTATTTATATGATGACATGAACAATTTTATTACAAAAGCATTATGTACACTATGGGTGCAAAGAGCACTCTAGCAAATTCACTTGTTTATAGATTCCAAGGCTGAAAGAGACCACAGTGATCATCTAGTTTAATGTCCAGTTTAACATGGGCCATAGAACTTCCCCAAAATAATTCTTAGAGCATATCACATAGGAAAACATCCAATCTTGATTTAAAAATGGTCAATGATGGAGAATCCACCATGATCCTTGGTATGTAGTTCCAATGGCTAATTAGTCTCATGATTAATTTTTTTACACCTTATGTCCAAATATGGAATTTGGCTAGCTTAATCCTCCAGCCATTGGATCGTATTATACCTTTCTCTGCTAGCTTGAAGAGCCTATTTATTAAATATTTGTTCTCCATGTAGATATGTATACATTGCAATCAAATCATCCTTTAATCTTCTCTTTGTTGAGCTAAATAGATTGAGCTCTTTGAATCTTTTACTCTAAGGCATGTTTTTTGATTGTTTAATTGTTCTCGTGGTTCTTTTCTGAACCCTCTCCAATTTATCAGCATCTTTCTTGAATTGTGGGCTCCAGAACTGGACACACTATTCCAGAAGGGTCACACCAATGTCAAATATAGAGCTAAAATAATTTCTGTAACTCCTCACTGAGACTCCCATTTATGCATCCCAGGATCACATTAGCTCTTTTGGCCTCAGTCTCATATTGGCAGCTCATGTTCAGCTGATTATCCACCATGACCCTTAAGTTTTTTTCAGTCACTCCTTCCCAGGATAGAATCCCCCATTGTGTAAGCCTGGCCTATATTCTTTGTTTCTAGACGTATACATTTACATTTAGCCATATTAAAAGACATATTGTTTGCTTGCATCCAGTTTACCAAACAATCCAGATCACTCTGACTCAGTGACCTGTCCTTTTCCCTGTTTACCAATGCCCCAATTTTTGTGCCATCTGCAAATTTTATCAGTGATGATTTTCTGTTTTCTTCCAGGTTATTGATAAAAATGTTAAATAGTATAAGGCCAAAAACTTGTCCCTGCCAAACCCTGCTGGCTTGAGGATATTTACAATTACATTTTGAGACCTAGCCAATTTTAATCCATTTAATGTTAATTGTATATCATTCTAGTTTTTTAATCAAAATGTCAAGTCAAATGTCTTACAGAAGTCTAACCATATTACATCATCATTATTACCTTTATCCCTTGTTGAAGGACATTTTCTATATGAGGTTTATTAATAAATAATACGTACTTTAGATAAGGTGTATGTACATACACACCTGTACATATATGTAAATACATAAATGCAGTGTGTCATTCATCTGTGTGTACAAATTCCTCCCCCTCCTCCTGCTGACACGTTTCAGCCAATAGTACTCTAATATGTAAGTGAATTGAAGAGAAGGGCTGTTAAAGAGACAGGGGAAGGAAGAAGACTGTGCGGGTGTGATAGTGTCTGTGATATCAACTCACCATTCTGCAGTGAGTCATGTTGTTTGTAGAGCAGAGGGAGAGGAGAAGAGAATATTTGTGTATGATTTTGAGGATTTGGAGTTTTTACGGCTTAATACTGTACAGCTGATAGCTCAATGTCTGATTGCTGTTTGGAGCAGGGACAGTCTTTCTCATAAATGTTTGTACATTTCGATGCCCTGGCACAATGGGGACTCTTGGGTTCTACTATAATGCAAATAAATAAAAAATAAATATTTTGATATTTGTTTGTCATCAATGACTTCCCTGTCAGTCTTGCTCAGTGTACAAATCAAAACAAGGTCTGGGTAGCCACCACCCCCTCCAGTACAATCCAGTTTAATAAAATCAGGCTCAGTTCTTTGTGTTTCATATACCAGCCCCATCAAGGAAGTCTGGACTGTTGATAATGTATGAAGGAGCAAAATAGAATCCAGTTTTGCTTAATAGCTATATGGTCTCTGCACTGAGAGTAATAAAATCTTGTTTTGTCAGCTAACATGTAGATGAGACTCATAAGACATATTAGCAGTAGATATACGCACTGCTAAAGATGCAGTTTAAACAGAGCTGCTTTCTGACCATAACCATGCTTTAAGAGAGCCAATAAAGATTATTTGTAGGGAACAGAACCAAATTAGATCTCCTCAGCATTAAACCTAAATCTGTAAGAATGCAGAGAGAAGCGTTAATGATGCTTTCACTGGGAGGAATGTGTGAAGCTAGCATTTGAAAGTCTGCTGGCGTGGGGATGTCCCACGAGATAGGGGAAGTTTGAGCCCAACTGTGTTGCGGGCTCGCTAACGTTTGGATTGGAAGCGCATACATGTTAGATAGTTTTTCGCCCCAGTCTTGACTCAAAGAAGGTGTTTCCATATGACTGTTATACCAAATTTACCCCAGTGCTTATGGAATGTTCTTTACTTGGCAACAATCCATGCTTTCCTTTTAAGGAAAAAGGGATTGAAATTTTATCTGATCTGAGTGTAAATCTGATGTCCCTCAGGCTTACCCCATGGCCTTTCCTATGTTGCAAAAGCAGCACTGGATATGCTTTTTCAATGAGATCATTCCAAAATCAAATTCCTATTAAATTATATTTTACTCATAGCTTTGAATTGGATTAAACTAGGAACACTAGCTCTAAAACTTTGGGCTAGTGTATTGGAGACTAAGGTTCCAAGTGCTGCAGAAAAAAAGATTCTGACGTGTATATATAAACACCTAAAAATGGTGTTCGGGATACATGTTCTAGAATTGTTAAATAGTAATGATATTCCACATAACAACCAATCTGAAAACAATACAAGGGTCCAGACGTTCTGCAGGGCTGTTCCCTATAGCATCAATTGACTAGACAAGGAGTTATCCAGTATTCTTGATGATGCTTTTGAGGACTGGATACCCTATTGCCTCCACTGGCAATGGATCTGGTGTAGCTATGCTGAGAATGAAGAGAGGCAGGGTCTTGAGGAGGTTGTACATCCTCAGGCATGAAGTTAAGCCCTGTAAGGGCCTTCAGTGTAGCTGCATGCTGGGGATAGAGGTTGGTCTGGCCTAGGGCAGTTCTGGGAACAAGGAAGGGATATCTAAATACTATGTGGGCTTGGATCCTCATCTTCTTGCCTGCCCAGGAAGCAGGAGTGTGTTAATTCCCCAGACACTACTCCAGTGCAGTGGGTCTGCTCCTGTTCAGTAGACTAGAAAGGAGGAAGCTCCTGTTAGCACATTTCCCCAGTACCAGCAAAGACATTCAGTCTTAGCTCTGGGGAGAGGATTGTCCCTTAATCTCTGAAATTCGTAGCATAGAATCATAAGCCCTCAGAGCAGGAACTTGTCTCCGTAGATGTCTCTTATGTGCACCAGTGGCACTATAGAAATCACACATTCAAAATGGTAAGGATGGAACAGATCTAGCAAATCATCTAGCCCATCTCCAAGTCAGTGCAGGACGAAAGGATATTTTGAAATTATTTATATTGTTGTTTATCTGACGTTTGGAATCCAATAGGTATGGTAAAATGAACGTGTCTCTTAACAATGTTTCAGTTCTCTTGCTCCAATGAGAACTGTGGTTGTTACAGGAAGTTGTACGTTGGAAGAATCCCTCTACTGGCAGCAGTTGCGATTCATAGTGGTTAGGTTATAACAAACTGGCTTGGATGTATGTGTGTCGCGTGGCCTTGTATTGCCTGGAATGTCAGAACTGCGCACGTGTTTGTGTCTGGCTCACCCTCTGGTGGCTGGAGGCTTGAAAAAGGATTTATAATCCTTTAGACTGTTGGTAGCTTCTGGAGATTTTCCTTTTGTTCAAGTGGGAAAGATCAGGGCTTTGGGAGCTGAAGACCCAGACTGTCAGGCTATATGGATTGTTACAAAGTGATTCTTGACCAGGCATGCCCTTTGAAATCTATCAGCTGGTGTGTGGTAAGGAGACAGGAAACTTACTAAAACCATACTTATAATTCCAGCAGGTGTTCTCAGTAACTATGTCAATACAATATTTCTTTAGCAACAGACTCAGTGTCCCAATATTTTAGCTTGTTAAAATAACCCTTCTCCTGGGAGAAACAGGAAAATCACCAATTTCTTCTCTAGTGAGTTATTTTTAAAACTAAATTTGCAAAGAGCAACTCTTGAAATTCTTTACGTTTCTTTTAATGGCTTTTCAGTGTGGATTCATACTCCTTTTTTGTTCTAGTATATAAATGAATGAAATTGCAGCAAGGCTGCCCTAGTGAAAACTGAATTAATGTTGATGTTTGAAGAGAAATGTAATTGGATCTTCTGTCTCCAGTGGTAGAATTAGGAGCAAAAATAATTGTTCAAAGAGTCTGGTAAAGTTGCCAGAAGAGAGTGGCACTTTTGTCAAATAGTTACCACAGAAGTGCCAGACGTGTGTGTGTGTGTGTGTGTGTGTGTGTGTGAGAGAGAGAGAGAGAGAGAGAGAGAGACTGAATGTAATAAAATGCTTTCATTGGATGGGAGTAAATTAAATAGAATTCAAGCAAATGCTTCGGAGTCTCATTCTTACCCCTCCGCACTGCTAAATGAGTGGCATTAGTCGATCCACTACTAGAATAAGCTGGGCGACACCAGGGGTAAAGCTAGCTAACCGAAAGGGGACAGAAGGGTCTGTCTTACAGCAGTAGAAGCTAGCTTGTTCCCTGTGGAATTCTTAGTGCACTGACAGAGAAGATGTCTGCCAGCTACTAAGGCCAGCTGTACTGGTTAATGATTCCTTCTCTTAACTGAAATCATTGTGCAGTATTATAGGTCTGCCCTGTGGGAGCTGCTGGTGCAATAAATCTTGATTTTTTCCATATTAGAAAACCATGTTCTTTGGGGATTTAAAAATGACATTTTTTTTCTTTTGCTGTTGCTATAGCTTCTAAAATCCTTAACAAAGGGGCTACGAGGAGTTTGCTGTATTTAGTTGACATTATTATGACTCTTGCATCGTTGCCAACATTTACTTTTTTCTTTCCAGAAACAATTCTCCAAACAAACCGGAGCAATCTGGGAACTGCTAGACTCCTCTAGCTGTCGAAAGGCTGTACATGCATTCTGGGGAACTTCAGCGTTCTTCAGTATGAATTAGGGTCTCAAAAGATTTGGAGTTTGGATGAGCAGCTGTCTGGAGTCTGCATACGTATCCACATTTATGGAGTCCTGCCCCGCCATCTGCCACTCCAAAAACTCTCCTCATAAAGGCTCTCCCTATATAGAGCAGTGGTTCTCAAACTTTTCAGCTCTGCGGCCGCCGTTTCTCTCTGTGTCCGCCGAAATGCTGCCGGCATTGGAAGCTTTCACTTCAGCGGCTTTTTGGCAGACACAGTCCCGCATTTGGAGCTGCCGTTGAAATGTCACTGAAGGCAGAGGCGGCTCGCGACCCCTGTGGAATCGCCCCGCAACCCCCAGTTTGAGAGCCACTGATCTAGAGGGTCTTGGGAGGGAGGCACCCACTGCTATGTTCAGGGGAGTATGGCAGGTCAGTTCCTCTTAAGGGATCTTCAAGAGTATGACATAAAGGTTTTCCCCTGAGGGGTAAAAGGCTTTTCCCATAGGATGGGCTTTCCTCTCTTCTGCTGAGGGATAAATGGGGCTTCTCCCAAATGGAATCCATTTTTTCTCTCCTTTCTTGGAGATTCTCCACTTTCCTCATTTTTCTTCCTACTGAAATTATTCACATCTCTTTTCTGTATTTCCCGCATTTGTGTCCAATTCCTTTGTTCCCCCACAGCCCAACTCCACTCCTACCATCAGTCTGTCTGCCTCCCTGATCCAGTCCTTCTATCTTTCTATCTCCCTGCCCTCCTCCCAGTCCTTACCCCATTTGTCTGTCCCTCCTCCTCCTCAATTCTTCTTGCCATCACTCTCTGCCTCCCTCTTGCAGCATAGGATGACCAGATGTCCCGATTTTATAGGGACAGTCCCGATTTTTGGGTCTTTTTCTTATATAGGTTCCTATTACCCCCCCTCTCCATCCCAATTTTTCACACTTGCTATCTGGTCACCCTACTGCAGCATAGCAATGAGGGGAGCTGATTCGCTCACTGCATTTGCCAGTGCTGATACCCCTGATGCTACCCAGCCTCTGTTTTCTGTTAGTTCCACTGTCTGAAGTCTGAGGTGGGGCTGAGCTGGGAAGGGAAGGGGAGCAGAGGCCATCGTGGGCCTCCTGGTCCTGATCCCCAACATCCTCTAATGGCAGGAAGCCAGTTTCATTAAAAAAAAAAAGTTATTTGTTTATTTTGCAGAGCTCAGCCAGCTGCGCAGGATATTAGCAGGCATCATAGGGTTGGCTGCACTAAAGCTGCACAGCTGGTAGGTCCTGTGTGCTCTTGCCACTCATCTGGTTTGTTAGCCAAATTGGAATATTGTCCTCTCTCAAGAGCACCTCTGAGATGGGGCCAGTTATTTACATTATCATCATTTTATTGTTTTTGACAACTATGGCAATATGCTTGTCACCGCACAAGACACACAGTACAGACAGTCCCTACCCAAGGAATTTATAATGTAAGCCAGGTTTTCAGCCTGTTCCGTGGACTATGTCTGAGATTTCCAAAGGGGTTTGCATCCCCACTCAAAAATTTTTAGGGGTCTGCAAATGAAAAAAGGTTGAAAACCACTGGCCTAAGAAAGATAGATGTGTGGGTTAGGCCCAAGGGAGCTCTGAAGAGGGAATGGCTAGCATGTTTCTTGTTTTATCATTAATTATGGATTTATTCATTCATTGTTCGTCGGAGGTCAACAAGAAATCTATCCAGGTTCTCATATGGCCCCCATCATAACTGAATGCCTCATATACACTTAACGAATTTATCCTCACAATGCCACCATGAGATGGGTGAGTATTATTAGCTCTGGTTTACAAAGGCACAGAAAAATTAAGACAAAGATTTTCAAAGAGAGGTGGCTAAAGTTAGGCTCGACTTCAACAGCAATTGCTGGGCGCACAGCACTTTTGAAAAACAGGCCATGTGCTCAGATGGGCTAGGGGGCATAATGTCTGGCATTAAATTTCGAAAATCTAGACCTAAGTAACTTATCCAAGGTCAACACAGAAAGTATGTGGCAGAGCTAGACCTGAATTCAGATCTCCTTAGTCATGCTCCTTAACTGCTAAAGCATCCTTCCCCACAGAGGGGGAGTGATTCGAAGAGTGGGAAAGCATTGCATGCATGGGGTGATGCACAGGGGAGAATGCACAGAGGCAATTGTGGGAGAGGGGCAAATGGGATGTTGAGCTTGTTATCTGATTATTTGTGGAGTGCAGAGCGTGCTCAGGTTTGTACACGACAAAGGGAAACAAGGGCCTGCAAAGAGCATGATGGTGAACTAAGCTCTTAACCATCTGAAAGGCGGAAGTTGGTATCACTGGAGATAAAAAGTGATTTGTGTCTTTTCTAGTTCAGTATACGTGAGGTGAAGCTGCCGAGGAATCTCAAGGCATTGGCTTACATGCCTCCTTTCTTGTCATAGATGTAGGGCAAAGGACATCCCAGAACTCCATGGAAAACACTCTGGTTCTTGAGCCATTTTGACTAGCCGCTCGAGCTGGGGGTGTAATTTCCAGCTCTGATGGACATACGTGCTTTAGTGTGCCAAAAACAGATGGGCAGCCACAGCAGCATGGGCTGTAGGATGGGCCAGCTGCCTGGATAAGTACCTAGGATTCTGGGGCAGGATGGTACTCAGGAGGCTGGCTTGTTGCGGCCTGCTAAACGTGCCACCGCAGTGGTGCCAGAGCTGGAAACGACATCTCCAGCTAGAGTGCCGATGTGCCTGGATTTTAGAGAGAGTTTTGGCAAATCGGTGAAACGTTTGGCTACAACAAAGCAACATTTTCGAACAAAACCATGCTTTGTTGGAACACTTCTGAACAGGTCTATAAGCAGCATCCTCCTGGCTGCAGAAATATGCCAGCAGTAAGGGTCTGACATGAGGAAGCGTGCATAAATGCCCTGCCATTTGTATAATGCTATGCCTTGGACTTAGAGACTAGGTCAGATGCCAGGTTCAGGAGAGCAGGACTCTAGTCACTGTTTGAGAGATGCAGCTGAGAGGATGCTGTTTGCCAGTCATCTGTGGGGGATCCACATTGATTATATCATCTTGAAGAACCACAGTTTCTCTTGATCGCAGGGTCCTTTATGTGGCAGCATGTTCTCAGCCTATTGCTCCAGCTATAATGTGGAGTGATCTTTAATTGCTGAATTGAACCCTGGACGTTTTTGGAGAAACTACTATATCAGGGGACTAAATGTAATTTCCTCTCCTTGTTTGCTCAGTCCCAGGTCTTGAACAAAAATGTAATATGAATTATACACTGAAGGCTTCAGCTAGGCTTCATTTACCATGACACCATTTCTGTCAGATTTCCTGAAAGGAAATGAAAGCGACAAATGAATCCCTGGTGTAATACTCTGATATGGATGGAGTATCATCCATAGCATTCAAAGTAAGTGGTGTTACTCTTTCTCCCTGTCTGAAGCTGCTTAGATTTTAAATTCTTCAGGGCAGGCACCAATGTTTTGTTCTATGTCTGTACAGCGACTAGCACTATGTATCTAGGTCTGTGACTGCAGCTCCTAGCTACCATCACAGTAAAAATAATAAGTAATAGTTAAATCACAGATTAGACAATGAAAAAAGCAAGCTTTCTAGAAGCTGAAGTAATTTACTATATCTTTCCTTTGTTTTTGTTTCCCCCTTCTGTTCTATCCCTTTTACCAGCCATTTTTTCTCCTGTAAACCGATATCTCATATTGTACAATTTACAATACAGGTTTACAGGAGAAAAAATGGCTTATAAAAGGGATAGAACAGAAGGGGGAAACAAAAACAAAGGAAAGATATAGTAAATTACTTCGGCTTCTAGAAAGGTTGCTTTTTCATCATCTAATCTGTGATTTAACTGTAACCCTTCTGCCCATCAGAGTTGGCAGCAACAAGGGCCGGGTTCAGTATCCAGGGGTTCCATTCCAATAGCACAATACAAAAAAAACCGGCTCGAGCCCCCACCCAGTGACCTGGGACAACCATAAACCACTCCTCTGGGCGTCTGTAAGACACAATACTTCCCCTCTCGCAAGCACAGAGTCTGAGTGTACCAAAGCCTTTTAATAACAGGGAGAAACAATGTGGCATTATATTGGGGAAACACCACAAACAAGGTTAATAAACCAAACCATGAACCAGAAGCCCCCCTCCCAGCAACTAGGCCGTGGCCTTCCCTTTGGCTCTTGAGTTCCACAACCCCAAAAGTCACTCAATAGCCCCAAAAGTCCAACAGCCCAAGAGTCTCTGTTCTTGGTCAGTGCAGAGTTCAAAAGTCAATTGGCAGAGTCTTACCTCCAGCCTGGGTGGAATTGGAGGGTAGGGCACGGGGCACCTTACGTGGTCCGAGGCCGACTGCGCCACCTCTCCGTGAGGTTCCGCTGCAGCTCTCCCCGCAATCGGCTCTGCTCCGCTCCGCTGGCTGTCCCACGAACCGCTCTGCCCGTTGATCCGCTAGCTGCTCTGCTAGCCGACACACAGACAGCTGTGCCGCGCCGGTCACTCTGCCCGCAGCACCAACGCCTCCGCTAGTTGACAGACAGCTCTGCCGCACCGGTCACTGTGCCCGCAGCACCAACGCCTCCGCTAGTCGACAGACAGCTGTGCCACGCCGGTCACTCTGCCCGCAGCACCAACGCCTCTGCTAGTCGACAGACAGCTCTGCCGCGCCGGTCACTCTGCCCGCAGCACCAACAACTCCGCTAGCCGTCCTGCTAGCCGACACACAGACTGCTCTGCTGCACCAGCCACTCTGCACTTTTCTCAGGCCCCCCTACTTAAGACAGTGCTCAGTGATTTCTTTAGCTCTTAAGTGATTTCTTTAGCTCTTAAGTGATTTCAGCATACAGTAGGGGAGCCTTAGTGCAGGTGCACCAGTGAGCCCAAAGCAATTTTCAGCTCAGCAGCCTGAAACCAGGCTCCTAATGGAAGCAAAAATTCAATTCTGACATTCCACAGTAGAGAGAGGCCCTCAGACAGCACCCTCACCAAAAGATATAGGTGCTTGTTCACCACCTCTCTCAATGTCACAGTGTTCTGAAATGCATGGCCCTTGCCCACTGAGTGCTACCTAGATGATGGTGAGTCCCTCCATCATAACAAGGGCCAAGTACATGTCCATAGTCCTTCATTCACATAATCACAGTAACATCACTTTATCATTCCTGCCCCAATAACATAGAAACTGGGGCTCTCTCATCAGCCGAAGTGGCCATGTGGGCTGCTGTGGGCTCAGGCTAGGCGCAGTGGGTGTGTCTATGCAAATTGATCAGCCCCAGAATTATTTTCTAAGACTCACTGCAATTCCCATAGTTCGCCACCAGATGTCAGAATATATCTCATTCCTGACACTGCTTACATAACTATTACTTATTATTTTTACTGTGATGGTAGCTAGGAGCTGCAGTCACAGACCTGGATACAATATGAGATATCCTGTAAACCGATATCTCATATTGTACATCTCATATTGTACAGCATAGAGGGCCAAGCTACTTGGGCTATATGTGGCCTACACAACAGTGCTGCTCCTTAGCATGGTGTCCTAACCAAGTTTTCTGACTGTTCTGGCAATACAAATCTGTGTTACAACACAACCACCACTAACTGTGGCAGAGAAATGGGTCCTGGCACAATTTGCTCTTGGATTAATTTTCCATACATTTTCACCCGTTTGAAATCTTTGTTCTTTTTCAAAAAACTTCCTTCCCTTCTTTCTTCAACACGTACAGGTGCATAGTGATGAGCATGCTATAAATGGACTGAAAGATAGCATATTTATTTACCGACTCAGGCTCCCACTCCCCTAGGCTTTACTTTCATTGTTCTCTGTCTCTAACTTCCTCCCCTACCCCCAACTTCCTCTTTCTCCACCATCACCTTTCTTTCCCTTGCTCTGTGGCCTGTCCTCTCTCCTCCCGCACTTCCACCTCCTTGGTCTTCCCTTCCCTGTGCTGGGTCATTTTCCCTTTCTGCTGGCCCCTGTACTGAGGAGGGGAATCAGGAGAGAAGAGCAATATCCATGTGTCACTCCACTCCCGCCATCACCTACATGGGAAGAGGAGGAAGTGTTGCTACTGCATTAGTAGGAATGACTGCGTGTGTGTGTGCGTGTGTGTGTAGCGGGGGTAGTACTGTAGTGTGGTGCTCCGGGCTTCCGGTCAGGTGGTGATTCTCTCTGCTCTGCATCCATGAAGGTCTCTGCAGCATAAGCCTTTATCCCCCCAGCCATCCCAGTGTTAACCTTTACTTCCTTTGATTTTCTGTGGTGGGACTATTATTAGCATTGTCACAGTTGGTGAATCTCACAACAGAACCATTTTTGGAGTTTTGAGTAGTGGGAGCAAAGTTCCTTGTCTCTCACTCAGTTTACTCAAGAATCCAGTATTGCTAATTTAATCCTGAAACTGCTTGTTCAGATATTTGCCATAAAGTCTGGGTTAAATTCCCCACTAAAACTCAGCATTCCCTTCAGTTTAATTCAACCAATTACAGTAGCTGCTTCTGATTCCAGCAGATGCCTTTGCTTTTATCCAGGCCTTCTTTATGGGGGACAAGTTATTTTCTGCCTTAGGAACAGGTCAGTGTGACTGTAGAGTACCAGAGCTGGGGTGGGAAAACCTGCGAATTAATACTTATGCCAGGCCTGGACCACCCTCGGTTAGATACACCCTATTTACTAGTAAAATGCTTAAATCCCTCAAATGCTTAAATATACGTTATAAATATTAAAATATACAGCAACTTAGATTAACATAATGCACTATTTGCACATCATTATGCATGTGTAGTTTTAACGTGGGTGGCTCTTTGTTTTATTTTAAACAGTCTACTGTATTTATCTCCGTTCTGGCAAGAAAGGAGAGCCATGCTGGCTTCTCTGTGATCACAAAAGTTACACCGAGGATTACAAAGAGACCAAAAAATACCTCACCCATACTGCAGATAATGGCACAAAACAAACTTCCCATCACATCCTTTGCCTCTGCGGGCAGGGTGAGTGCATAGCTTGTAAAGCAGCAGTTGCATAGAACCCTGGAATTCCTAGTATTTCAATACCTGTTGAAAATATTGGCCCTGGCTTATGTGGACATCAGTGAATTAACCCAAGAACATTAGGTGGTGCAGGTTTCACAATGGGCGAGAGGTTTTCAGCTCCAGAAGCCTGGATCCCTATTTTGCTCTCATTTATGCAGGTCTCAATCCAAAGTAAGGTCATTCAAATCAGTGGATTTAGGGCACAATTGAAAATGAGTTTGTTCTTCTCTGAACCTCCGTTGGTACACTTTACAATTAGTAGTAAGATATCGTCTAGGAGTCCTGGGCAAGATCAGAGCCCCATTGTGCTTAGCATCCTATAACCACCCAGTAAGAGACTGTTACATTCTTCAGGGTGGGGATTATCTAAATAGACAAGACAAACGAAGGAAGCATTAGTTTCCCTGGTTTACAGATAGGGAAGTGAGACATGGGGAGATTAAGTGATTTGCCCAAGGTCTCACAGGAAGTTTCTGGGTGAGCTGGGAATTGAACCCAGATCTCCTGAGTCCTAACCCAGTGCCTTGCCTACAAAGTCATCCTTCCTTCCATCATATGTTCTAAAACCATTGTGCACAGGATAAAACTGCCACTCCTTTTACAGATGTCCCGGATAGGAGTGCATGCTGTCTCTGCGCCCAGCTCTTTTTCCCCTGCATCCAGCTCCACAGGTACTGTCCTCCTGTTGTCTCCCACCCAGCTCTGTCGTCTTCGCCCCCTCTCCCCCCGCCATTGCTCCGCATTCACCTCTGCTGTGTCTCTGCCCCACGCACTCAGTCCAAGCTCTTCCTCCCATATTGCCCCTCACTCAGCCCTGAAATTTCCCTGGCCCACAGTCAATCCCAAGCTGTTACCCAGAGAGTTGATTAGGCTGAAGAGCACTGTCCCCATTAGGGGGCCGGCAGTTCTGGGAACCCCAGACCTCCTCCTGCTGCCGGGTCTCTGCTTCTCCAGGAAGCACCAAAAGCCCAAATCCAATCCTCCCACCCTTCTGAGGCCTGGAGGTTCCTGGTGCCTCCTGCTCTGCTTCTCCCCAGGCTCTGGGGCAGTCTGGTGACCATCGGTGCTGGAGAGACTGCAAAAGTGGGGGGCCGTGGGAGCCAAGCAGGCACACAGGGTTGCAGTGCCACTCAATTTGGCCCAGCCATCCCTCCATCATGCCAGTTCTGGTCAGGGATGAAAGGGGGCTAAACTCTGAGGTGCTTCAATAGCCTTTTCTAAGCTATGCAGCAGGTTCTGCATTGAGAGAGAGACAGACAGACAGACAGACAGAGTGTGATGTGGGGTTCAGTTACAAATGCAGTGAGAAAGTTTTCAGAAGGTTCATTTGGGGAGCCTCAGCTTAGCTTTAGTCCCTTTGTGTCTGCTCCTCAGCAGCCACAGAAGCAGCAGCATGTGATGAAGAATGAAGTGTGCTTTGAACCGTAAAGTGCATGCTTTTAAGAGTTGCTCAAACCACATGGAAATCCTTGAAAAAACAGTGAGTTTTGAAACAAGTCATTCAGTGCACCATTTTTGTCCATTTTTCCCCTTTGTTCTTTATCACAAAGGACATTTGCATGAAAAAGGACCTCTGCTTCATAAGAGCTCATCTGCTCCTATTGCTCATTCCTACTGCAGTCATAATCCTCCATTTGTGACATCACGAACAATTGGCTATTGTGCAAATTATTTTGATGTCACAAACAGAGGATTATGACTTCAATGGGGAAAAAGCAACCAGAGCAGATGAGCTTTTAGAAAATAAAGTTTGTGTTTTCATGCAAATATCCCTGGGGAAAAGAAAGAACCAAGGAAGAAAAATTGAATATGTGGTATATTAGTGACATCATTTATAAATAGACAGTGGTTCAGTGTTTTCATTCACGCACAGGTCCTCTTTGAAGTGATAGCTTTTCACTTGTAAGTGTTGCAAAGGCCAGACATATGCATGTTTCTAACTAATTAGTGCCATCTTTGTTCTTTTCTCATATGATGAGTTCTGATTGAGGTTTTTCTGCAGTTTTTGTATGCGAGATATTGAGCTTGGACTCAATTAAAGATCATAAAGTAGATCATGAAGCATATTGAGAGGGATTATAAGATTGTGAATTTAGACTCAAATACGGCAGAGGGAAACAAGTAATTCTTACCGATGAAGGATTTGATCAGATGGTCCAGATCTGGGGATGCCCACATGTAGCTCTCATTGAAGTCATCTAAAAATTTCATGGCAAAATTTAACTCAGAATTTATATGGCTCTTTTAATGCATAAAAAGTGGCATCTTTCATGGTGTAAGAGAGAGAATGGTTAAATGGGCCCTTTTCATTGTTGTTTTTTCGTTGTGCTTCCATTTTTTTTAAAAAAGAAGTGCAAATAGTTGTTATACTTGCAGAATCTAAAATGTACTTTATATACATTAGTGACATAAAATATATTTAGAGTACATTTCTCCAGTAGCATAGTTCTGCCTTAAAATGAAAGCATAAAGACCCTCTGAGGTTTCAGTGCCTTGTTGAGTGTAGAATGCACTCAATTTAGCACAGGGACAACTTCTTCATGTCAGATAGTCTCTGATCCATCATCCTCTCTTCGTTAGACCAACAATTCAGTCCTCCTTTCTCTGTCTTTCTTCCTGAACTTAAGATGTGTAAATAACACACTCTTCAAGAGCATCTTTCAATATCTTCTAAGATTCTGAAGTAATTAGGGCTATCAAATGAATAAAAAAGGTAATTACGTGATTAATCTCATTGTTAAACAATTATAGAATGCCATTTATTTAAATATTTTTGGATGTTTTCTACATTTTCAAATATATTGATTTCAATTACAAAGGAGAATACAAACTGTACAGTGCTCATTTTATTTTTGATTATAAGTATTTGCACTGTAAAAAACCAAAAGAAATAGTATTTTTCAATTTGCCTGATACAGGTACTGTAGTGCAATCTCTTTATCATGAAAGTTGAACTTACAAATGTAGAATTATGTACAAAAAAACCTGCATTCAAAAATAAAACAATGCTAATCTTTAGAGCCTACAAATTCACTCAGTCCTACTTCTTGTTCAGCCAGTCGCTCAGACAAACAAGCTTGTTTAAATTTGCAGGAGATAATGCTGCCCACTTCTTATTTACAATGTCACCCTAAAAGTGAGAAAAGGCATTCACATGCCACTGTTGTAGCTGGCATTGCAAGGTATTTACGTGCCAGATATGCTAAAGATTCATATGTCCCTTCATGCTTCAATCCCCATTTCAGGGGACATGTGTCCATGCTGATGAGGGGTTGTGCTCAGTAACAATCCAAAGTGGTGCAGACCAATGTATGTTCATTTTCATCCTCTCAGACAGAAGGTTGATTTTCTTTTTTGATAGTTTGGGTTCTGTAGTTTCTACAATAGAGTGTTGCTCTTTTAAGACTTCTGAGATCATGCTCCAAACCTCATACCTCTCAGATTTTGGCAGGCACTTCAGAGTCTTAAACCTTGGATCAAGTGCTATAGCTATCTTTTTAGAAATCTCACATTGGTACCTTCTTTGCATTTTGTCAAATCTGCAGTGAAAGAATTCTTAAAACTAATAATGTATACTGGGTCATCATCCAAGACTGCTAAAACATGAAATATATGGCAGAGTGTGGGTAAAACACCCCACAGGGAGTTGAGTTCAAATTTAATTAACGTATCATTTTTTAATGAGCGTTATCAGCATGGAAGCTTGTCCTCTGGAGTTGTGGCTGAAACATGAAGAGGCACACGAACGTTTAGCATATCTAACATGTAAATATCTTGCAATGCTAGCTACAAAAGTGCCTGCAAATGCCTGTTCTCACTTTCTGGTGACATTGTAAATAAGAAGAGGGCAGCATTATCTCATGTAAATGTAGACAGACTTGTTTGTCTTAGTCAACTGAGTGAATGAGAAGTAGAACTGAATCAGAGGGGTAGCCGTGTTAGTCTGGAATTGCAGAAGTGACAAAGAGTCCTGTGGCACCTTAAAGACTAACTAAAATATTAGAGCATAAGCTTTCGTGGGCTAATACCCAGTTTGTTGGATGCACTCGACGAAGTGGGTATTAGCCCATGAAAGCTTATGCTCTAATATTTTAGTTAGTCTTTAAGGTTCCACAGGACTCTTTGTCACTTCTGCAAGTAGAACTGGGTGGATTTGTCGGCTCTGAAGTTTTACATTGTTTTGGTTTTGAGTGCAGTTATATAACAAAAAAAAAATAAAAATAAACATTAGTAATTTGCACTTTCATGACAAAGAGATTGCACTATAGTATGTATATGAGGTGAATTGAAAACTATTTCTTTTTTATCAATTTTATAGAAATATTTGTAATAAAAATAATGTATACTTTCATTTCAATTAAAACACAGAAGACAATATACATAAAATGTAGAAAAAGATCCAAAATATTAAATAAATTTCAATTGGTATTCTATTATTTAACAGCGAAATCCTGATGCATATTAGTTGAATTGTATGAATACCTTATTTACAAAGGTAGGGTCAGGCTCTACTCTTTTATGCTGGTGTAAATCTGAAGTGATTTCATTGGAAGTCAATGGAGTAACTGAGTTCAGAATCTAGACCATGGGATCTAAGAGATTTTTCTAGACAAGGGAAAAGATGCTTTTAGTTGAGTTAGCTATCATGATTTGAAACACCACTTATCTCCTACAGCTAGTGCAAAAAAGTGTTTTAAAAAAAATTAGCTAACATTTTAAAACTCTGTTGTAGATAAGGAAACTTTTACAGGTGTTGTCTCGTCGAGATGAACCCTAAGCTCACATCTGGGTTTCAACCGATGAACTAATATAGTTCAACATGCCTTGTCTACACTAAAGTTTCAGAAAATATTAGATTGTGCTAACTAACATGATCTAAGAAACCAGCCTTTTTTCCTAGTCCAAACATACCCCTACTGTAGATGTACTTTAAGGCCTTGTCTAAATGAGGCCTTAAAGGTGTGATGATAACATGCATTAGCTAATACACTCTAACATATTTGTTGGACAAGATATGTTCCCCATAACTTCAGCAAACAAAAATCCATCTTACCAATATTGAAAATGTTCAGTAGATGACAAGCAAATATGGGACAGCAGTGCTGATCTTGTTTAGTTTTTATGTGGTTTTCTTTGTTTTATAACTCTAATTGTCTTAGTAACGTTGGAGTTATGAGAATGATACAGTGGTTTAATATGACACTTTTAGTACAAACTTTGTACTGTAATGCATTCTGAGTAGCAGTGATGTAGCCTGTTAATCTATCTGTCCTATCTGCTGGAGGATTTATGGCTTCAGCTGATAGGAGGCAGCATGATGGAAAGTAAAATACCAAAAGAAGATGAAGGCAATTTCTCATCATTAAGGATTTCCGGCACATGTCCACTGTTGATCAGGTCAAGATTTGACAAATGCAGATATTTAAGGAGTAGATTAGTGTACAAAGCAAACCTAGTTTGGGCTTCACGACATCTCTACACTTTCAATATCAGTGGACGAGATTTGCAATATGGACTTAGATGGGTGACAATGCCTCTCAGCCCATAAATAGAGGAAATGCTATTAGATAACTTGATTTTGAGTAAAAAAATTCAGAAGTGTGTAAGTGATTTAGTAGCCTATGTCCCTTTGAATAGGATTCAGGTTCATAAGTGACTTAGGTTCCTAACCCCTTCATTATGTTTCGGGGGTCGGGGGGACGGGGAGGAGTGTTTAATATTGAGTAAGGCCTCGACTCCAGCAAAGCACTTGATCACATATTGAACATAAGCATGTGAATAATTCCATTGTTTAAAGTTCAGCACATGCTTAAGTACTTTGTTGGATCGGGGCCTAACTTTGGTGGTGAGGTAAGTACAGTTAGGGCTGATCCTGTAGTTCAGGGATCGGCAACCTTTCAGAAGTGGTGTGCCAAGTCTTCATTTATTCACTCTAATTTAAGGTTTCGTGTGCCAATAATACATTTTAATGTTTTTAGAAGGTCTCTTTCTAAGTCTTTAATATAGAACTAAACTATTGTTGAATGTAAAGTAAATAAGGTTTTTAAAATGTTTAAGAAACTTCATTTAAAATTAAATTAAAATGCAGAGCCCACCGGACTGGTGGCCAGGACCCAGACAGTGTGAGTGCCGCTGAAAATCAGCTCGTGTGCTGCCTTTGGCATGCATGCCATAGGTTGCCTACTGCTTCTGTAGTTCATAATCAAAGGGCTTACTGATTCCAATGGGAATTTTGTCTGAGTGAGGCCTGCAAGATTCAGCCTGTACCAATGTGAATATTTAACTATCTCAAATTAATTAGAAGAGGATGGATTAGTATCCTGTGTGCAGTGGCCATTTTTCACAGTATAATGGCAGTCAGACACGAGGGCTCAGAAATTCAGTCCCTACAACCGGGCTGAATTTTCAAATGAGCTCATCTCCCCTGTAGGCCCCTAAATGAAGTTCCCAGTGGGTTCTGAGCTCTTGTGAAAATCTGGCTTCAGCTGTGTTTGCTGAGCCTTTCTGAGAGTTCTGGCTTAGAGGTCTATCCTGGGCACTCTGCGAGGAGCTGAACTGAACTCTCTTCCAGTGTGGAGTGGTTGTTTTTTATTTTCTCTGCTGTAAACATGCCAGTTTAAAAGTCACTTGTAGGGAGGAAATTCTCTCCTTCTCCAGCTCCAAGTTGTCCAGTTCAGAGCTGTGCAGCCATAGAGGATTGTTAGGAAATAGTTGAGAAAAGGAATGCAGCCTCCCTCCTGGCCGCTCATCACAGCTATGCAACTTGGTCAGCTTGGAGCTCCTTTAATGGCTTCCTGTAAACAGCCAAGTGCTCTCAATGTTATTTTCTTCACTAAACGGTGACATAGTTCTGAGTAGCAACTAATGTTATTCCAAGAAAAGGGCATTGGTGGTGAAACATGGCTATGCGATGGGTTACGCTAGTATGTTCTGTGCATTGTCACAATAGTCCTCCTGGTGCGAGCAAGACCTCCGCAGTGCTCTATGCCTGCTCAGCTGTGCTGGGTGCTATAAAGATGGCGTAAGTAAAGATCCATCCCTTTTCCCATCCACTTTGGAAAAGCCAGTGGCTGCTGTGGTGCTGGGTTTCCCAAGCCTTGTGCTTAGAGGAGTGCAAGGATCACATTGTACCCAGACGCTGCACTGAGACACGGTGTGTAGACGTCTGTATGTGTGTGCTACTTGTGCCCCCTTTTCGTGTGTGAGCACCTTTGTGCAGGGATGAGTATGATGCATGAGAATATGGGTGAGCATTTGTTGTGTTAAATCAAATATTTCCTGGCTGGCAAATTGCCATATTCTCTAGTGCTATAGAACCTATACTACAGACATCAAATTATGCCTCACTACAATCAAGAGGGAAAATATAAATTGAGGTGCTCTGCAAATAATACATTTTGGGCCCTGTGTGCAGATCTGACATACCTCATAGGGGGTTCTGCACTAGTCTAAACAATCCTGAGAATGGGCTTGGTACCGTAGTAGGAGCTGTAGAGCAAACAGTCAGTCACACAGTGCTCGGCACTCACAGGTTGGTGTGAGCTCCCACCCTGGTGATTGGCCCTTCAGAAATTCTGGCATCTTTCTCCTGTGAAGGCCCAGGGAATCCACTGTAGCCATGTGGCCATTTTTTGGCCCATGCTGCATTTATGGATTTGTTGGAATCTAAGGGTCTGAGCCGGTAAACCCTTTAAGTGTTGCCCAATCTTTTTTTCCTGAGAATCTCATGATAATTGGTGTTTTTCTGACATCCCTGTCTCCTGGAGTAACATGATCAAATAAGAATCTCAGCTTTCATTTAAAAAAACAGAAGTTTCTATCCCTAATGGTTAGAGAGGAGAGCTTGAAAGCATGACCCTCAAACACTCCAACACGAGGAGGCAACTAAAAAAGAGCCACACATTTATTATTTTTAAAATCCCATTATACTTAAGCCTCCCACAATTTTTTTTGTGGTGCCTTTACCCGTGATTTTTGAACGTGTGGAATTGGCAACATTTTTATTTGCTTGAGTAGTCTCACTGGGACTATTCACATTCTTAAGGGCTTGTAGGGTAGAGCCCTAAATTTATACCCCAAACAAAGGTTCTTTATGGGACTGTCATGGTAAGCATTTTTCTATAGTGGCACATGTAACCTGAGAGCAGAGTTGAGTATTCTGATATACCTCCCTCTCTCCACATCTTGACATTAAGTATCTTGAACTTCTAACTACTACTTTGCTAAAACTTGGCTTTGCTGGGAAGACCCATACAGAAGGCTGCTATGATATAAAACTGTCCAAAGCTAGGTGTCGTGTCCTCTCTTTGTTTTCTGCTGCAGCTAATAGAGCCCCCTGGATAGGGAAGCTGGTCTGAAAAGTCAACATGAGTCTCTCTTCTTCTGGTCTTTTCCTCTCTCCTTCTGGCTTCACATCTTTGTGTTGAACTGCAGTAAGAAAACAAACATGTCTCTGTTAGATCATGACACCAACTTTGACGTGTGCTTCTCATCACAAGGTTTTTAGTGAGCAAACACAAGTAGTTTTCCCTAGCCATGAGTTTGGAGATTCCATTTCTTGATGTTTGGATTTTAGCACTACTTCTGACACCATACAAGAAGAGCCAGACAGGAAGCTGCTTTCATGTCAAAATCCCCAAGATGGGATCAGCCTAGAAGCCCCACCTAAAACAGAGAATACCTGGGGGACAATGTCCTATAAAAATGGATGTTACGGTATCTGTGATGGAGTTGGGCCCTTTGTGCTGGGGTTTAACTGAGCTTCCCCTGCTCAGTCAGCCTGGGTTCCCTCTTACTGCTTTGCTGGATTAGGCTCGTTGGCGTCTTGCAGCGCACTCACACAAGTAGTGCCACACCCCGCTGCAGACACAGAGTGAAGTCAGCTCTGTGTGAGAGAACTCCCCCAGCACTCACGTGCACACTCCCTTGGAGGAGGACATATCCAAAGATTTTATGAAATTCTCCCCCTCCCTCAATGTGGAGGGAGATATGCACAACTTCTTGCCTCCCCAGTTAGAAATTACATAAATTGAGTTATATTGTAATCAAGAAATAAGTTTACTAACCACAAAAGGTGAATTTTAAGTAAACATAAGAGATAACAAACAGAACAAAGCAGAGTACTGAGCAAATAAAACAAAGTATGGGAACTAAACTCAATATACTTAAGAAACAGGTTATAAAATGTAATTTCTTACCTTAAATGTTATTTTAGGCAGGTTGCAAAGTTTTTGTGGTTCAGAGTTCCATTCCTTTTCAGAATGGACATCTGTCTCAGTCCGGACTCGGTCTGGAGAGGAGGAGACACATTTGCTTTCCTCCCCACCTTTAAATAGGATTTACATAAGGCGGGAATCCTTTGTTTCCCAAACTTGACCCCCCCCCTTCCCTTCCAGTGGAAAGTTACAAGAAGTCCCAGATGATGTTTAGTATCAGGTGACAAGACCATCTGACCTAGTAGTATCACAATTATGTCACTGGACACCTCCCAGGAGGGAGAGAGATTAATATTGTCATGGTTTTGTTGTTCCTTCCTGATGGCTCATCAAATTTGATGGTCTGTCATTTGGTGGGTGTCTTCCCAATACACACCCAGTTGTATTTGTTACATAGTCCGCATTTCTAACTAGAAACCATATTTCTATCTAACTTTAGATACAGAAATGATACATGCATACAAATTGAATAATCACATTCAGTAAATCATAACCTTTCCAATCATACCTTACAAGACCCGTCTTGCATAAAGTACATCTCCATTATGTCATATTCATATCATAAGCATATTTTCATAAAGAATATGGAGTGAAACGTCATCGTATCTCTACAGATGCACGCTAGAGACAAAACATTTTAAACAGTCACTGATTTACAAGGGTGGATTTTCCTTTTTTAACCAAATAGGGCATAGGGGCTATTGCAAGAGAACATACTAGAATGTTTTACTGGAATGGAACAGGCAAACTGCCACCAAGCCAAACTGTGTCATTAAAGAGAGTCTGGCAGTGCAGCTGTTCTTGAAATGTGGGCAAGATATCTTTAAACAAAGCATTTAGTAAAAATGTTCTTGCTTTAGAACTAACCGCTAGAATATGCCTAGGCACCAGGAACAGCTCCTGCTAACTGAGTAAATAATTGGTGAACAATCTCACCATATTATTATTTATATTAATTATTTGTTTCCAGGGATTTGGTCATTATAATATGGTGCACGGACCATTTTTCAAAGCATGCACCAGGATGAGTAGCTTGCAGTGCTTTCCCTTCTATATAAAGACTTGTTTCCCTTTAAGTCTCTACCTCTCAAGAATGACTCCTGATATTCCTTTAGGAGGGGGCCTATTCCTTCAGATCGGCAGCAATAAAATTTCCTCATATTGTTTTGATCACCAGAACTTGCAAGACGAAAATAATTTGCCTTGATTGGGGCTTGAGAAACACATGCAAGCCTGGGGTCTCAAGCAGTCAGCTATTCCCTGGTACATCGGTCACCCATATATTTAATACGTCACAGTGTTCGTATCCTGGCATCTCTGAACTCTTCATGAACATTAATTAATCTTTGCAACAATTAAGCCAGGATACACTTTACCCATGATAAACTGAGGTACAGAGTTTGAAGGGCCTTGCTCAACATTACACAGCAAGACACTTGCAATAAGACTTGCATACATGCTGAACTTTTATACACGGTGAGTTGCCCCATTGACATCAGAGATGAAGTCTTTGGAGAATTAGGGCCCAACTCAGTCAGTGACAAAGCCAGATTAGAACCCAGAAGTCCAGACTCCTCATCCCCTATCCTAAAAACTAGACAACACTACTTATTACCCTCCATCACCTTTCTACATACCCTCCAAAATCCTCCCACCTGATGCATTTGAGCAGGGATAAGTGGGTCCCTTACATCACAGGCTACAACCCAGTAATTGTTGGAGTGAGAGGGTTAGGATCTTGGAGACGTTCTGTGGTTGTTTTTGAATTCAGAGCTCTTTGGTAAATAATGGAATCTGGACTCTTTATAAGATGACAGATAAACAATGCTAATGTTTCTGACTTTCCGAGAGCTGGCTTTGAAGGATTGCAACATACTTTAAGGACTTTTAATTGGAATTGTATAATTACTGGAAAATATGCTTTAGAAAGGGAAGTCTTAAAAAATCAGAGTATAATGAATCCTGTTTAACTCTAAGTAGAAAAAAGTACCATATGGTTGGAGAGGGATTTTGACTAGGCTATAAAATTAAAACATATAAGTCTGCTAAACTGGGGGAGTTTCAAATGAAGGACCATCTTCTGCTCTTAGTTGTGCCAATAAGATGAAGTTAGACGAATTCAAGATGCAATTTTTTTAATTAACTACCAAGCTGTGTGGTGAATGCATCATCTGGAGTCTTTATGTTGAGACTGGATGCCTTTCTCAGGGTGTGTCTCCACTCCAAGCTGGGGGTGTGTGATTTCCAGCTTGAGAAGACAAAACGTAGCTGCGGCAGCAGGAGTGGCTAGCCTCCCCGAGTACATACCTGGTGTCTCTGATGGACATGCAGTCGGGGTGTCTAGCCCCTCTTGCTGCTCGCGCTGCACTGGGTACCGTTTATTTTTAGCATGCTAGCTTGATGTGAACTAGTGCAAGTATGACACCTTGAGTTGGGAATCGCACCCCAATCTTTGAAATGTAGGCATACCGTAAGAGAGAGCCTCTAGGTCAGCCACAAGTGACTGGGCTCGAGGGCATTCATTTTACACAGTAGGAAAGAATAGGTTCATGCAGTGCAGGAACTGCTAAGTAAATTCTATGGCCTGTTTTATTCAGGTCAGATTTGGTGATCGTAGTGACCCATCCCTCCCCACCAGCTTTAACACCTCTGTCCCTTGTTCTCAGCTGGTGTAAATTGACATGGCTCCATTAACTTTAGCAAAGCTACAGGTATTGACACCAGCTGAGAATCTGGCCTTATGAATCAGTGTATCTGCAGTTAATGGTATAAAAGAGAGCTTCCACCACACCTTCCTTTAAATAGCTGCTGGAGCCCTGGGGAAGCAGTGTCTATTTAAAGGGCCAGGATGGTAGAAGCAGCAGGAGCCCCAGGCCCTTTAAATAGTCCCCGGAGCCCTGCCGCTACCCCAGGGCTCTGGGGGCTATTTAAAGAGCCCAGGACTCCCATGTTTCTACCGCCCCAGCCCTTTAAATAACTGCTGGAGCCCTGGGGTATTGGTAGCGGGGCTCCGGCAGCTACTTAAAGGACTGAGGCGGTAGAAGCTGCGGCAGCCCTGGACTCTTTAAATTGCCCCCAGAGCCCCACTGCCGCTACCTGAGGCCTCCAGCAGTGGGGCTCTGGTGGCAATTTGAAGGGACTGGGGCTCCAGCCACTGCTGAAGAGGGGCCGGCAGCCGAGACCCCAACGGACAGGAGGCTGATGCCAGAACCCCAGACCAGCAGCGGACTGAGCCGCTCAGCCTGCCGCCGCTCTGGGCTCCTGGCTGCTGACCCTGCTCAGTCTACTGCCTCTCTGGAGTCTCAGCTGCTGGCCTGCTCAGCCCGCTGCCAGCCTGACGTTCCCTTCACCCAGGCCAGCAGTGGGTGCTGAGCGAGGTCGGCAGCAGGAACCTCGTCTGGTAGCAGAGACAAAAGGAAGCAGGGACCTGGCTGGCAAGGGGCCAGCAGCGGGAACCCCAGAGCGGCAGCGGACTGAGCAGCTCAACCTGCTGCCATATGCCATCAAAAATCGGCTTTCGTGCCACCTTTGGCATGTGTGCCATAGGTTGCTGACCCCTGATCTAGTCCAGTCCCCTGCACTCATGGCAGCACTAAGTATTATCTTTCTAGACCATCCCTGACAGGTGTTTGCCTAACCTGCTCTTAAAAATCTCCAATGACAGAGATTCAGCAACCTCCCTAGGCAATCTGTTCTCGGACTTAACCACTCTGACCATTTTTCCTAATGTCCTACCTAAACCAAGATCTAAACCCAAGATCTGGGAGGCACTTATCCAATACATCCACTTTGCTGACAACACAGCAGTGACAACCCTTATGAACAATCACTTTGCCTCTCTTTTCCTCCATTCCCTGTCTATAAAATGGGGATGATGATGATAATACATCCCTATCTCACAGGTATATTATGTGCATAAGGACATTAAAAATTGTGAGGTGTTCAGATACCGTTCTATTGGGGGCTGGTGATAGGGTATACAAACCAGGTTAGAGATAACAAGGTTAGTTCCATCAGGCTGAACTACCTTGTTATCTCTAATCAGGGAGGATGAGGTCCTCTTCTAGCAGCTGATCTGGAGGTGTGAACACCAAGAGATGAGAAACTGCTTTTGTAGTTAGCTAGCCGTTATACAAAAACAAATAGTCTTTGTTTAATCCTGAGTTGATTGTGTCAAATTTGAAAATGAACTGTAGCTCAGCAGTTTCTCTTTGAAGTCTGGTCTTGAAGTTTTTTGCTGCAGAATGGTTACCTTTAAATCTGTTATTGTGTGTCCAGGGATTGAAGTGTTCTCCTACAGGTTTATGTATATTGCCATTCCTAATATCTGCTTTGTGTCCATTTCTCCTTTTACGTAGGGACTGTCCAGTTTGGCCAATGGACACAGCAGAGGGACATTGCTGGCACATGATGGTATATTACATTGGTAGATGTGTAGGTGAATGAATGATGGTGTGGCTGATCTGGTTAGGTCCTGTGCTCGTGTCGCTGGTGTGAATATGTGGGCAGAGTTGGCATCGAGGTTTGTTGCATGGATTGGTTTCTGAGTTAGAGTTATTATGGTGCGGTGCACAGTTGCTGATGAGAATATGCTTGAGATTGGCGGGTTGTCTGTGGGCAGGGACTGGCCTGCCTTCCGAGGTCTATGAAAAGTGTGGGATTGTTGTCCAGGATGGGTTGTAGATCACTGATGGTGCATTGGAGAGGTTTTAACTGAGGACTGTAGGTGACGGCCAGTGGTGTTCTGTTGTTTTCTTTCTTGGGCTTGTCTTGCACCTGGAGGCCTGTGGATACACATCTGTATTTATCAGAGATTCAACTGCATGGGAGTTAATGAAGTGAAGTTCCTGCCAAAATTATCTTGAAAAGTTAATTCTGTGTATTTAAAAAATTCTCTCCCACTGTCTTCCACTTACAGAACATTTGGTGGTGGTGTTCAGTGTAACAAAAGGTAATGGCGGATGTACTTTTTATTGTCATAGCATTATTCATGTCATACTAATACAAAGAATATAGATGGGCTTCAATGGGCAGAATCCTTTGAGAATTTCTGCTTTTAGTCTCTCTTCCCTATTTTTGCCACTTTTTTTTTTTGGTCTTATTGTTGATCATAGAAGTCCCAACACGATCGGGGCCCATTCTGCAGACACTCACTGCACTCCGTGCAGACACTGTTGAAACAGAGTGAGAGGTAGTCCCTGATTCAACAAAGCTCTTGGGCATGTACTTAGATTCCACAGAAGTCAATGGCAGTCAGGAATACGTTTAAAGTTAAGCATATGCTTAAGTGCTTTGCTGAATTGCAGCTGTACTCTTTGGGACAGGGATTGCTTTACAAAGGAAAAGTCTCCTTTGGCTGTATTTCTCCTTAGTATCACTCCAGCAGAGTTACACCACAAATGGATTTTTCCCATTAAGTTAAAAAGTGCACTGAATATTTCAAATGTCCTGTCCTGGGGGTGGTCTCCTAACGACCTCAAGGTGCATAAGCCAGCTAGTGTTGGCTGGCTTTATGGTACCATTCCTGGGCTATCTGTTTAGGTGGCTGTGCTTTTCAGAATGGAGATAGTTCCAAGGTGAGTGAGGGAGAAGAAAAAAAATTCAGCAAATTTTGTCATGACAAAACACAAAGCCAGACAAATTGTTCACATCTTTGAGGGGTGAGAGAGGCTGTTACAAACTCAGAATTCTAGGCAAAAGTTCCTGGAGGCTCAGACCTTTTTCATTGTTCCTGGATTGTTTTGGAGAGGCTGAGCCAATTGATGACTTGGAAGCCAAAGAGAAATCTGCCTTTTCAGCTGGATTTTCCTTTTGGTTTTGGAATGTATCTGAACTTGTACACTGAAAAAACAGAATAAGATTCATATAATGCCCTCTGTTAGCCCCAAAACCTCTGAGTTTGCTGAAGCTCTTTTCCCCAAAACTTTGAATAAAGCTGTGCAAACTATTCACAGAGAAATGTAAAACTATTGGAAATCTTGTGTTGTATTTTGAATTCAAGATTTTTGCCCCCAAATTTCCCCGGTTTTATGAATTTCTCAAAAACTGCTTCCATTTGTACTGAAAAAGAGCCAGTTCTAAACAATAGTTGGTCAGTTCAAAAAGCTCATGGTAGCTTTGAAATACAGGGTTCAAGTTGTCATTTATTTGATGTGAAAACATGATATCGAGTTTCATAATGCTGCAAAGATGCCCCAGACAGAAAATACATTTTTATTAGGGGTATGTGCTAAGTTTAATGCTATTTTGCAGCACCTCTAAAACAGATTTGCATCCCAGTTTCTTGAATCAATTTAGTTCATCTTGGTTTTTAACAGAAAAGTAAGTCTTCTGAAATGGATATAGCACATGTGTAGTAAAAGTCATCATTTGACATTAAGCTGTATTTATTTCATTTATTTTCAGTACCTTGTATTAGTGATTTAAACAGTCTTCCCCAGTAAAGCACTGGTGAGTGGAAAGTACTCTGAAGCTATTGGTTCATAGTGGAGTTTGCAATCCTAGAAAGCCTGGCTAACTTCAGGAGTTTTTCTTTTTTAATTTTTCCAAAGAAGCTCTTTCCCAATTGTAGCAGGCGGTTCATTGCAGCTCTGCTATCTGGAATGTATAATAATAATACTGAGACATTAGCTGAGTTTGGGGAGCTTTAGGGCAGAAAAAATATCACTGACTGGAAAAAACTTTCGTCTGGTCTGGGAAAGCTGACACACAAGACAATCAGAAAACTCCTGGAATCGGTAATTTGTATAAGTGATTCTACCGTTTGACCTGCATTCCACAGGAATTTTCTGTGACCTTATTTGCAGTGGCATACAACAGTTTAGAAAATGTCCTCTTCGCAGTGATGAGTCTGTTTGTACAAGGCTTATGTGTTGTTAGTATCCAGCTCATTTTTCAGCCTCACGTTATAGTTTGCTTTTCAAGCAGCCTTGATTTATTATGGGTTTAGGTAAACAGCGCGTCTTGCAATACTTCTTATTTTTGCATTAACTATGTATTAATAGGCTCTGTGGTCAGCAATTCTGGTCAGGGCCTAAACAGCCCCTGGGTGGCAACTCAGCAACACAAGCTCCTAGCAACTGAGAACTCAAAAGCCATTGAGAGCTAGTGTCTGGGAGTGCCCAGCATCCTAAATAAAGGACCCACATAGTGTTTTCTGTACCTGAGTTTTGTCTTGCTTTCCTCATGAGGGATGCTGTGTGGTATTTAAACATAGAATTATTCCCCATTTGGCAAAACATTTCTATAAGAGCCAAGGAATGCCACTAAAGCAGCTATAAGCAGAGCACTGCTCTGTGCCACCTAAGTGCGACTAATGCAGGCAATCCACAGAGCTGGGGTCTAGTCTGAAGGGGTGCATGATGGAGGAGTGCACCAGTCACACATCTGGGATTAGAATCTGGCCCATAGGCTTTGTGGCTATATTCTGCTCTTGATCTCTGCACACAATTCTCACTGACATCAGTGAGGATGCAGGCAGAATCAATCCCTTGGTAATTGGTTGTTTCTTTGCCAGTATGTGGAGATGTTGCAAAAGTCAACTCAGTCTGTCCAGCCCCCATCTTTGGCTCTTGGGAGCATAACTGAACAATTCAGCTTTTTGCTGGCATTCCTTTCTCACATACTTGTGGGACTTGCCAAACACAGAGTTACCAGTCACCATCTCTCCCCTGTTTACCACTGAGTTTTTTCCAGAATGGTTTTTCTTTGTTTTTTTTTTTTTTTTGAGCAATTCCTGCTTTATACATCTAAGCCCCTTTGCAATTGAGAAGCAAGCGGATATCGTATATTTCTTGTTTGTATGTGTCTCATAAAGCTACATCAGCAAGGTCTTCTCCACACTGCCTGCCATCTCCACGTTGATATTTCTACAGGATTCTGGATATTCTTTGTGCCTCCTGGGTATAAAACTAGAACAAACAAAATTTGTCTTTTTTTAACAGCATTTGAATGCTCTTTTACATCAGGCCATCCATAAGGAATCTGTAGACTCAGGAATATTAGATTTTGTTTAGATTGGAAATTCTGGAAATAATAACTGGATATGTATATTTTTTCATTGTGATTAACATTTAATTTATGGTTTTTGGTTTGTTCCCAGATCCCATCCCCCAGTACCCTAGGACATAATTAGGAGTTATTACCACCTTTCTGCAAAGCAGGAAGGCAGTATCTTAGTATCTCAAGGCAGCTTTACTTAATCCCATGACTGCAAGAGGAGCTAGTCAGAACCATCCATGGATCTTTTCATGCAACCAACAGAATTGAACATGATTCCATAATGTGCTTGTGACCGTGCTCAAAAATGGTGTAGTGTGGACACAAACTGTGTTAAGTTTCTTAGATTTTTTAGAATTGCCAGAATTTTAGTCTCAGCTTTATCATTTGCCAGTGTCACTCACTGCAACTACTGACTTCTGTGCAAACACTGTTGGACAGAGAGCCAAAGCCAATTAGTGAAATTTTGCAAAACCAAGATCCATCTCTGACCGTACTAACAGGGATGGGCCAAAATCAGAGCCATATATCCAGCCTCCCTCCCCCACATATCACTTCAATTATGGGTCTTAAAAATGGGACTTAGCTCTGAACCACAGTTGGTCAGGGATTTGGTTTTGCAACATCATTATCTAGCTGACCAGATTTTGTGAAACGAGAAGACGCTCTGGGTTTTTCCCATTGCTGACATAGTGTCTTGGAAATATTATCTCTAGCACTTTGGAAAGCTTAATTGCCAGTTCATCCCTATTTAAGCTTAATTTGCTTGACTTGGTTTCTTGCAGGTATCCAAATCCAGAGAGAGCAGAAATGACCATGACGGCCAACAAGAATGCTAGTGCCACCAACAGAGCTGGAGGGAGTAAAGTGCCTCAGGATACTTTGGATCGGTAAGTCTGCTGCAGACTGTGAAATTTAAATGAAACATTTCTGTGGATCATTTTATATGTTCAACATTTTGTTCCAGAAACTCTGGAAAAGGTTGATACGGTTTTGGAATTAAGTGTCAGATTTCCAGCACTAACCAACGCTGAAAAATATGTGCTAGGCATGGGGTGGCCAAACTTTTTGGCCCAAGGGCCACATCTGGTATGGAAATTGTATGGCAGGCCATGGAATTGTATGGTGGGCCCTTCTCATGATATTGGGGTTGGGGTGCATGAGGAGGGGTGAGGACTCTGACTGTAGTGCGGGCTCTGGAGTGGGGCCAGAAATGAGGAGTTTAGGGTGCGGGAGGGGGCTCTGGGCTGGGGCAGAGGGGAGATACAAGGCAGGGGTGAGGGCTCCGGCTGGGGGTGCAGGCTCTGGGGTGAGGCTGGGAATGAGGGGTTTGGGACGTAGGAGTGTGCTCTTGGCTGAGATCAAGGGGTTTGGAGGGTGGGAGGGTAATCAGGGCTGGGGCAGGGGGTTGGGCACTGGGGGTGGCTCAGAGGTGCAGACCTCGGGCGGTGCTTACCTCAAGTGACTTCTGGAAGCAGTGGCATGTCCCCCATCTGGTTCCTGCACGGAGGGTTGGCCAGGTGTCTCTGCTGAACGCTGCCCCATCTGCAGGCACCACCCCTGCATCTCCCATTGGCTGTGATTCATGTCTAATGGGAGCTGCAGCAGTGGCGCTTGGGGTGGGGGCAGCATGCAGAGCAGAGCCCCCTGGCTGCCCCAATACATAAGAGCCAGAGGAGGGACATGCCATTGCTTCCAGGAGCCACATGGAATGGCCCCTAACCCTGCTCCCTGGCTGGAGTGCCAGAGCGGGGCAGGCCCCAGACCCCACTCTCCAGCGGGAGCTCGAAGGCCGGATTAAAATGGCTGGTGGGCCAGATGCGGCCTGCTAGGCAAAGGGTGATAGCTGTGTGTGAGAGCACGTCCAGTCACTCCTCACGTGATATGTCTTTGTGGAGCTGCTGCTGCTCACTGGCTGACTCCACTTAGGATGGAACAGCCTTCGGAGGAAGAACTTGTGGTTAAGGCACTGACTAGGACTCAGAAGACCTGGGTTACTTATATGTGTGACTTTGGGCAAGTCATTTCACCTCTCTGTGCCTCATGTCCCAGTTTCCTTCTTATGTGTTGCATCCCTTTTTCCAACTCTTTGTTTATTTAGACTTTAAGCAGGGACTCTCTCCTACTATGCATAGGTACTACACCTAGCACAACAGGAGCAGATACAGGTTAGGACTGAAGCTCAGTGTAATGACAGCACGAACTGAGGAGTGGAGCCAGTGTAATTACAACGCGCTCATGGTAATGACAACACGAACTGAGGAGTGCAGCCGGCTACTTCTCCCCTGCGATGATGTTCTCTTTGCCTCTCTGTTTATAGTTAGCAGGTGCAACATCCTACCAGAGAGGGAGTACAGGGGAAGACCACTGCCATCTTGTCTACATTGTTTTTGGTTGTTCGTATTGGGTTGAGGGTAGGGTTGCATTATTATAGCTACTGTTTTGGAAACCCTTAATTTAGATGTGCTACATCATTATAAGCCACGGCTTGCTCCAGTGCATATCACCTGAAGGAAGCTGCATCAATACAAGTCACAGTTTATACCAGAGCAGTGTATTTATGCTTGCTATTTGCAATGGTGTAATCAGGCTGGTGACAACGGCCACCCCTTCCCGCCCTCCCCCCTCCACCGTATAAATAATTTCTGATTTAGATGGATCAAGCCAACATAACTACAGAATGATTTATTCTTAGAGGTGACAGTCGAGAGCAGTGCATCTGCAGGCAGAGGTAGCTGATACTGAGGAATGAGTTCAGAGAGATGGGGAATCATGGGCTTTGGCTTTGATCCCAGCAGCGCGCTATGTGTCAATTTGTAACCGATGTCCAGGCTTGGCTCTGCTCGGCTTGGCATACCTGCCATTTTATTCTGAACTTTTCCAACCAGAAGCAGAAAGGAAAAAATATAAATTAAGTTATGAAGTTGTCAATGTGGAAACACTGGAAGAAAAAATATTTACAGTTTTTTTTCTTTTTGCTTTAAAGGGAAAACTATTTCTAAGCATGCCTCTGACTCTTTTGTTTTTAAACTATCTGGGTTTGTTCTCAGTTTTTTTATCTTTCTTAATTTGATATTTTTGTTTGTTTTGCTGGCATCTTATTCAGCCTTCTATGTCTTACTTAGAAATGGGCTTGAGTTCAGAGCCAGATCCTTACAGCCTCAAGATTAAGAGCTGTATATTATTGGTAATTATGATACTTGGCACGTATATAGCAGTTATCCGTCCATCTTAGAGCCTGATTTGGTGTGTCAATCTGAGGCCATTGTAGAGACAGGTCTGAGCTGGGAAGTCTGGAGCTAGACTTTACCGAACTTTGGATCTACAGTTCTGGTTCAAGCCATTTCTAACCTTAATATTCTTTAGAAGCATATGCCTACATGAGTTCTAAGTACATGTGAAGGTAGGCATCAAATGTCCTTTCTTTCCATAATCTCATCATCATATGTTTTGACTGGTTAAGTAATGAAGAATTTGTAAGTGCATGCATGGGCATAAATCAAGAGCAAATCCTGAATCATAGTAACATGACAAGTGAGAAGCTTAATAGCTTGTCATGCTTAAATTGTGCGTCCTTTACTTTGCCTTTCTGTAATCTGCCTAGATGACCTGACTTTATGAGGCAGTTCAAGAGGATCCTGTATGAGTCAACTGAGAAATTTCTTCCTTTTTAATTAGACTTAAATCAACATATTAGATTCTCAGGTGATTTACTGTAAACATGCTAAATAACCCACTTAAACTGAGCAGTCATTGTCTCCATTTAATATAGGATTTGATTAGAGATTTGCAAGGCCATAGTACAGTATATATTTTCTATACAGTTTGCAGGGGTAGCATTTCATAAAGTGCTAATAATGGAATGACACAGATGTAATTATCTCCCAGTAACCAATTGTCTTCCTACTGGTCATAGGATTTGATGAAAACGATTAGCTGAGTCTATCCTCCTGTTAGGGCTGAATATATCTTCTTGGAAAGAAACTCTCTCTTATCTATCAATCAGATAGAGGTAGATCAATCAGATTTTGATCGATCAATATAATGTTCTTTTCTTTTAGAGCCTGGTAAATAATTAAACTCATGCAACCAGACGAAACTGTTTTCAATAGTAGAAACAGTAGAACAACAAAACCAGACATTTGGAAAGAGACATATGAGCTATCTACTCTTCCCTGGCTTGCAAACATGTCCATACTTAGCTAGTCCATATCCAAACAGAGGTCTTGGTTTAGTTGTCCGTATCCAAACAGAGGTCTTGGTCTTAGTTATGTTTCTGTGATGAAGGAGCAATATCAGAGCCAAATGACAAAAGCATTAAAAAAAGTTCTTGATTAAGCTGAGATATCACTGTTGTGTCTGAATATTAATAAAATAAGATATTGCATCTGGAACAATCTACAAAACTCAGTTCTTGTTAAGCCAAAATTGTCATCTTCATTCAAAATAAGTTTATAGCATGTATCCCTCTTTCAAAAAGCAAGAGAACCCCCCTGTACAGGTTAATGAAGCCCAGTAGAAATGCCTTAGTATTTTAAATAAAATATTATGTCATATGAGGCCCAGCCAGAGGAATGGAAATCTCTTTTCTCTAGACATTGAGATCTCTAAAAATAAAGGAATGTGTAGAGGTTACAGTGTCTGAGCTAATGAGTGCACTAGCCACCTTGATGTCTTGTGTCAAAGTGCCAGATACAGTAATTTAAACTTCAGAGTTATCCTGGAAAACTGTACTGATAAAGGGTTGCATCCCAAAGGTTATTCTGTTTCAGGAGCAAATGTGTCTGTGTAGAGAGGGGAAAGTGCTGCTTCTATTACAGAAATGCTTGTGTAGTCATGTGCCTTGACATGGGTACATCCAAGGTTAGTCTTATCTTTATCTTATGCTTAAGCTTTACTGTCAGGTAACTCATGCAGGTGACTTCCCATCTGCCTAGATTGGAGGTTGGAATGGTTTTGTGGTTGAAGCAAGGGAGATCTGGTTTTCTGTTCCAGGGTTGCCCATGGGTTAACTATGTCACTGTGGAAGAGTCGCACGGGCTCTCACTGGTATATTAAGTACTTTGGGCCAGGATTTTATGTTTGTTATATGCTTGCACAGTTAAACACAGTGCAGATGATAACCATAACAAAATGGGAATCAAGATATTTACTTACCTTGTATTTGTTATGAGGTTGAATTTAAATTCAGTAATGTTTATAAATGCCTTGAGACCCTGCCTAGATGGAAGGTGCTGTATGGCTGTGGTTAAGGCACTGGACTGGAATTCAGAAGATTTGGGGTCAACATCTAGTTCTTTGGGCAAGTCACACAGGGTTTGTCTACATGAACACCTAATTTGTGGCAAGCTGGGGTGTAAGTCTACGTGGCACTGGCGTGCCACATGCTAGGTGTCCATGTGGGACCCCTCTGCCTCACACTGAACCTTCCATCATGCACTTTGATTTGCCCTGCCTTGAAACCTAAATGCATCATGGAACTCTTGGTACATGGTAGCAGGGCCCACATGGACAGTTAGAATCATAGAACCACAGGGTTAGAAGGGACCACAAGAGTCATCTAGTTTAACCCCCAGCCAAGATACAGGGTTTGTTGTGGCTACACCATTCAAGTCAGGGCTCTCTCCAGTCTCTTTTAGAAAACCTCTGGTGAAGGAGCTTCCACGAATTCCCTAGGCAGTTTGTGTTAGTGTGCAGCATTGTAGGCTAGGGTAGATTTACAACCCATCTTGCTGCAGAGTAAGTGTTCAGATAGAAGAATGAAGAGTCTGTGTGAAAGCTTAGAGACTAACAAACTTATTTGGGCATAAGCTTTGGTGGGCTAGAACCCACTTCATCAGATGCATGGAGTAGAACATAAAGTAGGAAAATATATACAGAGAACATGAAAAGATGGGGGTTGCCATAGCAACTCTAAGAGACTAATCAGTTAAGGTGAGCTATTATCAGCAGGAGAAAATAATAGCTCAGTAAGTAAGTATTCCTTACTTTCTAAGTATTTGGATAGTGTTGCTGGGCATAGTTTAAAAGCTGCTTCCTTCCATCTCAGATGTGGCTGTATATTAAAGATGGGTGTAATGATCTGTTTATAGTTTGTAAAGTTTTTTGAATGATTTGGGACCTCTGGATGGAAAGCTCTCCATAACATTTTAGTTATTAATATTATAGCCAAGTAAACTGTTCTTTGAACATGTCTGGAAATCTCATTGTGAATGTAATGTGGATGCATACTTAATACAAGGCAAGATCCTTCCTGGGCTGTAAGCAAAATAACCCAATGTACATTGGAGGGAGGATCCTGATGTATTTTGAATTGCTTGGAATGTAACCATGTGCCAAAATAGCATACCAACATAGAATAAAGAACATTACAATTAAGATTTTGGATTTCTGTAGGTACAGAACATAGAGGTATAGATCTAGATGTGTGCTGAGTGAATGCAGGAACTCATTGTGTGTGATGCTTTTCTCAGGCCATTGCTTAGCCTTATAATTGAGAAGCTGGCTTAACAGTTCTTGGAATCCTACATACACTGTTGTGTTAGTTGTGCTTTTCAGTGGTCTTTGGTCCTGGTGACCTGAGGTTTCAGCTTGATAAGGCAAGTAAAAAGCTCAAGCTTGAGGCAAAGAGCACAATCTTCAACTCCTCTGAGTGTAAAGTCTGAGCCACCTTTCTGTTCCCCCATTCTTAGGTGGCCAATGTCTAAACCAGCGAGGGGTGAAAGTAACTGAAGGGACTTACTGGCACGCAGGGCGGCTGAGGTCCTGGGCAAGGTGTGAAGAGGGGCTCAACCGGAAGGGGTGGGGCCTCAGTGGAAGGG
>ML677332.1:12389728-12403842 GCA_007922305.1 Dermatemys mawii | reverse complement strand
GCTCCAGCAGCGATTTAAAGGGCCAGGGCTCCAGCTGCTGGTGTGGTATCGGTGGCCGGGAGCCCTGGGCCCTTTAAATCACTGCTGGAGCCCTGGGGCTCCCGGCTGCCACCAGTACAGTTGGTTGTGTACCAGCTCGTACCGGTATGCTGTACTGGACCATACCAGCTTACTTTCACCTCTGAAACTAGCCTTCAGTATAACTTAAAGCAGTCCTCGGGCTTCTAAGTTTATACGAGCTGTAATAGTCCCATTGGGACTGCTGCATCCACTGAGGTTCAGGTGGAGTGAATGCTAAACACTCCTGCTCCTGACATGCCCCTCCCCACCCTGACACGCTTGCTACCTAGTAAAAAGGGAGCAGGTGACGTTTATCCAGGATCATCAGCTTTCCCTTAAGGCAGCTTTCCAGCTGCTTTGTGTAGCTGAGGCAGTGCCGAGTAGTTGGATCTGGGACTGAGAATGAGCCCAAGTGACCTGACAAAAATATTCGCCTACTCCATGGAATACCACTGAAAACCCTTAAGTTATTATCCGTGAGTTTGTGATCCAAAGCCCATGGAAAGCATGTATCTCTCACTTTAAGGCAGGATAGGGCTTTTACATTTTGTCAAAGAAACTGAAAGTTGAATTCAACTGTGCTGTTGGACAAATAGTAGTTTAATAAAAATCTGCTGAGGGTAAGCAAGATGTCAGGTTATTGAAACCACTATGAGATTTGGCTCTTTTTTTAAGCACTGAGGTTTAGAAAACAGTATAAATAAGATTCAGACAAAATGTTATGGAAATTGAATAACTGACTTGAGATCCATTAGTTACTATTCTGTTTCATTAAAAGCAGAGGCAAGATGAACTATGCATCTAACAAGATTTCAGAAGGTTAGTTCCCAGCAGTGCAAAGTTCCTTCAGATTGAGAAAAGTGTAGAGATCTCTATTATTGTTTGAAATTGAAGTTTACATTGGAATTTGGAAACCCAGAGTTTGCCACTCTGATTTGTAGACCCTGGTGCGGATACAGAATTTGTACTGTACCTGATTCATGATCCACAAACATGGTCCTCAGATGTAAAGTGGATATCCTCAGATTTGCAGGGCTCTGCTGATTTATATTGCAGATGATGACAAGGCAGAGTTTATGAAGTTCCCAAGGAATGGAAATGTCACAGCTCTGTTAGAGATGGGATTAAATGAAAACACTGATCCAAATGCTGCCTCTGGACTTTGGAAAAGTTTGGATCTGGATCTGAATTCCACAGCTGGCCCTTGTTGCTCTAATGCAGTGGCTCTCAACCTTTCCAGATTACTATACCCCTTTCAGGAGACTGATTTGTCTTGCGTACTCCTAAGTACAACTCACTTAAAAAATAGTTGCTTACAAAATCAGACATAAAAATACAAAATGTCACAGCACATTATCACTGAAAAATTGAGGATTTTCTATTTTTTACCATAGAATTATAAAACAAATCAATTGAAATATAAATATTGTACTTACATGTCAGTATATAGTACATAAAGCAGTATAAACAAGTCATCTATATGAACTTTTTGTTTGTTCTGTGGTAGTGCTTCTTATGTAGGCAAATATCTAGATGAATTGCTGTATCCCCTGGAAGGCTTCTGCATACCCCTGGTTGAGAACAACAGCTATAATGGGCATTTGACTGGGTATTGGTTCCCAGTCAATGAGGAGTTAACTCCAGTTCAGCTCCCCTCTGCCCCGTCCATGTGCTCAGAGAAAGGTGTGATTGCTTGGGAGGTATGGGGTGTATGTGTGTGAAATACTCTTGGGAAGGCAGGATTTTTCACCTGGCTTGTGGTAGAATCCCAAGATGGGGTATTCTGGGGGTTAATTTCTGGCTATGGTAACTTATTTCACATTCTTGTTATAAAGACTTATCTCAGGAAAAGACCTAGCTGACCATAAATGAACTCCTTTTTTCAGACAAATCTTCCATTGAAGTCAATAGGAGTTTTGTCATGTTAGGAGTTCGATTAGTCCTGTGGTATCTCATTTTCGCACACACACAACTTTTAACAAATTAAACCAGAAAGGAATTTTGATTGCATTTTGTTTCACATAAAGTAAGAGGTTTTCATTATTATTTTGCTCTTCAGATAATGTGTGTGTGAATATATGCAAGCAAATTATTTCTCAGTGTAGTCTAATTTCAGAGGCACTTTGAATGCTTTACACAGCGTTTAGACACAGCAACAAGGAGGCCAGAATCACTGTAATATTTCTCCACCCCCTATATTTCTGCAGTACTGATGTTTGTTGAATTCACTGAAGAGATAATAATGAGGAAGATAAACTGTGGATTAATAAAGCAGCCTTGAGAGATTGCCATAGTGGACAGATTACACTGGGTGCAGTGTTTGCCATGGAACTCACACTATCTTCCCAGAGTAGAGAGTTTAGACCAGGGGTTGTCAAACTTAATTTAACCGCAACCCCCTACATGACCCCAGGAGAGGGGACTGAAGCCTGAGCCTGTCCCAAGCCCCATTGCCCGGGGGCAGGGGGCAGACAAAGCTGAAGCCTGAGTCCCACCACCCCAAGGGAGAGACAGGGACAAAGCCCAAAGGCTTCAGTCCCAGGCAGGGGGCCTGCTACCTGAGTCCCGCTGCTCAGGCTTTGGCTTTGGCTCTGCATGGTGGGGCTCAGGCTTCGGCCCCAGGCCTCAGCCAATCTAACACCAGCCCTGGTAACCCCAGTAGCAACCCATTTGGGGTCCCAACCCAGTTTAAGAGCCTCTGGCTTAGACTAATATTGCACTACAATATTTACTGCATTGAATAATCATGTTTTATTATTGATGTTCCTTTTATTGCATTATTGTTCCAGAAAGGATTGTGTTAAAGATTGAACTAGTTTGCTATCTTTTACAATGAAGTATTAGTTCAGTATGAATTTGGAAATGTTTGTTTTGCCTACTATGCAACATTAGGGAGAAAGGAATAATAGTGATGAGCCAGATAACAATGTCTATTTAATAACAACATTCATAGAATGATAACAGTGTTCATGGAAATCCATATGGCTGCAGCAGAAAGCATTTAAGTATATTTGTTGCTGTTAAAGAGTGCTTCTTTGATCTACGTGGAGAATGAAGGCCAGAATAGGAATAGCACAAATGGTGACTGGCAAAGTGCTTTCACATTACCTTACCAGTGTGTTTCAAACATCTGCTGGAAGTGGAGTGACCAGATGTCCTGATTTTATAGGGACAGTCTTGATTTTTGGGTCTTTTTCTTATATAGGCTCCCATTACACCCTCTCCCCTCCGTTCCCTGTTCTGGTTTTTCACACTTGCTGTCTGGTCACCCTAGCTGGAAGAACTCATTTTCTAGGAAGAAAGTCTTGCCTCCATGGTCCTGTCAATCCTAGGCCTTTGCAGTGAGACTGCCACTGAGGGTGCCAGTCATGACCATTTGTAATGTTGTCTTTTACTGTATCTGTCCATTAGGAGCTAGTTTGAGACCACTAAGTCTTTACAGTGAGCCAATGAAAAACCATCACCAAAGGAAAATGATTTCCATTTACTTCCTATTTTGACATGGGTTTGAACTATTGATTTAGAAGACAAGATTTCCCTGAGCTATTCAGTCCCCCTTAGGAGAAATTTTCACCGTAGCATAACAGAAAATTCAAATAGATGCAATAAACTTTGATATGTAATGAAACCCAAAGAAAGATTTTGAAAATAATTTGTTTAAAATGAATGAATTGAGTAAAAAGTAATAACTGTGTGTTTCTAAAGTGGCAGTGTGGGAACGAGTGTCTGTCTAGATAACCTGTTGAGAAAAAAATGAACTGGCTTGTGACTCTTAAATGTCCTTCAGTGACTTTATCAGATGAACCATCACTTAGTCATTTGGTATTAGACATGTGTCCTGGTTCACTCTCCATACAGAGTGACATCCCTGTGTTGGTGGTTGAAAAGCATGTTCCGCTCTTTAAGTAGCCATTACGTAATTATCTGCAGGGGGAAAACTGAAATGGGAGCTAATACAATACACATGTTGTACTGTCCCCATTATTAACAGTGTGCTTGTGTAGTATTTTTACCATAATTAGGTTAGTCAATCCTACATACCCTGTCTAGGGGCAGTTTTTGCACAAGAAAACATTTTGATGTGATATGCTGTGTACCAATTACAGAGATGCATCAGAGCATGGCAAGGACGCTAACAGTATGTGTATCATCTTGAAATGATGTCATTATTGACTCACAGCCAAGGACTCATGTTATGTGAAATTCAATATTTAGACTTTAGATATTTCTGGTCCATTCATCTTTTATCTGTTTGGAGCATACTCTTCAAGGTCTCCAACAGGACTCGCATGTCACTGACTAAGGCTGTTCATATCTTGGCTAACCCATGCGCACTATTTGTAGAACTACAATTGAAGCCATGTCTTGAAATGGGATGTGTTGGTACCACTAACAGAGATAGTAAAGGCAATGGGTAATCAACACTTTGAAGAAGGTGCTGGCACCTTGCAGGATTGAGTCCTGTGCCCAGCACTGATATCTCCTGTTGCTGTAAGAGGTACAAGAGTGCTGCCGTTGAGAATTTATTGTTTGTTCATTTATGTAAGTCCAAATTTGAAGATTTGGGTGCATAAAGTTAGGCTCCTAAATCCACATGTAGGTCTGTAGTAAGTGGCGTGATTGTCAGAAGTGTTAAGAATACACAAATCCCACTGAAGTCAATAAGAGCTGTAGTGCTCGGCTCCATTTTTGAAAATCAGAATCCTTGTTTTCTGAGCCTATCTAGTTTTAGGAGCCGGATTTTAGGCAGCCAGGTTTGAAAATCTTGTCCATAGTGCCCAAATTGTATTATATGCTTTAATAAAGCAAGCCTGAGGAGAGTTTCAGTTAGAATACAGGAATGATTTAGTAAAGTTAATAAGTTAATGATGCTCTTAGTACCAATGTTAGTAAATTAGACTATGTGATCCTTGAGATATTTAAAAAAATATTTTGGATGTAAAAGGAATTATTTAGTAAGGTTAATGCATTAATGGTGCTCTTTAACCAGAATTCATCTCTGATGGTATATGTAATGACATGGAAGATCAGGCCCTTTGTCTCCTAAAGCAATATAATAGCATTCTAGATCTCAGTTTCTCTCACAAGGCAGTATCTAGGTTTATTATTGGGCCCACAATTTACACAGGTGAAACTTCTGCTGATTTGAGTAGAACCTTTGCTCGCATAAGAGTAAAGACTTCAGTATTTGGTGAATAATTCTTTTGTAGCTGTGTGTGGAATTATTGTTAGAGTTTATACAGAATAGTGTGGATGGTGCTTCATATAAGCATAGAAAGACAAGGTCCTTGTCCTGAGAAGTTTACAATCCAAAGACTTGAGGTGTGCTGCTCCTTTTCACTAAACTTCTTTTCACTTCTCAGGTGCTATAAAAAGGCAAATTGCACTCCCTCTTTAAGGCCTCTTTATGATGCCAGAGCAAGGGAGCCAGGACCTTAATTTTATATATATTTTAAAAAAATTAAGTGTTAAATTAGCTTTTAAGCTCTTAACAATTATGTTCCAAGGGAATAATAAAGCACAGATTGGGATTTATGTTAATAATGCAGTGTTTGAGTGTAAACTAATGGGGTCTGTATTTATATTTTTGTACTGTCATGTGCTTGAAGGTACCAATATATAAAAATGCAAACTTGATGGATGCATGAAATCAGCCAAGGAATACTGTGGTATTTGCTATATGGTGCTAATCACAGCTGAAACCAGTTTCTTGTCCTATAAATCAGCCAAGTTTGCCCTGAGAAAAGGGTGATGGATAAACTGCGGCACCCCAGACATAGCCCCAGTAGGCATTGTGACTCACAGACACCCCTCCTGAGGCACAGTTCCTTTCCCTCGTGCTCCAGAGCTGGGAGTAGTAAATTTTGGCTGGACTATGCCAGGCTGGCTGAGCTGTTAAGGTTCTGCTCATCCCCCATTTCCTACACACACACAAACAGTGCGGGGAGTCAGTGGGTGCAATCTATGCAAGGGTAGAAAGGCTCGTGGGGGAGGGGAGAGTCTTACTCCCCTGCACAGGTGGAATCCAAGCCACAATCTAGCTCCAGGACACCAGTTTAAAACTACTGTTATGTTTCTTAGTCAAGAATTGACTAGAAGTCTCATTGAATAGGTGTTGAGTTTAGGGGCACTGCTTTTTATATAGATACTTTTACAGGTATTGGTTTAATAGCTGTATATGCTAAAAAAGCAGCTCATGTAATAATCTTGTCTCTCTCACTGGAATAATGGCATAAGCGCTCAGAAAATAGCTCCTGTATCATAATCATCTCTGATCCACACTGCAGCAATTTCCCAGGCGCTGGCTGATGACTCAATTATTGCAGTAGCTGAACAGATTTAACTTTTTCTCTGGGCAATTTTGTGGATGCTTCCTTCCTGAAGACAAAAGTCAATTCGTTGATGCTTGTCTACTAACACTTTACCTCCTCTAGAGGAAGGCAGGTATCTGGAGTGTTGTTTGCTTTGCTCATTGATGTGATGGGAAAGCACAGTACTTACAATATTTAAGCAGGGGGAAAGTGAGGTAATTGGTTAATCCTCATTTTCTATCACAGCCTGGAGATCCCAGGCTGACTCACTTGTTTTTCTGTATAAAGGGACCTTCCCAGGGAAGCAGCTGTTCCCCAGTGGGGAAAGTGGGGCAGAAGGGAGAGTTTAACTGGTGCAGCAACTTTCAGACTCAACATAGGAACAAGCTCACTCTCCGTTTCAGAGGCCTTTGAAATTGCTGTCGCCTTGATTTGCTGCAAGTCAGGAAAACTGATGACAAAGGAAAACTAAAAGCTGGCAGTGGTAAATCAGGCAGCTGGCAGACACGCTGCATCATTTCCAAACACTTGGTAAAGATAAAAGCATTTTCTTGTGGATGCTTAGCTGCTCACGCAGTCGTCCTCTGTTTCTCCCTAGTCAGTACCTTCAGCCATGTGGATCTTAAGGAATATGTTCAGCCCAGTGATCTTGTCCAATACTGGAGTGTGTTGTCTAGTGGACCCAATACAGCTTTACTTTTCAGAAACGACGTATAGATTTTGTTGGCAATGGACAGTAAGTCTGCTTCACGCCACAAAGTTCCAGGAAAGAATTTTAAACTGGTTGTTCCTGCCCTGCGACTTTAAAGAAGCAGACCACATCCATGTTCCTGGTGTCGGCTGGTAACTTTCAGCTAACCTTAACTTTGCCACTGAATGCACTGGAAGTCAACCTGTCAGATTCAATGGTAGGACTTTTGTTTCTCTTTTTCCTGTTGGTCATTAACGGCAAGTTCCTCCCTTTACACATACAAAAGGGACCGAGATTTGACAGACACAGAGAGAGCATGTTCCATTTGTTGCTTGAAGAGTGGAGTAAAACACAGCAATATGCACCGATCCAAAGGGGTGAAATCCCTGCTTGTTTTTATTTCTCATCAGTACAAGATGATTGATTAGAACTTCCAACTAACTTTGGAACCTGTATGACCAGCTAAGGGCAAAGTGTGTAACAGTGGCATTTAAAATGTGTGACAAAGATGTCAAGCTGAGGAAGAGAAATAGAAGGAAAAGAAGCTTGAAATTCTGTAGGACCAATTTATTTAAGTAATAGTGTTTTTTACAGCTAGGGCTGTCCCTAGAGGAGTGTGGGGTCCAAGACAAATCAGCCTGTATGGACCCCTCCCTTAACATTTTTTTATACAGGTGAAATGTGGTGTGGGGAGGGGACACCAGTGCTGGGGCTGAGGGACGATGGAGAGTCACAGGGTGGCACCTGTGCTGGGGAGTCCCTGAAAAGGGAGAGGTCTGAGGTGGAAGGGCAATGGGTGGGGTCAGCCTGGCACTGGCATATTCCGGTGGCCCTAGGATGCTGACGACCAGTGCAGTGGCGGGCGAGCAACAAAAAGAAATACAATGTGGCTTCCAGCCAGTGAGTGTGGGCCTGACCCCTGCTATCAGCGCCAGACCCCTTCTAACCCTCTGGCCTTCCTAACCCCAACCCCTGGGCCCTCCTGGCCCTCCAGGCATCCCTACCCCGCACCCCTCTGGGCCAGCCTAGTGCCCCCCGCATGACATACACGCACACACTGAAGCATAGGGTTCCCCAAAGCACGGGTCCCAGAGCAGTCTCGCCGATTCACCATACTGTCTATAGTCAGTTTCATAGTTCAGCCTGCCTGGTGTCCGTAATCTGTAGTAGTATGCAGAGAGATAGCACCAGAGCTGAGCTGGAACAAAAATTTTTAAGTTGATGTGCTGCGCATTATGTGCAATACATGGGATCTGTGTGGGGCTACAACCTGCCAGAAACCTGAATATAGGCATTTGTGAGCATTGTTCACAGCCTGAGAAAGTAAGGTCTGTTAGCAAAGACTGTTCTTCTCTTCATACCCACAGCTGACCTCCAGAATTATATGGGAGTATATACTCTCTACCAGTGTATACTCTGCACTCCATTATGCCCTTGAAGATCTGATTCAGATCAAAAGGAGTGATGCCATCTATGATCCTGTACCGTTGGGAGGTATGCTTTTGACCGACCTGGGCTAAATTCAGCTCTGGTGAAAGCAGGTGCTAATCCACTGCCTTAGAGAGGTGATGTGTGCACGCTAGGGCGCCATTTGGCTCACAGTGACTTAGTTCTCTGTTCTGGCTAACAGTGCTGGAATGGAAGCTGAGCATTAAATACTCTGCTGCTTCCAAGTTCTTCTGTGCTGCATTGGCTCTGGTGCCCATTTTTAAAAATGTTCTAAGAAATTCACATTCTGGGGTAGAAAACAGCTTGAATCTCTCTTATTCAGATAGTCATTGAATGACTAGCAAGAGTTATGGATCTGTGTTTAACTATACATCAATATTTTGATCCAAACTCTGTGAGGTTGTGAGAAATGTCACTTAAAGCCAGAATTTGGCCTTGGATTTGTTGTTCCAAATGTTTATTAGATGAGATTCCATTTTTAGTCTGGTTAGTTCAAACTTGTAGTTTGTTTTGTTTTTAGAGAGCAAAGTTGAATGGTTTGGTGCAAGCTTTTCATTGCTTTTCATCCCTACATTCACTTGCTGGCACAAACTAATTTTTTTCAAATAATCTTCATGTTCTTGACCTAGTCTGATGCTATCAAAGTGTCTTCCTGTATGCGCATGTTCTGAATAAAAGGGTGTGTATTGGAAATATGTTTCCTCTTTTCCCTGCACTAGCGGGCTGCATTTTTACATATTGTGTATTGAAACATCAGTTTCATTTGTTTTTCCACGCTTTTGTTGTATGACAATGGGCAGGACAGTGCTTTCTTTCTCCGGATTGTTGTAAGGAGCAAATTTTCACAGAAAAATAAAAGACCCTTGCAAGCTCCTTACAAAACCTTATAGGCCAACAGAAGAGTGTAAAAGTAAATCCACAGCTTTATAAGAAGCCAAAGCATCAGAGGAATGAAGCATTCGTAAAGAGACCCTCAAATATCAACCAGCTTCCCATGTTGGCTTCAGATACCATTACTCCTGGATATGTAGAGAGGAGAATTGGCCTTGAAGGCTCATTTCAAAGGGGTGAGTTATGTGCATGTGTTCTCTATACCTATATCCTTTTAACAAAAGCGCACAGAATTGGACCTAATTTTCCTCCCACTGACGTCAATGATAAAACTCCTGTTGACTTCAGTGGGAGCAGAGAGAGGCCAACGCTGAGTGCTTTTGAAAATCTATCCTCCCAGCACATGTTATCATGTAGTCTGCATGGCACTCTATGAAATGGGGCTGCTTATTGCTGCTGTTCTAAAATCCAAAATACTAGTTCCAAATTAGGAGCAGATTCAGCTTCCAGTGAAATCAATGGAAAGCTGCCCATCAGTTTCAGTTAGAGCTGGATTTGGCCTTGAGTGTACTATTATGTAAATAATTATGATAATGACTGGGCTAGTGAATAATTCACAACAAATTATTTGTTTAATGTATTTTGCTTTATTTTTTCTGTTAATGTTTTGTCTGCAAACAGACTTTAAAAATCTTCCATTTATTTATTATTGCAAAGTATTTGCAATTTTCTTATCAAATAACTTTTTTTTAGTGAATGTCATAAATTTCTTTAATGAATAATCAATCTTGGCCTGCAGACTACTTGTGCATTGTGAATATTCACTTTCTGCATAGCACATTTCCTTATTATCTGAAATATGTCACTAAACAACACAAAATGAACAAATTTTACAATCAACAATCATCCTAATTTAAATTTTATAATCATCCTAATTTAATTTTTGGTAAATATTCAGAAATTTGGGCAAAAAATCACTTTTCATGAATGATCACCTACTAAAAATCAAGAGCCTAATTCTTCTTTGACTTACACTGCGTAAAGCTATTATATCTCCAGTGACTTCTATGGGCTTATGCCTGATTTACAGCAGTATAAATCAGAGGAGAATAACACCCCCAAGTACTCAAATATTTCCAGAAAGTATAGAAAAAAGGAGTTGCACATGAATTTGAATAAAAATTCACCCTTAAATTCAAACAAATATTTGTATACAATTTCTTCTATTTGTACAGCTCTGAACAATGTTAAATATAAATATGTTAGGGAAAACAGGGTTACATTTGCCAGTTTTAGCTGGAATTTGTTCTGTATTTAACAAGAATTTGATTAAGATCATGGTCGTTAGAGACAGGACAGGTGTATTCAGTCAAGTCTATCCTCTTGGCTAGGGCAGGATACACTCATGAAAGAGATGACCTGTTTTATATACTTCTGGGTGTTTCTGTTGTACTCATCAAAACACCTACAAAAATATATACAGTGTCTGTGGCTTGTTGTATGTGATTGTAGAGGTTTTAAATAAATCACAGTTCGCAGCATCGTACAATACACACATGAACTGTGATTTGTAATCTACAGACTTGGACATATCAGCCCTGTAGCTTATGCTGGGCCACAGCCTTTTGCGTCTGTCTATATATCAGGTTTGTTGGAAGAAATTGAACAGGTTTTCGCTTTGTCTCCTCGCAGCTAGCATATGAAGTGGGATTGATTACCCTGCGGTGTGTTCCTGACCTTTGAAGAATTAGTAAGTACACCTGTATTCACAATGTCTTCTCTTCTTCCTCCTCACCTTTTGGAACCTGCACTGTCCAGACACAGTTCTCTAATCAAATGCTTTATTTTTTCTGGTTGCAGGTGCTGAGACAGATCCTACTCTGGGTTTTATTCTTTTGGTTGTTTATATAAAATCCCTGTATCCCAGAGGATAATTGCTCTAATTTTTCCTTTTGAAATACTGTTATCAATGTCAGCTGTGTTGTAGTACAAAGAAAAAACAGTTACTATTGCTAGAAAACTGGCATTTGGCCATTTCTGGGAGCAGGGGGTGGGGTGGGAATTGCACTGGATTAGTCGCTTGAATTACTAGTAGCTCAGAGATGGTCAGTGTGAAACCCACTCTTCTGGCCTACTGAGGGCAAAGGAGTAAAGATAAATGCTTCCAAACCAAGCGAGAGAGGAAAGGCTACTATGTGTCTTTAGACACATTATTGTAATAAGTAAAGCAATACAATAATAAACAGAAAACTGTATGCCAGGTTTAATGTTTCATTTTTAACCATGGGAATGGCTTTATAAAAAGGCTTCTCTCTACATTGTGTAATTCTCTTGCAGTCCCATGATATGAAGCACGTTTACTGTAGGCCACTGGTTTAGAGTTTTGTTTACATAGAAGAAATCTGCACTAAGTTGACTGTGCTGTGACTGATGTTTGCAGAAAGAGTGACCCTAAACAAAGGCCAAATGATAAAATGTGGGAATGGGGCCTCGGAGAAGACTAGCCACAATAGGGACAAAGTTTAAAAATAGGATTGTGCTCTCTTTTCTCCTCCCCCAAGCACCCCATGCCATAGGTAACAAATACATTGTCATCAGACGAGACCACTGTGTGAAGTTCAAGAGCATTACAGTCTGAGTGGGTTGGTTCACAAACATTACATTCAGACAGGCCTGGTGCTTCAGGGTAAAATTCCCCAAAATCCAATAAGGCTGGTGCTTCATGCTTTGTTGTAGTGGAATTTGTTTTTTTGCCATGTAGTGCAGGGACCACAGGAGTGGCACAAATATTTACAGCGCTAGTCTCTTGTGAAATTTTCTCAGCTGATGTGTGACACAAGCAACTGAAATGTGTGACAGGTGACTAAAATGTAGAACACACGCATTTCATTCCATATTGCACCCCAAATTAAAAGACAGTTAACGGTTTTTAACTATGAAATGTGTTTTAAGGATATTTTCTCGCTATGTGAATTAACTAAATCAGTTTATAAAAAGAAAACTGGAAAAACAAATTAATTCATGCAGAACCACCACAGAAAAACACCTCATCTGAATCATCAGCAGTGTTTGAGCTATCAACCCTCAGATCTCCAACATAGACATCTGCCAAATGACCCAAAGAAATAACTTTTATCCTCTATGCCACCAAAGGGGATTTAATACATACTTTACCAGTGCAGTACCCAATTATTTGCTGGACAGCTGTAGAGTGTTGGGGATTAGGATTCCTGGGCACTATTCCTTTCTCTGGAAGGCATGTGGGGTCTAGTAGTTAAAGTAGCAGTTACAGCTAGGGTAGCCAACAGTAGATTTGGCATGCTTATTTTGAAAAGCCACATGCCTGAGTGGGTGAGATTTGAAACTGCCGTATTAGAGAGTGGGGTGAAATACTGACTCCCCTGAAATCAATGAAACACCTGCCACTGACTTCTATGGAGCCAAGATTTTACCCCTGGGTTCTAGTCTCAGCTCTACCTGATGTGACCTTGGACTACCTTGCAGTTAACTTATTTGTAAAATGGGAGAAATTATGCTTGACTGTCTTCTAGAGTATGGTGGGGGGCTTTGCTCAGTAAAAGATCTTGGAATGCTAAAACATATACCCAGTGGACAGCAGAAGTGAGACCAGGACTCCTGGTTTCCAACATAGTACATCTTTCCTACAGCTACAGAGTATTTGAACAGAATATAGCATGTCTGTAAACATTGCCTGACTTGGTGGGGCAGCACAACAGGGATCTTGATTCAGCCTCTGGTCTGTTTAGATGGAATTCCAGCTACTCGCTGAACCCAGAGCTCCTTCAGATGTGTAAAAAATCCCAAGCATCACTCTGTAGAGAAAACATTCTGCCCCTGTGACTGTGGGTCTAGTGGGGGCCAGCTGTAGTCACTCAGTTAGGGTGAACTGCATAGAATGGGGAAGATAATCCCCATAAAGCTGGTGGATATTCCAATACTTAGATTTACCAAGCCAGTATAAATCAGCTTCTTTATTACCTCACTGGTTACTCAGAAGTCCAAACAACCCAGTTCCCTCAAAGTAATCCAGCCTCAGACCTCCATCCAGGTACCCATGTCAAATATGATGAAAATTTCTGTAAATCTTATTTCATCGTATAAAAGAAAAGGTTCTACCAATCCCAAGGATCAAACACATTACCTCCCAGGTTAATGAATGTTTCACATCTTTCCCAAGTACACAATTCTTATTAGCTAAACCAAACTTTATTAAAAAATAAAAGAGAGAGTGTGGTTAAAAGATCAATATACACACAGACATGAGTTCAATTAATTGAGATTCAGATTCACAGCAGAGATGGTGAGCTTTGTAGTTGCAAAGAGTTCCTTTAGAATTCAGTCCATAGGTTATAATCCAATGTCCAAATCTCATATTCAGGGCATACCAGCATAACTGGGACCTCAGTCTTGCGACTCAAACTTCCACGGATGAAGCCTAAGCAGATCTGAGATGACAGAACCAGGACCCAAGAACCTTTTATACAATTTCATGTCTTTTGACAAGTTTTAATTTCCTCGGGGAACAAAAGTAATTAAAATGATTTTGAAGGAGGCCAATCACTGATACTTAGCTATATCAATTAACATAATTTGTTTTTTCTTCCACCGTTCACAGTACATTTCAAAGAGAAATGAATACAGAGCTGTTCTGTATTTACAGTTCATTTAAATGCTAGGATCTTCTTTTGACCTCTGAATTATCAGAATACAGCATATACAGAGACTGTTGATTATATTGTCAGACCCTACTT
>ML677332.1:12193425-12389718 GCA_007922305.1 Dermatemys mawii | reverse complement strand
TCTGCATTTTAATTTAATTTTAAATGAAGCTTCTTAAACCTTATTTACTTTACATACAATAGTTTAGTTCTATATTATAGACTTATGGAAAGAGACCATCTAAAAACATTAAAATGTATTACTGGCACATGAAACCTTAAATTAGAGTGAATAAATGAAGACTTGGCACCCCACTTCTGAAAGGTTACTGACCCCTGCTCTAGCAGGATTCATCCCAAAGAGTTCATTGCCTTAAGACCCTGGGGAAAATAAACAACCACAGAGGAAAGTTGCCAATACTGTGAAAAGATGAAACCTGAGAGCAGCCGTGCACAGTAGGGCTCTGAACAAACCTGTTTTAGACCTGCTTCTTACACAAACAACTTTCAAAGCACTGTGAGTCTTAAGAAAAAAGTTGATAGCTTGTGGGTTCTGCCTCACTTAAAGAAAACATTCACCCATTTGCAGTGTTCAACTCACCTATAAAATTAAGAGTTAGTAGGAAAGAAAGACAAAAACCAAAGAAACTAAAAGAAGGATGTGACTTGGATACTTTATGCAAGGCAGTTTCAAGAATGGTGTAATTGAAGATAACAAGTGGAGGCCAGCTGTAAAAAAATACATTTGTATGAACCAATGTGTTCGGAATAAACCTTAAGGAAAAGAGCAGGGACAAAAAGCAACTAGGAAGTGGTGTTTCAAAGTTTAATAATAGATTTATGTAGGAAAAAACACTAGTTGGTACATTGTTCTTTAAGAAAAATGAGGAATTACTATGTTTTGACACTTCAAATAGCTGTGATTTTTTTTCGTAAGGGAGCTCATCTTCTAAACACTATGATGGAAAAGCATCAGTTTGGCCCACCAAAATATTCTGAGCCGGATTATCTGTTGTCCTGTACCTAGTCTCATCATTTACACTAGTGCAAAGTGGATGAAAAATTCTGATTCAGTAGTGTTTTAAAATTCACCTTGCATTGATCAGAAAGACTATACAAGGTACAGGCCCTGCAATTCCCCATAATTTCAGAATTCTCCATTCCCTATTTCCTCACTTTAGAAATTACTTGGTAAAATGTATTCAGAGTGTGTCTAGCTAGAGCAGAACGGAGTGCGCCTGATTTTCATTCTTTGATTTACCATTCCCAAAATAGTAGAAAAATCTGTCATCTTTTATGTATAGAGTTTGATTTGCTTTTCTTGTATAGTCATTGCACATTGTCAGACCTAGATCTTTACTTTAGGAAGTCAACTTGTTCAAAGCAGCCAGGATCTGATTCACCAGCTCCCATCTTCTTGCAGATTTTTACAATTGTAGAACCTGACAGTTCTCCTATGCTAGTTACTCAGTGGAGTAACTCCTGAAATGCACTGATGTGAGAGGAGAATCAAAGTACAGAATGATTTCAGTCAGCTGAGTTCTTACGGGTTTTCTGACTCAAAAATTATAAAGATTCAGCAAATGTATCTGAAGGGCTTTGCATCAACAGGAATTCATCACGGAGTTCTAACAGAGCTTGATCCCATAGTCCTTACATGCACGCAGCTCTAATTGAAGGCGCTGGAACTTCTTTCACTGCCAAGTAGAATTCTGTAGAATCCATTTAGCTTCTGCGCTGGTTATGCTGTTTCAAAGCCTTAGTTAACAGCCTATTTTGTTGATAGTTATGATGAGGTCTAGGTTTTTACTTCAACGGAGATTAACAAAACTTTCAGGAGAGTTTTGATTTCAGGAGCACACACTGAGAATGACCTTTTGATTTTTTTTTAAAACACCGCAACCCTCACGCATTCCAGTCAGCTAGCTCTTTTTTGCCTCTCCGTCTATAACTGTTGGGATTTTTTTCATCAGTACTGTGTAGTCTGTCTTCCTATCTGTGTTCCTATGAATTTTTCTGTTCTAAGTAGCTGTCTTATTATGCAAAAATACTTTTAACTTTGGAATTTCTTTTGTTGTCCTTTTGGCTCAAAGTCAGAGTCAGCCCTGGAAGAGGAAGTTATCCAAGGGGAGTGTTGTCAGGGAGTCTGATATATATGCCTGTTAAGCACTCAAAAGCAACAACTGGCCTTTGGCAGAGGAAGATTGTGTTGCCACTTGCATCATTTCCATTACAGAGCAACGGCAAGATACAACAAGTTTTACCTGTTTGCTTTATGAACAAGTCAAAACAGCTTGAAAATAACCTTATGACACTAGTCCCACCTTTGAGTGAGAAAAGTTCACATCCCGTACTCATAATAAACTGTCTTATTTAGATTTAAGTTAATGAACTGTAGTATGCATTTATCTATTTGAGGTATTTAAAGAATGGCAGTAGTCTATATTATCTGCCTGAATGTCTGAACATAGTAATATGGAGGTTTAACTGTCAAACCAAATAGATATAAAGCCTGGTTCTCAGTTGTACTGAGGTTTCTGAGCAATTACCCACATCCTCAGGCCCCTTTACACAGCCAGTGTAAGTAGTTTTAGTGTAGTTGAGGATTCAAGCCATCTGCTTTGATATGGTATACAGGGGTTTGTGAATATAGCAGTCGGTTCAATTGTCGAAAGTCACTGGTATCTGAAAATAAACTGTACAGATTCAAAATATCTGCAACAACTATGTTCTTGCTGGGGCTTCCCAAATGCCCAGCAGGGACCTTACAAGGTGCACAGATTACTGCTGGTTATGTGTTTGGCACTCAGACTAACTGCTCCAATGTGACTGCCTGGGGTTAGACCAGGGGAGGCAACCTATAGCACATGTGCCAAAGGGAGCACGTGAGCTGATTTTCAGTGGCACTCAGGCTGCCTGGGTCCTGGCCACCGGTCTGGGGGGCTTTACATTTTAATTTAATTTTAAATGAAGCTTCTTAAACATTTTAAAAACCTTATTTGCTTTACATACAACAATAGTTTAGTTCTATATTAAAGACTTAGAAAGAGACCTTCTAAAAACGTTAAAATGTATTACTGGCACGTGAAACCTTAAATTAGAGTGAATAAATGAAGACTCAGCACCCCACTTCTGAGTGGTTGCCGACCCCTGGGTTAGACTATGAGTGTTGTTGTAGCTGTGTTGGCCCCAGGATATTAGAGACAAGGTGAGTGAGGTAATATCTTTTATTGGACCAGCTTCTGTTGGTGAGAGAGACAAACTTTCAAGTTTACAAAGACCTCTTTTTCAGGGCTGGGAAATGTACTCAGACTGTCGCAGCTAAATAGAAGTTGGGACATACTGTTTAGCATAAGTAGTGTACACGTATTTCAAAAAACCATTCAGGGTGAAGTAGCTGAATGTTGTTCAACATCACTGCCTTAGAATGAAGGAGGCAGGGAACTTGCCCATGGAGACATAAAGGTGGTGTCGATAAAAGGAGAACAGTGTGAGATGCAAATAAAGTTGAAATTTTGTTATGGATTGTCTCTATCTAATGGATTTGTCTCATAACCCATATCAAAGGAAGCAGCTAGTGTATAGTGTGTTTGATAGTTGGCTGAAAGAAGCCTGCTTTTAATTTTTCTGGAGGAAGGACTGGGGGAAGTCACTCATCATTCTTGTAGAGATAGAGAGAGAAAAGACTTCACTGGCATGAATATTCCTCTACAAAAGGCTCATTGCTTCAGTCGTAATGTATCTCTTTTTCAGGCACACAAATTCTTCTTTGCAGCTAGGCTTAGAAGACCTATTTTTACTAGTGTGGATGGAGGTGGGTTATACCATAATGGCACTCACCACTGGTAACGCCTGTTTGTGTTCCTTTAGATCATATTTTTATAATATTGTTGATTGGTATCTTAAGCTTTTACAGGCATGTGTTTGGCACCAACCCCTAGACTGTTTTTCAGGAGACGTTCATTTGCTGAACAATTTCCCAGTCCTGGTGTCTGTAGAAGAGGGAGACTATATCTGCAACATATCTCACTAACTGAGCTTTGACTTAGCTTCTTATATTTGCTCTTTTAACAGTTCTTAGTTCTCTAGCTATCAATACTAGCAGTGCTAGAGTTTAATCTGCAAGTTTAAGTGATTTGTCGCTTAGCCTCTCTACTGCCTGTGTTGTCAAATTCCATGGTAGTTGTAGGGAAATCAATGATGCATCAAACCATTTAAATTTAGTAATTCATTAACAACAGTGGAACATCATGATATATGTGACAGGTTTCAAAGTGGTAGCCGTTTTAGTCTGTATCCTCAAAAACAACAAGGAGTCCTTGTGGCACCTTAGAGACTAACAGATTTATTTTGGCATAAGCTTTTGTGTGCTAAAACCCACTTCATCAGATGCATGGAGTGGAAAATGCATTAGCAGGTAGCACTGATCCCCCACCTGGTAAGACAACTCCCATCTTTTCATGTACTGTGTATATATACCTGTTACCGTATTTTCCACTCCATGCATCTGATGAAGTAGGCTCTAGCTCATGAAAGCTTATGCCCATAATATATGTGGTACATTGGCACCAGTTGCAGATTAATAGACTGTAGATTATTGTCAATGTAAAATCTCGTGAAGGAGTTGACATTTTCTCATAATGGATCAGATTCTGACATCCTTATTCATGCTGAGTAGCACTTTATATCATAGGTAACCCATGGTAGAATCAGGTTTTGTAACCAGTTTGGGGTCAGGGCTGTGAAAGTTTTTGTGGGTTTGGGGCAAAATCTGAAACAGGTCCCCGCATCCTTCCAAAAAATATTATTCCTGAGGAAAGGCAGGAAGGGTGGGTTTGCAGAGTGAACTGTCATGCGATTCCACGTGTCAGGAGCCCAGCCTTGTGGGATAGGAGCCACCACTGCTGGGTGAATGCATATGAAAATTCATGACTTATCCTTTGAACTGATGCCACCCATACATCTTAAGGTTGCTGGGGGGACAGTCGCCTTTGTGCCCCTATTAAGGAGCTACCCATGGACTGCAGTGCTACTCAACTGGATTAAGGGCTGGTCTACACTGAAAACTTTCAGTGGCCTTGTAGTTAGGCCAACCTAACCCCTGGTGTAGACAGCTCCAGGTCTATGGAAGAATACTTCCTTTGACCTAGCTACTGCCTCTCGGGGGTGGATTAAGTACAGAAATGGGAGAACCCCTCCCATGAGAGCCTCCACTGCAGCACTACATCGGCGCAGCTGCCCCTATGTGCCACTGTAGCATTTTAAATGTAGATATAGCCTAAGAACCATGTTTCAGCTGGACGCTTTCCCTGCCTTTCTGTCTGTGGGGTTAGAAATTGACTTCCACATTTTTGGGTTTCCAAAATGGATTGTAAGTGCAAATCTCAATATTTGCTACGTGAGTTGAACCCATAATAAAGCCCAGTTGTTTTTGGATGCAGGTGCAGGTTTTTTTGGTGACAGCTTATGGTTGCATTAGGGAAAATGCTTATCTGAAAATTTATCCCTAAGAATCTGATAAAATATATCCTCCACAATGAGAGGCTTATTTCACTTACAGGGTGACCAGAGAGCAAGAATAGGTGATGGGAGGCAATAGGAGCCTATATAAGAAAAAGACCCCAAAATCGGGACTGTCCCTATAAAATTGGGACATCTGGTCACCCTATTCACTTACCTTTCAACTAATTTATCTATTTACTGTAAGCCTCCAAAGACCCAGACAACAGATAAGCTTATCTAACCACACACAATAGAAACCTAGAGATTTAGGGTTTTTCCACCCATCTGCTGGTGGAGATAACCTCATTGCACACCTCTTCATCCTGTAAATCTGTACACATCAGCCTTGTTTGCTCTGCTGCCAAACAGACTGATGAATGTAGTGCCAACAGAGGTGTGGACTTTCCCCCTTCACTTTAATGGAATGTTAGTGTCGAATACATGTTTCGACTTCTTATAGTCACGTTTTTAAACAACCTCATATAGAGCAGAAGCCCCCAGCTTCGGGCAATGAAACTGAATTATTAAACAGGGAATATCAGGAGATGGTTTCAAAACTTACTTAATTACCTGGATACTTTATCTGGTAAATATCCGTAATATTTATGAGGTGTGTTTCCTCAGTGGGTGGAAGTCAGTGTAGCTTCAGTGACTTCAGTGGAGCTATGCTGTTACACCAGCAGAGAATCTCGCCCCCATATTCTAAACCAAGGGTGGGCAAACTTTTTGGCCCGAGGGCCACATCTGTGTGGGGAAATTGCATGCAGGGCCATAATGAATGTACGGTTGGGGCAAGTGGTTGGGGCAGGTGGTTGGGGTGCAGGGAGGGGTGTGGAGTGCAGGGCCACAGAGTGTGGCTCAGGGTAGAGGGTTGGGGTGCAGGGGGGAAGGGTGTGGCAGGGGACTCAGAGGAGGGGATTTGGGGCTCAGGGAAGAGGTTTGAGATGCAGGAGGGTGCAGCAGGGTGCTCAGGGCAGGGGGTTGGGGTGCAAGAAGGGTGTGGGGAGTGGCAGAGAGCTCAGGGCAGGGGGTTGGGTGCGGGATTGAGGAGGCGTTTGGAATGCTGGTTTTGGCTCGGAACCAGAGTGGATCTGGGGTGGCAGTGGGGTGCAACAAGGCTAAGGCAGGCTCCCTGTGCTCTGTGCACTGCCCTTGCCTGCAGGTACCTCCCCTGAAGCTCCCATTGGTTGCGGTTCCCTGGTCCCAGACAATTGGAGCTGTGGGGAGCAGTGCCTACAGGTGAGGACAGTGCATGGAGCCCTTTTTCCGCACTTCCCCGGGAGCCACAGGGACAAGGTGTTGGTCGCTTCTGGGAGTAGCGCGGGGCCAGGGCAGGCAGGCGGTCTGCCTTAACCCTGCTGCATCACGGGGCTGACAATTCCGCAGGCCAGATCCAAAGCCCTGATAGGCAGATCCAGCCCGCGGGCCATAGTTTGCCCACCCCCGTCCTAAACAGAACGGCATATGGATATACAGTCTTCAAATGTTTCGCTACTTGAACTCCTCCCCATGCTGTGACTGCAGTAAAAGAGTTATCGTGAGAGCTTGGGAGCCTTTTTTAAATTCAGTGCTCCACTGAATTTTGCAGCTTTGTGTAAAGTTGCTGCAGATTTTTTGCTAGTATTTTCTACAGATCTCTGTAGATGCTGGTTGGAACAATGATCTTTGTGGTAATCTGAACCAGGCCACGTGTGCTGAAATACACTACTAGCCTGCTTAGGGTCTCAGCTGTTTCTGATTTTAGTAGGGTTGCTCTGATTTAGGTTAGCATGTCTTGATACAAATGGCAAAATGCTCAGAGGAAAAGCTGGGATCAGCAAAAAACCCGAATAAAGTATTCAGCAGCAACTAAACAGACAGGAACCAATCTTGGGGAGAGTGAACCCTGCACAACTAATGTGAACTTTCTAATGTAAACATTAGGCTGAAACAAAGGGATATTAATTACTGCAAACCAGGGAGGGACCCTCACACTTTCACCATGCCCTTTGTAGGTAAATATCTTGCCCAGGTGGTGTGCATGTTGAAAGGGGACATTTCCTGCATTAGTGAGATCTAGAAACTATCTCACATTCTGGAAAAATAAACAAGCTTTTCCTGACATTGTGGGGCTCACTCTCTTCCATAGAGTATAATCTCTGGAATAATTTATGAAACTTCAGGGAAACTCCAGTGACACATTGAAGTTGGTATTGCTTAGTTCTGTGGTCAGAGCAGGATGATGGGGATTAGGAGTGCTGAGTTTTAGTCCCAGTTGTGCCACTGACCCACCTTGCATTCAGGTCAAGTCACTTAACCTCTCTGTAGCTGAATGTATTCACTAGTGTAGAATTTTGCTTAATAATAATGCTTATCTAATGTTTATAAAGCACTTGTAGATCCTTGGATGAAAACTGTTACCTAAGTGCAAATTATTATTGTTACCTGCCATAATGTATCGTCCTAATAAAATATAGGGACAGTTCCTTGGCCACCACACCGGCTGCTTTGCACTGCAGGAAGCTGACCTGAAAAGGCAGCGAGGCATTGTAAAACCAGTGTGTCAGGCCCTGCATAAGCCATACCCAACCCCCAGTGTAGGAGATATTCCAGGGTGGTCTGGAAGCAGAAGAGAACTGTGTTCCAAGCATGGCTTGGCTAAACCCAGAGTCAGGCCCATAGTACTGATTTAATGCGTCATATTGACAATGGAGCTAACACCCTTATTCCGTGCTGAATTGGAATATTATAACCTGATGTTCTTGGTTTGCTTAAAAGATTTTCAGATGGGAGATCATGGCAACTCAGCAATTTGCTCTGTAAAATACTATTATTTCCAGAACAATGAGCAGGAAAGAAATATTCTCCTGTGATTCTGTTCGAGTGAACCTTCAAGAAATTCAAACTTGATTCCATAATTTTGAGTTACGCTGTTTATTATTTTGAGGGAATGTGTAATGATACGTCTTGTAAGACATTATATATATCATTCTGTATATAGAAAACTTCAATAAAAATATTTTGGCTTGAAACAAAGATTATAATAAAGTTATTTAATTATATCTTTTTACCGTAATATCTATCTATCCTCCCATGGAAGTGGCTTATTGGGGAAGAGCATTTACTCTGTGCAGTTAAATTTTGGGAGTATAATTGTATCATTCCTTGATGGTCTTAGTAAATCACATAGTTCAGCCCTTGTCAGAATGCCTGAATCCCCATGGGCAGGATTCTGCCTTTTACTCATGTTGAGTAGTACCACTAATTTTAAGTGGATGACTTGGAGAGTAAGGTACTGTTTAGTCTGAGTAAGTGTAGGGAAATCTGTCTGTGGGCCCTGCATCCTATGAGATGTGCGCTTTAGAAGAGGCCTTTGAATAACAAGTCAGTAGCTCAGAAGCTTTGGTCACATTTTACTATTAGGATCTCATCTGTAATCGGGGGAAATAAGGTGGCTTTTATCTCACTGGTGGTGTTACAGGGCCAAATCCTAAGCTGGTGTAAAATAATATAGCTCCACTGAAGTCAATGGAGATGTGCTGATTTACACCATCTGAGAGCTAGCCCTACTTTTTTAAATTTCAATTTTAGCTATATACTGATGTGTAAATCACCCCCTCTACTCCGGGCCGATTCAGGCTATGCAATACCTTATGTGCCAAACTGTGCTCTCAGTTACATCCACTGGGCCTGTTTCTCTTCTCACTGCCACCACACTGGTGTAACTCATTGATTTCCAGAGAGTTATTCCTGATTTACAGTGATGGAAATAAGACTGTGATGGGGCTTTGTGTGTAAAGTATTATACTACCTGGTTCTCCCTATAGCTTTCTGTGTTTTCGGTCAGCCATTCTTCAACTCATTTCTGCTTTCCATCTTTAGCCCGCTTTGGGAAAGGCCTGAGAATCTGCCATTCTGTTGTGTGTTCTTCACCCAGGAAGTGTGTTAACAGGGCCAGGATTGTTTTGGAATATTACAAATGCTTAGCTATTTGCATATCAAAAATGACTTTTATTTTAAAGGCCTGGTCTTGCACCATTAAAGTTAATAGGACTTTTGCCATTGAACTCAGTGGGTGCAAGATCAAGCCCTAACTGCAGATAATTTAAACAATAATTTTGCTATGGGAAAAAAAAACTAGTACTTTTGTTTGTGTATTAATATATTTTATGGGGAAAAACTTTGCAATGCATGTGGATCATGCAAATAAGGCCTTTTCCCCCTGCTGATTCAATAAACCTCTTCACAAAAGTGAAACAATTCAAAAGATGTTCCGGAGTCTATAAGCTGATCTGTTCCTAACAGTAACATATAAATATTATGAATGAAAACAGCAGTAGTGTTCAATTCAGAACAAAATGTTAAAGCAGTGGTTTTCAGTCTGTTGTCCGTGGACCCCGGGGGAGTCTGCAGATGATGTCCGAGAATGGAAACAAAGTTTCAGATCCCAGAAAAGGCATTCCATTTTTCTGATCAATCAAAAGTATGTGAATATCCCCACTTACAGATCAAAACCCGGAAGTCCACAGTTTAGCGCCCTTCTCATACTGCATCAATGATGGGCTGAGCCTGTGCAACAGTTATAATTGCATTCTCTTCGGTCTGTTTTCAGTCTAAGACAGGGGTAGTCAATTATTTTTTGTCAAGGTCCAAATTTCTTTTCAAGGCATAGTCGAGATCCTCACTCCTGAGAAAAAATTTTTTAAAAATACAATAATGATAATAAGTAAATAAAAATATTTTGGGGTCTGTTCAAAAGCATCTGGTGGTCCAGAGTTGGCAGACTATCTGCCTAATGGTCCAAGACTTCTGTGGTAGGGCTTTGCAGACCACAGGTTGAATTTCAAAAGGGGTCTGCACCTCCATTCAAAATTTGTTAGGGATCCACAAATGAAAAAAGGTTGAAAACCACTGTGTTGAAACATTTTAAAGCTGTTTCGGGTTAGCTATTGCAGTCAGAGGGCAGCATTCCACAAAAGCTCAGGAGAGCAATAAACCCCCTTCCGTTGTTACCTGTTCTCTTTATTGTTTTGTTCTATGTGCATTTGTTTTTATCCTGTGTCTTTTTAATAAATAAAAATAAAGATTACAAATGCATTCATGTGAACACAAAAACCAACCCTCCTGTCCCAGTAAATAAATACGTTAGCATATACAAACACTTGTCTCAAGCACTATATGTCAAGACACTATGATACAGTCAGTGCCAGCCATTTGGAGAACTGTGGACTAGTAATTTGAACAAAGGACTGGGAACCAGGAACTCAAAATTGTAATCCTGGCATTCTCTGCTTGCAGCTTTAGGATCTCTGTCTCACTTTTCCCATCTATAAAATGGAGTTAGGGTAATTTACCTACTTCAAAAGTGTTTTTATTTATGGTGGTAGAAATGTTAAATGATGCATTTTGTTATTTTCATATGGACTATAACAAGTGAAACCACTGAAATAGGAGGTTAATAAACTATCTCATAAAAGAAAATCCAATGTACTATTAGTAATAATTTCATAAAATTGACTCAAAGCATCTATATGCTGTTTGACTTGAGCATTTTCTCTATTAGACTGTAAACTCTGTGGCTAGGGTTGCCATTTATAACATGTTTGTATAGCACCTAGCACAAAGGGACTCTGGTTTGGTTGCCCTCTAGGCACTTCCACATTACAAATGTTCAATAATAGTTTTCCTGATTATGAAGATTATTATCTTCTATTTAATGCAGCAAGGGGGAGGCAGGATTACATGAAAATCCTTTCAAAAACAACACAGCAAAGAATCAGAGGGGTAGCCGTGTTAGTCTGGAATTGCAGAAGTGACAGAGTCCTGTGGCACCTTAAAGACTAACTAAAAGTATTAAAGCATAAGCTTTTGTGGGCTAATACCCACTTCATCAGATGCATGCATCCGATGAAGTGGGTATTAGCCCACGAAAGCTTATGCTTTAACACAGCAAAGGCAATGATTAAAATGTTTTCCATTAAACAGAAAAGTCAAAGACAGGCAGAGGATTATCAAGATAATCTCACTAGCTCCAATATCTAATGGCTAATCTGACCCCAATTACTCTACACTTTATTCCTGCTATTGTGAATTTAATGTGTCATTTGAGTTTGATGCTTTCATTTAACTGAAAAGTCCCCCCCCTTAATTTGTAACTCGGTGTTCCCACCCTAGAGAAGAAGGATAATCTTGAGGAGGGGAGAAAATCTTAACGTGCCTTCCATGGGTCACAGACTCCAGATGGACTTTTTGAATCCCAATTGACGATTTGGCTAACACACATCTTAAATCAGCAGCAACCACAGACTCTGGACATTAGGCATAAATGGCTCCATTTGATCCAGTTCTTGTTACATTCAGACAAATGGCAGAGTACCTCTGCAGCAGGGGACATGGCCTTCTGGAGAACATCATTCCAAACCCCAACAAGATGAGTCAGCATTAAGGATGAAATGAGTAACATGACTTGGCAGTATAAAACCGAAGAGGGGGGAAAATCAAGATTCAGAACCATGCATGTCCTTCGGAAGCCTGAGAAGACAGATCCAGGAAATGTCTTCAGGACCTGCAGTGGTTGAGAGGGCTGCTGGGTAAAGAGGATTCTGTGGAACGTTCCGTTATAAATTCCCCTTTGAGACAAGCTGCCAAAAATATTAAACCTGCTACCACATGGTTGCTCCCGATCTTCTGGGACTTCTTGTCTACAAAGAAACATGTTTTGAAGCTATACAGAATAGTAGCAAATTTGACTTTCTGTTCTAGGGCTCAGAGTTACACATTTATTCCCCGATATTACTATTACTGTCATGAAGACAAAACTCAACTGCACCTAACCAGCAACTGGTGAATGATTTGTCCTTGCTCTATGAGGCAAAGCATGCAGTTCTTCCTCGAGGACATATTTATATTTTTGAAATGAGGAAGAAGCAACTAAAACTCATCTAGTCAAAGAGGTCTGCAACGCCTGTGCCAAAGAGATGTGACCCCCTCACAGGACACTGAAAAAGAGTTAAGTTGCTGTTGGTGATGCTTTGTTGTTCTTCTCTGACCTGAGCTTTTACTGTACTTCTGAGTTTTTGCTTGCAAGTCAGCATTAACTCTGGGAAACTGGGATGAGATTTAACAACTTGTTGTTGTAGTTCTGATTCACTGGAATGTTTCTGAAGGAATAAGAATCTCATGTCTCAAGCTAAGTCCTGTGCAGTGGTTGTTCCAGTACTCTGGATATTCTGACCAGTGTGTAGGACTTGATCAGGATCCACACTGTAAGTATGGGCTGCCCGTTAAGGGTAGAGACAACTGAGAAGCAGGGATCTTTCAAACTATTTCTGCACTGGTAATATCTGAGTTGTATGGCTCACGTGGTTCTTTGCATTTATCTAAATAGATCTTCCATTTGGATTTTACGTATAGAGAACCAGTTAAATTAAAACTGTCCACATTCTCCTTACAATACAAAATCAGCTTCAGATGTAAGGAGGTATGTTTTCCCCTTCCCCTTCTAAGACTGACAGTTGAAGGACTTGTGATTAATTTGGTGCTATATTTTATGTGCACATTTTGTGACAGGAGACTTACAACTCTGTTTTTGACATCGTTTTGGCTTAATTTTCACATTGCTGCTATATTACTGATTTGTGAGTGTCTTACTGTTCTTTTTTGAACCTCTTTGTAACAGTTTGCAAAAGTTTGATAAAATATAACTGGGTAGTAACAATGGTGCATTCTGCAAACCATGGTAAAAATGTGTCTTTAAAGGTCCTGATAATTTAGAAAAGAAATTGCTGAGAGATTTTTGTATATTTTATCCTTTTTAGAATTAACTTTTTTTTTCTCCAGACAGTAAGGAATTTTGATAAGGAATTATTTGTTCTTCCTGATAAAGATCACTAAATTTTATCTGTTGGCCTCTATCAGTCCAAAGACAAAATAGGTCTTTCCTTTGCCATTTTAATTTGATTTTGTATATAAATTTGTACTTACTGAAAAATATTTTAATGGTATTATACTGTGGATGTCATGAGATTACAACCCTACATATTTTTAATTGATTTGCTCACTGTTTCCAAGATCTTAGATATTTGCCTTATGTAGACTTCCCTGAATCTTGCTTCAGTGGGAGTCCTTCTTCGATGTACTATTGTCTTCCTGCGAAGCGGCCTCAATCTCTCAGAGGCCAGTGCATCTATGCTGATGTATAGCAGCTGAGGATCTGCCCCATTGTCTCCGTTAGTAGTTGCTTTCAAGACAATGGCTTGGTGTGAGGCTGACAGATATGCTCAGATGGAGCAAGCCCAAGTAAATCCTGGGCAAAAGGGCGGAAAGTTGGTTTTTGGAGATGCCAGTTCTTTGCAAATTGCTCCTCCCTGTAATTTTGCAGTTGGACAGCATTTAGTTGCCCTCTGAGGATGATATTTCCTGTTCGGTGATTTGCATACGTAGTCTTGTTTATTTTGTAGAGAAGAGATTAGCTGTTAACCTTAGTTTTCAAGGGAGCTGATTTTTATTTTCTTTTTGTTTCCAGGTGTCAGTCAGTCTCTCCACCTCCTCTTTTGTCCCCACCCAGAAGCCCAGCTTATCCCCTCAGTGACAGTGAGGAGTCCTGCCGGTCCACCAGGTTCACCAAAGTTTCCAATTCCAGGCTGCTTCTCAAGGACTGGAGCAGCCGGGGGTCTGCCCTGAGAGGCACCTCCGGGCTCCGCTCAGACACAGACTCTCCAAACCACTCTCTCAAAGCTGTGAGCGTTGGCTCCTTGGATAAAAGGCTGTCTGTCTGCAAGGCTGAGGACCAAAAAGAGACCCCCAAGAAGACTCAGGATGGGGATGGAATAGGGAGCCGTCAGCTCACCCGGAGCACTCTCACCTTGGGAACTGCAGCCAATTTACGGAACATCTCTCTCAGCAGGGCAAGCATCCACTCCCAGGCACTGGACATCAGGCAGAAGATTACAGAATGGGAGTGCCGCAAGCAGCTTTCTCCCAGGATGAGCACACACGTGGACAAGAGGGACCTCGGGGACAGATCTGGCAGTGAGGGCTGCCCTAGCATATTACCCTCTCCTTGCAGTGAGAAGACTTTTGATTTTAAAGGATTTCGGAGAATGAGCAGAACATTTTCCGAGTGCTCCTACCCAGAAACAGAGGAGGAGGAGCTACCGGACAGAGATTCCTGCCATAGGCTGGAAAAGAGACCAAGCAGGAGTGAGGCTCCTTTCAATGCTTTCTTCAAAGGGCATGCCAGAAAAGAGACTTCTGCAGTGCTGAACAGAATACAGAAGATTGAACAGGCATTAAAAGAACAGCCTGGCAGGGGTCTCCCTCAGTTGCCAAGTAGCTGCTATAGTGTTGACAGAGGGAGGAAAAAGTCCATGACACTCGGTATTGTGGACGGTTTGAGTGAGAACGTGAGCGATAGTAAAGGCGGGACTGTTAGTATTGGGAGGGAGCCAGAAACACCTACTGAGGCTGAAAAAAGTAATAAAACAAAACAAGGGGCTACCACCCATTCTGGTAGCCCTAAGCTGCTCCTTGAGAACCCAGCTAACACAGCAGTGAACCCTGTCCCCAAACCCAAACGCACCTTTGAATATGAAGCTGATAAGAACCACAAAAGTAAACCAAGCAATGGTCTACCTCCTTCTCCTACACCTGCTGCTCCTCCCCCTCTCCCATCCACCCCTGCTCCCCCCGTGACCAGGAGACAGAAGAAAGAGTCTCGCTTTCACAGAAAGTCCCAAAATAGGTAAAATTTGGGGAAATGTATCGCACGTGATATTAAAATAAATGTAGAGTGATTTGTGAATAACAGGATTCTTCTCCCTCCTAATACAATGCTTTGGGCCCAAGAAAAGCAAGAAGCCTTTGATACTGGCTTGAGCTCTATCTCCAGCGTGCTCCAATTGGATGTCAACCTGGTACATTACCTTTGTTTTATTACAGTTTTGAAGACAACTGGGATTCTCCTACTAGGAAATCTGGATCCACTAGGGGAGCCTTCGTGACTGCTCCACACCAGCTGAAGGTCATTTGTGTCAATCTGGCATAAACACCTTACTCCAGACCTTTAATGAAGCATAATTTAATTATCTTCTTAACTCTTGTAATACAACCATTATCATTCTCTCAGAGTCCTTGTGTGAGTGTGTTAATCTCAAAGCACATCAATAAGGGATGCGTTTGCATCTGAAGGTTGCAGACACTGTAAACATGCCAGCTAGGTGGGATGTTGTCGTCTGTTTCATTCTGTTCTTGGAATTGTCAGTCCTAAATGAGTGGGAATGGATTAGCGAGGGTTTAATTCTGAGAAAACCCTTACAGAGTGGCCTTTATATATATATAAAATATATAAAATTGGTGATGAGTATGGTATTTTTAAAGTGTTAATCCTTACAGCTGCATTTCCACAGTAAACTGTGTGATTTGAACTCTGTTATTCCCTCTGACTTTTAATGGGAATGATATGGCTCAAAATTTGTTGGCTGCTTGGAAACTGTAGGGAGAAATTGTTCATAACCTTTCAAAGTACTAATTTATGGACACCTTTGAATGCTGTGTGTGTATAACACACACACACATTCACTATTTATGAGTTTTACAAGTAACTGCTATGCGCTATTTTGAATGTACCCTATAAATTCAGTATTTGGTACTAGATATTGGCTCAGCTTCTTGCTAGCGTATGTCATTACAACCTGACCTAAAATGCAGTGGGGCAGGAGGAAGGGAGGATTGGGCTTTCAGAGCCTGTTTCTGAATAGGATCAAATGACATTACTACTGCTGTTTCTCAAAGAAAGAGAGTAAGGAAATGCAAAAAACCAAGACATGGTTAGTAGTGTGTATCTGTGAACCCTGACTGAAATCTCAGTGAGCAAAGCTATGGGCTAATCAGAGTTCTCCCTGTAGCTGAATTTGAAAGAAAGCTGCATTCATTTTGCATAGTGTAGCACTGTGAATGTTCAGATCACCAGAAGTAATTTTTCTGTATGCTCATATGTAAGTAATGACACGCATTTGAAAACTTAGGCAAGTGATATAGTGAGGAATGTGTGCAGTGGTTAGGGCAGGGAACCGGGAATTCACTGTATGATCTGTCATTTATTATAATAATACGTAGCTCTTGTATAGCACTTTTCATCAGTAGATCTCAAAGCACTTTACAAAGGATGCCAGTATCACAATCTTCATTGTACATATGCTAAGTGTTGACAAATAGCCTGTGGATGGAGAATATGCATACACAGTCACCTGTGCACACAGTTTTTGAGTTCAGTCATCTGTGGTGATTAGATTAGATCATGAACTCATAGGGACAAGGAATATATCTTTGTATAGCTCTTAGCACAATTGGGCCCTAGGCCTGAATGGGTCCTTTGGGGGTTAGCATTAAACTAATAATGATGATAATTAGGGTATAAAATGTAGAGTTGAGAGGACTAGCATAACTACTTGACTTAGTTGGGGTTGGTCCTGCTTTGAGCAGGGGGTTGGACTAGATGACCAGCTGAGGTCTCTTCCAACCCTGATCTTCTATGATTCTACTTGATGCCTTCCACAAATCACGTCGACTTCTGCAGCCCGATTCCCCACAGTCCCCAGCTTTACACCAGTATCACAGCACTGATTTTAGTAGAGTTATTGTTAATTTATACAGGGTAAGAAAGCAGTGAATTAGGCCCCTAAATTCTGTTCAAGTGATTGCAGTCAAATATGCAGTCAAAGTCAAATTTGCAGAAGCAAATTCAAAGCCTGGATCAATGTCCATTGTCAATTCTGGTCCTGAACATCTCTGTGACTCTAATTTCTAGCTTTAAAATAATTCCCACGTTTGTTAAGGGTTTTGTGACCTTCTGATGCAAATCATATAAGAAGTGCCATGTTTTTATTATTATTATTTATTAAAATTGGCATCTCTGAGCTGCCACCTTACTGAAGATAAAAGATATATGATATTAGTGCTGTGTGTGAGGACAAACATCTGTGCTACTCTACACTTGGATATCATGAGAACTTGAACATTTTATTTAAACTATTACTTCTTTTTGAGTGTAAATGTAGCATAAAACAGAACTGAAAAGTGGCTTACAATCTTCCGTCCTTGGTTGCTGGGGGAAGGGTGCAGATTCAGGTGGTGTCCTTGGGATCTGGGCCCCATAGTGTAGGGAAGCAGGAAAGCAGCAGTGAATGACAGCACTGGGGGATATTTGACTTGGCTAGCCCCTGAGGAAAGAGCATGGAGAAGGGACCAATCTCTTCAGGATGGGCTGTGTAACTAGGCTTCTTGGGACATCTACGAGCGATGGAGGCGTCTTTTATGAAAGGCAAGGGGAACGATGGAGGAAAAGTATGGGAAGTGTTTGGAGGAATTTGTTAGTAGGAAGGTGTTTCCTGAGCAAGGGGGAGGAGCAAATTGTCCACATGTTTTTTTAGAAAACTCGAAAGGTCTGCTGAGTCTAGGGTTTGTTTAGCCCATAATCCATCCTCTGCAGAAACAGATATTGTCCTAAATGTTGTCTCTTTTCAGAAAGGTGGCTGCTATTATCACAAATGTGAAAGAAGCCAATAATAATGATAAAGTCAGCTTTCAAAGGCAGCGCAATGCTTTTCAGCAGATGGTTCCTATTTCTGGGATTTTTTTCAGTTTCGTGAGTGCATGAGTTCCCTTGACCCCTGGGTCCAGAAATGACTTCTTTGAGCCTATGCAGTGCCTTGATTTGTGATGTTGCATTGGAGTCAATGAGTGTTAAATGCCTAGCCTGCTTAGACATTTCTGAAAATCCCTCTTGGTGCCTATCTGCATCTTTAGGGCCCTAAATAGTTTTGAAAACTGGCCCTAAGCCTCTGCGTTGCTGTACTTATGGTTTACATTAGAAATAGGCCTGAACCAAAATCTTACAGCCAAGCATACCGTAAGTTTTGGAGGGAGTTCAGATCTGGACCTGAAACTGAAGGTTGGCTCCTATCAGCGTCCTGTATCAGTAACATGGCTCTGAACATCCTCAGTCTTTGAGAAGGGACGGGTGCAGATCGTCAGCCCCTGTTAATCACAGTCCATGAGGCTAAGCCCAGAGGAATGGGCAGTGTGTAGCTGCCACTTCAGGGAGGTATTGTGTACCTCAGAGAATGACTGTGCACCTAGCACTCCTCATCCCGGGTCCCGGATGAACAAATTAGAGAGGCGGAAGCAGTGAGCGGAGTCTAGGTTCCACCTTACCAACACTCCAGACAGCAGCACGAAGCCAGTGTGAAGAAAAAGTGAGAGATTCTGATATGAAGGCTTCAGTAAATGACCTTTCCCTGCGGGGAGCAAGGAAGGAATTGCAATTCCTGGGATAGCACAGCTGCTGGGCTACCAAGTGCAAGCCCTGTCACATGTTCCCACAGTCCAGTTGGATGATTTATGCAACCAACTATACTGCAGGGATGGCCCTGAGCTTGCACTTCCTATCTATCGTGATGCCAGGGTGGAAAGAAGGGGAGGGGCCCTGTAGTGGGGCAAGTTTTCCTTAGCACCCAGAGATCTCCACTCAGCTGCTTGCAGAGGGCCCTGAGTACCCATTCACCTCCAGACACTCCCAAACAGCTTTCAGCACCCCCCCAGATAGCAAACCCACCCTGAGCAGCACCTCCAGACATCATCTGCACCCACCCTTCCAACTACTTCCAGCACCCACCTTCATAAGCCACAGCAGTCATGTTTTGTGCAGCTCTGTATCCCATCCTTGACACTGCCTGGAACAGGCTCTGACCGTGGGCAGAGGCTGGGGCGGAAGGGAGCTGGGGGGCAACATCCCCAGCCAGCCCTTCCAGGCCACCGGTCTCGCGCTGCCCGGGACTTCAGTGGAGATTTAAAGGGCCCGGGGCTCCGGACACCGCTGCCGTAGTAGCGGTAGTAGCATCCGGAGTCCCAGGCCTTATAAATCGCTGGCCCCGGGGCAGCTGCTCCCTTTGCCCACCCCCCCACTCCACCACCCGACCTGTCTATGGTCTCTTCTATACAGGAGGTCAGAGTGGATGATCACAATGGTCCTTCTGGCCTTGGAATCTCTGAAATCTATGAAATGCTGAGCACAGCAGTGCCTAAATGCCTTTAAAAATCTGGGCCTTAGTCTGTGCCTCATTTCCTCATCTGTACAATGGGGATAATAGCATTTCCCTACCTCCCAGGGTGGTTGTGAGGATAAAGACAGCAAAGACCGTGAGGCACTCAGATACTACAGGAACGGTGGGTATACGTAAGTGGCTTACATAGATAGGACCTGTTCTTTTTCATTCTGCTGTTTCGTAATTCACTTAGAGCCTGATGGTGCCCCAGACTAATCGGCCATATTCGGGTACATTGGAGAGTCAGAAGCCTTCTTGTGTGTGTGCATGGGCTACCCAATCTTCAGTTTGGGTGGAAAGGATGGGAAATAGAAAGAGCCTTCGGTCTACCCGCCAGCACAGGTGAATTGGCTTCGGGGGGTACCATAATTTCCTGCTGGTACAGGCCAGCAGCAACATGGAGGAAACAGAGAGGGAATTTTTTTCCTTTTGGAGGCACAATTCCTTCCCTGCACCATTCCCAACACAGTTATGTGCTCCTCCCTACTCAGGGCTTGTGGCCACTCCATCCCTTAAATACAGCTCAGGCATTTTCAGTGATTTTTATCATCAGTCAGAGAACAAATGAACAGCTGATTCTCTAGGTCATTATAAAACCTTGATGCTAATTACTTCATTGCATTGTTTTAAACTCTAGAAAATCCTTTGAGTTTGAAGACGCTTCAAGCCTGCAGTCTTTGTACCCTCCCTCCCCAACTGAGAACGGTACCGAGAACCAGCAGAAGTTTGAATCCAAGAGCACTTTAGAGGAGAATGCCTATGAAGACATTGTAGGTAAGGACCTGTTACAGCACATGAAATAGCTATTTGATGTTGAGCAACTGTGGTTAGACAATACGTTGTTGAAGACGTGGCCTGAACAAGAACTCTCAGCTGCTGCCAGTAAGGAGAAATGAAGTGGGGGTGGAGGGGAGGTAAATAGTTGATGCATCAGAGCAAACACATTATTCACAGTCTGCATGCAGGAGGTCTTGATTCCTTCAAACCTCATTGAATGGTCTTATTGGAAACAGATTGGTCATCCATCCTTGTGCTTTTCATAGACTTAACTCACTGTTTCCTAAGGTCTTGGCTTGAAGCCACAATGGGTTTAAAATGTACTGGGGGAGGGAAGGGAACATTAGATGCAGAGTTTGCAGAACTATCAAGCAGAGTTGTGTGGTCAGTCTAAGCTCTGGAGGACTTCTGTGGGGACTGTCCCACAGCTATTGTTCTGTGATCTCCCCTCACTCCTAGTTGACTGGATTGGTTACAAAGAATCTCATCTTCCTGTGCCGTCAGGAATGCAGAATGTTGTCTTGATTAAGCCACAGAAATAACAATAATCTTCCTCAGCCCAAGAAGAAAATATCTGGCCTTTCCTTATTGTACACATTCTTTTAAGGTATGCCTGTCAAAAGGAATGTTAGACTAATTGGCACTAGGAACTCAGACCACAGATTTTCCATATGGGTGAGGACTGCCTGCATTTTTTTTAGAAGGGTACCCAGTTGGCATCCCTGGGCACTGAACCCTTGTCATGTGTACAAGAGCATTTGATGGCGGCGATTCAAGTCGTCTTTTTTCCCCCTTCCCCTCCCCGCCGCCCTGTCTGTCTTATCTGGCTGCATTACTAAAGCACCTGTCGCTGTTGCTGTGGTGTCCGGAGGTTGTGGAGAAAAATGGGACTCGATCCTGCAAAGGGCTGAGCACGTTCAACTCCCACCGAAGCCAGTGGCAGTTGAGGATTCTCAGTACTTAGCAGAATTGTGCCCATGGTGGGATCTGCCCAGAGGGAACAGTCGGTCCTTCTTATTCCTTGGGCTAGCTTTTGTCTTCCTTTGGTTTATGCTTTGCCAAAGAGGTAAGTCTCAAAGCTTACAGAAGGGGTTATTTTTCCCCCATCTCTTTTGTGGCAGTGCCCATGAGGTGCGTGCCTGTTGTGGAGAAGGCGCTCCCTCCAGCTCTCTTGAGCCTACAGCTGGGCTCTGTTACTTGAGATGCTGCTCTCAGACTAGCATGGGTCTCTCTCACTCAGGGACTTCGCAGGTTAGTGACAGATCCTGCCAGTGGCAGGCAGCGTACTTCATCCCTCTTCTAGAGAGACCAGCGCTCAAAGTGAGAGAGCAGTTGATTTTCCAGGCCCATTCAGCCCTTGTTTTGCCAATTAGTTGTGGTTTTCTGTACTGTGTGCGGTCGATCGCTCCTGGCTGGGGTCAGATTACCTTACTAGGGAAACGAAAACCTGTTAAAATATTCCTCACCCTCTTTGTTTAATTTTTTTAAAGTGAAGTGGAGAACCTGATCACTAATATGGATGGACAGATGCAGCTGGCCTTGTGGGTATGACAATGTCCCTTTGTTCATTCTTCAGGCCAAATTCTGCCCTTGGAAGGGCAGCTCCCGCTGATTTCACTGTAAATCTGGCACATACAAATCTGAAGGAAGAATTTGCCCTTTTGTTTTTTAAAACAGCTCAGCTCTGCTTTCCAGTTCTCTCACTCGAAGAAGATGCTCTCAGATCTGCAGGGGTGCTCCTGTCCCATCTGTGCATGTAAACCTGCACCAGAGGCTGTGTAGGCCGAAGAATACACTTGGCATGAAGAGTTCTTACTAGTAATCACAGAACTTCTAGATAAGCTGACAGACCCCCTGGGTAGCTGACATGGGGAAACCATATTGCACGTTACATTACACATCACTACTCGGGGACTGTCAACACGCTGCCAGATGCTAGTTTGTAACAGTTGTTTTCCCTCTTTCCGTGTGTCTTTTACGTTGTAAAATCAAAACAAGATGCTCAGCATTGGCAAGAATATGCCTTTTAGCCAAAAGGGACCCAGAGTCCAGTATAATAGAATAATAATTTGCTCTTCTACCTTCTGAGAACTATAAACCTCCTCTTGGAAGATTATAAATTGGGTACATTGACCAGGTATTGGGGAGAGTCTGCAGTGTTTCTGATCTGTGAATAAACAGAGAACTTCATTGTTTTCTACTTCTTTCTAACAGCCTCTTTTCCAAAGTGCTACATTCAATACATGCTGTGAGGGAAGAATTCCTAATGAATATAATGCCTTATAGAAGCCAACACATACTAATACAGTAAAGCCAAAGCAAAGCAGTTTGATCTCAGCCTTTAATGAAAATCTGTGAGTGTAGTCTACCTGATCATTTGTCATCTAACACACTGTATGTCGTAATTAATACATAACTGGTAGTTTTAGGCCCAAACCTTTAAAGAGCACTTTTGTATGTGCCATCATAGATTGTGCTCATGCAAGCCAGGTGCATACAAGAGTACATTTTGTAGATTTGGGCTTAAGTCATGGAAAGAAATCACTTTCTGTCACTGCTAACTGGGTTTGCAGATGTATGCTTGACCTACAGGTGAAAATCTGTCTAGCCCATAACTGATTGCCTGAGACTGATTGCCTGAGTCATCTATTCACCTAAAACCTCGCTGGTGACTAACTGACCATGACTGTAGTAATGCAGAAAGTCGTGCCAAAATAAATATGAATAATGCTAGTAACTGTTTACAAAGCAGGAAATCCCAGGCGTTGCCATGGAGTACCTTGCTCCAGGGACAAGACTGCAGAATTTTTTGAGGCCTAAAAATCCATACTTTTCATCCACCTCAAATCTGCTTGCTTCTCATTTTATCTAAACTCTGTCTTGGTGGATGCAGAATTAAATCCACGGGAGCTGTACTGTCTGCTGCTAGCATTTGTATTGTGAGCTGTTGTAGCAGAAGTTTGTCCTTTCAGTGGAAAACAGATGACAGTTATGGATTCTTGTCTTCTCTGAGAGAGAAATATCTACAGGAGAGGAGTGTCTCTGAAAAGCTTTTATAATATATGGGGCAGTGACATGAGCGCTATCTGACACTGAACTCTATAATCAGAGCTGATATAGGGATCGAACTGTTACCTTCAGACGTGCAAGGATCATTCTGATTCATTATTTCCTACTCGATAAGCCTTACATTATCCTAATGCATACTTACACCGTACTTTTGTCTTCCTTCCTCCATAGTGTGTTTTCTTTTTCTTTGTTTGTTTTGGGGAGGGCAGGAAATAAGGAGGTGGTGGATTATTGTTGTTAATCTCTTTTGTTTTTAATTTATATTAGCCAAAGAGCTGAACTGGTGTTTTACACAATACTTTTAAACTAACTGATAGAACTTTGAAGTCCATTAAAGTACCTATAGTTACAAGACAGAAGCTTTGTTTAATTTTGTAACATTTTTGTAATTTTCACTGATTAAATATAAATTCAAGCAAGAGGCTGGAAAACAATGATCCCCTCTGCACTGAGTAGTAAAATATTAGATAAAGAGGAGCATATTCCTGATATTATTCAGAGCTCAACTCAGTGTGAGTGGAGCCATGTGGGCTTCATTTGTCTTCCATACTGGAGCTTGGTGGAATGTGACAGTCATAGTAAACTTTACATAATTTTGCTTCTTGTGGTTTGGAATGAGCCTTTAATCAGACCCAAATTGCTGCGGCTTTATAAATTCAGTTGGGGAAACCTACCATGCTTGGCTTGGTATAAATTTAGAAAATGATCACAGCAATATAACAGAGATGTCTGAAAATGTTGCTTCTGCTGCTCTTGTAGACAGCAGTGTTTCCTGCCATATGTGTCATATGTTTTCAGTTTCCCAGCCCCTTTCCCAGTGTTCAGTGAAATAATTTTGAAAGTTATCTAATGAAGTCTAATCTCTGGTATTTCTAAAGCACCTCTCACCTTAGTGTCTAGCCTTTAGAAGAGAGCAAGTGATGTTATTGCTACTGACGGTGAACGTAATGAGCATGAGATGAAGGCAATGCAAAGCACACAACAGTTACTCTCCACAGTCATTAAATGTTGGTGAATAATTGATAAAATGGTGATTAAAAGACAATCAAACAACAAAATGGGCAACTATTCATATTAGAAAATAGATTATGTTAAAAAATCTAATTTTACAAGTCCTATGGGAGTTTATTCATGCCAAGAAACACTTCTTACCTTCTGAATCGTCAGAGTGGTAGGGGTTCAACAAAATAGGTGGAGCTTGTCTCCAACATGAGACTTTATAGAAAAGCCTCTGTTCAGTGAGGCTGCATGTGCTCAAGGAGTGTGTTGCATCATAGCATGGAACTGTTTGCGATCTCTCTGTAGTTGTCCTGTCCAAGAAGGATGCTGCTCTTTTTGCTGAGAAATCTGCCTACCCCGACTGTTGACAAAAAAAAGTTTGTCTGAGAAGGGTGGGGCTGACTTGCATTCTTTTTCTCCTTGGAGCTGTATTAATAGTGATCATGTAATTAGAAGCTCTGTGGTTTCTTGTTTCTCTGCTATTTATGAAACCATGGAGACTTATTAAACACCCGGCCTTTGTATATGGATCAGATTATTCTTCAACAGGTGTAGTCCTTTATTGGGCTTCTGTTTGAGTGAGGATTTGTTGCAGTCACATGCATTGGTGCAGAGACGCCTTGCTCCCATAACAGATAAGCTTGTCATTGTATCTTGCCAGGTCATACACAACAATTTGTTCATTTACTAAATTTCTGTCTTTAGTGGGTATGATCTACATAGGCTACAGGTGATGATCTATTGTAACTATAAAAATTAGCGAGTAAATTAATCATCACTGAGTTTTTCAATTGAAACTAGGTCTCATTAACCTCAAATTATTTGGGTCCATAGTGTTCACTTAGAGAAGAATAACTCTCCTCCACATTAGGAATTTCTTGGTAGAATTCGGTGACGTATTCTACAGGAGAGTCAGAATAGATAATCATAATGGTCTTTTCTGGCCTGAAAGCCTATTAAATCTATGAGAAACAATAGATCTATGCTGATTTACATCAGCTGAGAATTATGCCCTTTGATTTTAAGCAGATCTGGCTCAAGAAAAAAGATGTGCAAGTACAGTACCTACAAAGAAATTCCCCTTGTTTAAAAAAACCCATTAAGCAAATTGACTTTGGGGCGCAGACGTGTAGTAAGAGAACATGGAGAGGGAGCACTATTGCACTCTGCCTTGCACAATACAGGGAGGTCACTACATTATCAAATGGACTTGGAATGCTCCAAATGCTTCGTACGCACAAAGGGCCAGAGTCACTTTTTCGAGAGTGGAAAGTTACATCCTTTCCCTAAACCCCCAGAAGTGACAGATGTGCCACACAAGAGGGCCAGCTGTGGGCCACTGCCTTTCGAGCAGGGTCAAGTTTCAGCTTGTGGCCAGGACTCTATGGTCACTCCACGGCTCATGGGACTTACTGAACAAGTTTGTATCCTGGCTAGGGTTGGTAACATGCTCTAGATGTTTAATGCTGCACACTCTGGGGTTGTATTAACCCTTCTTCCCAAATCCTTGGCAGGTTTTCTGACAGAGTCTTTCCCCCCATCTCAACTCTTCTGCCAGAATAGCTCCAGTGCTGAATCGATCCCATTAGCTAATTGTTTTCCATACATCCTTTTATAGGAGATAAGTAAGTGCCTGATACTGCCCCCAAGAGAGTTTTGCTCTTGTCTTCAATAGGATCAGGATCAGTCTGCAAGTATTATTATGTCCATATTGCAGAAGCGGATACTGGCGCACAGAAGTTAAGTGACTTGCCCAAGGCCACCTTGGGGAGTCAGTGTCAAAACTTGGACTAGAACTCACTTCATAGCAGGCTCCTGGGTTGGGGTTAGAGTTAGACCACTAGACCATGTCTCTCTGGCTCATGGTTATGGTTGATATAATCAGCAATGTAGGGAGTTTCTTGTTCATAAAGTTTAGGTAAATTTTCAACTACCATTTAAAACATAATACAGAATGAACAAGCATGGAAGATAGATACCAACAAATATCCACAGTCAGGAAGTGCCCTTGTAGAACCTGCTCCAGTGGAATAGGAACTGCAGTTGAAAAGCTGTTAAGCTTCTAGACAGACAAGATATTAAAGAAGGACAGAGAATACAGAAGGGAAGAAGAGTGAAAGGATAGTGAGTGACAGTGGCATTTGTTGGTTTTGTGCACATATCTGTACAAAAATCATTTCATTCATTAATCAGGGTCACAACTGGAGATTATAAGGAAACGAGGTGATTTTATTTTAAAGCTGGACTATATGAGGTTCATGTCCAGCTCTGGATGCTAACCTCCATGAAAGAGTGGAGGCATTTGGGCCTGGGATTTGGGCAGTGCCCATTGTAGTGGTAGGAGCTAGCTTTAAAGTTTGGTTCTAGATTCAGACCTGCTCTCTTTTTCTCCCATCCTCCACATCCAGAGTTTTACTTTGGCCTATTCTGGGGACTGGAGATTGTCACAAATTCCTGATCTCGTTCCAAACTTCCCCAAAGTTCAGGGATGTCCAGAGCCAGGATTTTAGTTCAGACCCATCTCTCTTTTATTTATTTGTCAAACATTCAGAAATTATTTGAGACCAGACAAAATGCTCCTTTGAAGCTTGTGAAGCGCCCAGTCAGCTGAACTGTACATGATTTTTTTTTTAAAGATTGGCTTTAAATAAAAGGTGATAGTTAAGTTGTGTTGGAAATCTGGCCTTCTGAGGACAGATGTAAGGCAGGAAAAGGAGAGAGAGGAAAAAAACAAGCAGCTTAAAGTAGATGCAGCTGCTGTCAGCCACTGTGTGCGCTTTGATGTCTGCAGAATTGTTGCTGTCTACTGATGAAAATGAAAGGACTGGTAGTATTTCTAAAATTAGGATGGAATTTCTGAATGGGGTTCAAGCACCTCTTCCCGTTTTGCTCTGGGGGCTATATTGGAAAGAGTTTACAGCATGGGGAATTGCTCCTTAGAATGCAGAGACTGCAATGGTGGCTGGGTTTGTGAGGAATATATATTAGGAGGGAGGGTCTGTATGCTTCCCTGCTCATCACACCTGTTCACAAGGCACTCACAGTTGAGACCTGTATGTTTCAATAGCCTGTGGATAACTGGAAACTTAAACTAGTAAATGTTTGTAGCTGCACATGGCATTGTAAGGGTAGATAGAGACAATGCCAACTGAAATATCACACTTCTGTCTGAAATACCGTTCGCTACTGATATTACAACTAACACCTAAGAAGACCTGAACCAAAGTAGATTAGAAGAACAAAATATTTCCTTTAGTCTTTGATGTTATGCACATTTCATTGTACTTGGGATGGAGTCCATTTTGTGGATTGTCTAGTCTAGCTGGTCAGTTTCCCCTGCTGTGGGTCTGGGTCTTTCTCGCAGTTACAGGGGAAAGCAAAACACTGAAAAAATAAATGATTGTAAAACTACCAAACTGGCAGAGATACACAGGAGTGGGCATAGTTAATTTTTTTGTTTGTTTCTTTGTTAATACACTAGATTTCAAGGTGACCCTGTTTATGTAAATTTCATGCTTCATAGCCTGGACTGATCCCCAGGCAGGCTACTGAGAAAAATGTCCCTCCCCCACACTCCGCCTTTGCATAGCAATGCAAAATTGACCAGGTACAGGGTTTTCACTTCTTCCTCCAAATCTAGTGTTTGCCAAGATCTGGGGTGCAACCCCTGAGAAGGTGTGGATAACTGGCCTCTCCCTAACCCCACCAGCTAATCTCTCCGTTGCTCTCCAGAGTGAGCAGATGGTTATGGGATAGAACCGAGGGAATTGTGGGCATTGGTTCCACCACCCCACACCAATTCTCATAATATACAGTGACAATTTCCCATAAGATAGTGTTCCAAAAGGCAGAGCAGAGGGCACTGGGATGCCTTACCTCTGGGCAACATGCTTTTCCTGGTACCGCTTGATGTTGTGTGGACTCAATGCACCATCACAAGCGCCGAGAGGGAACTAACTACATATGTAGTATTGTTGGTGACCAAGCTCTTGGTACTACTTTCTAGTGTGTAGACAAGGCCTTGGCTTTAAAAAAAGAGAGAGCAGATTTCTGGCTATTATGGTTGTGAAGGAACCTTCAAAACATGAAGTGAGTCTAAGGGTATGGTTACACTTACAAGATTATAGCTCTATTGGTTATAGCGGTTATATATGGTTATATACAGCAATATGTATAGCGCTATTGTATGTCCACACTCAGACGCGCCAGCGGTATAGCATGGCCACATTTGCGGCACTTAATACGGCATTAAGAGCAGCGCATTAGGGCAGGTATCCCAGCATTCAGCTGGGTGCAACGTGCTTTTTAAACAAGAGGGGTGAGGGGGGACGTGTTGTGTGTATGCTGAGGGAGAGAGCCAGTGTTTTTTCCGTTCTTCTGAAAGCCTGTCAGCGCATGTCCGTTCACAGAGGGCTTTGTTTTCACACAGGTTCCCTCCTTAAACATTTGCATTGCTTATTTGCTGAGTTAAGAGAGAAACTCTAAAGAGGTACTTCCGCATTCCTCCAGCCGAGTTCAAAGCAAAGGGAAGAGACGTCAATTGCCTTAAATGGCTCTAGGCATCTCAAGAGATCACTTATAGCGCAGTGGGTGTCCACATTCTTGCTGTAGTGCTACAGCAGCTGCACTACAGCCCTTATTCCCCATGCGGAGGTGGATTACCAGGAGCGCTATAACTCCACGGTTATAGCGCTCTATGTGCCTTGCCAGTGTGGACAGGGAGGAGGTTATAGCGCTCGTGGGGGCTTTATAGCGCTATAAAGTGCCAGTGTAACCAAGGCCTAAATGATGCATAGACATTTGGCTGAGTTTGCAGAGAATCTGAATCAATAGCTTTAAGATGTGAGCTGCCTCATCTATTCTAATGGGTCTAATGACGATACTTTAGATGTCAAGATGGTTCCCTGTTTCACATCAAAGCATGTAAGAAAGGAGGGGGGGTGGGGATGAGGTTGTGAAGTTCCACCCAGCATGCCCCAAAAGGAGGTGGCACAAATGAGGTGGGTCTGGGAGATGTGTAAACTGACAGGTGCTGGCCTTTAGCAACACATGGCAGGGCTACAAGGTAGGGAGAGGGCTCGATTGGTTTGATTTCTTCCCTTGCGGAGAGCTCAGCTTTCAAAGGTTTGGGAAACACTTTACTAGTCCGCTCCAGTAGGGCAGCTCCTCTGTTTCCTGATGCCTGTGAGCCATACCAGAGGACATTTGACAAATATATATGAAGAATTAGTTGCTTTACTGAGTTCTGTTTTCTGCATGTCAAGAGCTAAAGAATCGCTGGCTGAGATCCAGTCAGAAAATACTCCTGCTTGATTTTCCTTTCAAGCTAGGATGTGTGCAGAGCTTTTCCAGGAAACCTGAAAATAGCTCTAGAGAGGGAGTGTGTGGGCTCTCGATGTTTCCAGTAAAATCCTGTCAATGGGTATCATATTATTATCATCCATCATACTATCATATCACACCAAGACAGTGTCAAATCTGAGAGAGGCTAGAATTGCCCAACTCCCAGCAAACTGAAGCAGCCTGACTGTTTGAGAACTCATACCTTTGCCTTTAATGCCATACTTGTATCTCCATTGCAGCATGATACCTGTGGCTTCAGGTTAGATGTCTGTTGAGCTCTGCGTAAGCTTGAAAGCTTGTCTCTCTCATCAACCAAAGTTGGTCCAATAAAAGATATTACCTCACCCACCTTGTCAAAGACAGAACAGTGATTGGTACAGGATGATGATGGCCTAGATGGTGGTTGGATCTGAAAAGGAAAGGTATTGTCCTGTCTTCCTTTAGCAGTCTGGAGAGCAGAACTTATAGAGATATAATTGTCACAATGTTAATAATAGGTGTTGTAAGGTAATGGCAGCCAGAGCACATTAAATGAAACAGCTTTCCTATGTGCATGTCAAAACAGGGCCAAAAAATATTCTGGCTGCCCTGTTCTACTGGTAATCAGACTGCTGATTTTTTGCTACATTGAAATATTTGGGATCCATTTATTTTAAAATATTGCCCTGGGCCTTGCATATATTCCCCAGTATTCTTTGTAGAGTCTGTCCTCACAAGTACAGTTTGTTCTATAATTTGTTTCAAGTCTCCTTGAGCCACATGACCAAGTGTTCTGGATTTATAGCAGTCCGCTCTGCAGGTCAGGAAGATGCAAAGTATGGGGGCCTGATTCTAATTTGACATATCTGAGTCTAAATCCACACTGAAGCCTCTAACATCAGTGACTTTATACCAGTCTGTTAAAGCAGCATTAGAGAGAGCAGAATATCAGGCACGGGGATGTTCATACTGTGCTAACGTTTGGTCGCCACTTACGTTTATTCAAGTGATTTTGGACTATGTATGAGATGGATGACTGCTTTGCTGGCAAATATTTTTATTAGTCTTATCAGCCACAGTTGTTCGTTTGTAACTAATATTGTTAGTATTGCAAATCTGAGCTCTTACAGTCCCCACAGAGAAAGTGGAAAGAGGAAATTCTCTGCGATGCTCTTCTGGTTATCTTACTGCAAAGCTGGAAAAGATTAGAAACTAACTATGCCTATGGACCAGGGCTCAAAGAGCAGATCCTATCTAAGGCTTTTTTCCTTTGGCAACTCAGTACTCCATGCTACAGATGCTGATCCTTTTTCTCCTTCAAAAGCAGGTTTTAAGGATTATGAGCTGGTAAAAATCTCTAATTCAGTTCTCAACTGATGTAGGTGTGGAGCAGATTTGCTGTGCTTTGCGTGTACTTTGTTATATTAATTCATCCTTGAACACTTAACTCCTAGGGCCAAATTCTCAACGAGGGTAAATTGGTACAGCTTCACTGAAGTTGAGCTACACCGACCTACACCACTGAGGATCTTGTCCCGGGTACTGTATGATAGGTCAGAGATTTTGGGGTTCTCATCCATGGACTCTGAAAGTTCCTCCCAGAGCACATGCAGATGCCTGGCTTCTCTCCCAGAAGAGGGTGATGATGGTCTGTTTTGGGGTAGGATGACAGGTAAAATGCATGAGCTAGGCATACCTTGAGTGTGATTTCAGTGCGGGTGTCTGGCTAGCTCACTGCTGGGCTGCTCTTTTGGCTTTTAGTGGGGTAGGTGCTCTGGGATCTGAAGCCTATGTATTATATGCAGTCTTCCCCCTCGCTCACACCTACATGCCAAAAGAGCATCCCCCGTGAATTTCCATCTGCAGCCAAGAGAGAATTTCCTAACCACCCTCCCCAACTCCGTGCATGGAAAACTGTACTATGTCTCCATCTTCTGCAAATGGGGTTGGGCACCCGAAGCCCCTGAGCCTGATGAAGTATTGCTGCAGCCTAATGGCAGTCCTGAGCAGGAAGTGGCATAGGGCTGGTTTGGGGATATATGGATGGGGGAGGATAGGTGATCATAATTGGGGGAAGGAAACCGGATGGTGCCCCACATGCCTGACTTTACAGAGGCACTGTAAAATCCAGAGGATGCCAAGGGTTAGTGCAGCCCAAAAGCAAGCACAAGAAGTTGTGGGTTGATATCTGGGGTCCCGTAGAAACCTGTCCCCCAAAGAAAGGAAGTGTGTATTGGTACCGCAATGTCAGCCCATACAAAAGAATTCACTGATGTACCAATATGTTTCCTTTTAGCTCCTTCTCTGCCCTATTTCCACTGGCTCTGCCAGATTCCTTAGAATAATTCTTTCTCCCAAAGTGGGAAAGAGGCTGATACACTCCACTGCCCTGAGTAAAAGGCAGAGGCATCTGTATGCAGTTTTTCTTTCCACCCTCCCATTTTTCACTCTTTTCTCACTGTGAGGCTGGCTTGCTCAGTTTGACTCGGCTTCTCGTTTGCCACGTCTGAGGGGCTAAGCAGCAGAACAGTCTGTGCTGCTCCACAACTCTGGGGGGCTGCCTTACAGAGCATCACAGAATGAAGAATTACAGCCACCAGCGGAAACTCATCAGCGCTTAAGCTCCAAGGCACTGCATTCCTCACAGCTTTTCCAAAGAGGCTGATTATTTTACCATGACTTTTTACTGTGGACCAATCATTTTGTTGCTAATGAGACTGTTCTGCAGATAAATGTACTGTCGATTTATCATGTGTTAACTCAGCAGTCCTGTATGTAAAGCTCAAGGAAATGGGAAACAAAAGAGGGCTTGTGAAGGAAGCTGATCTGCAAGCACAGACTGTGGCTAGGAATAGTTTTTGCCAAGTTTAACAGTTAATGTGACAGTATACAGTCACAGGGCCTGATCCAGATCCTGGCAGAGCCAATGGGAGTCTTCCCATTGCCCCCAGTGGAAGGTGGGTCAGCCATATAGGGACAAACGAAACTTCCTCTCTTTGGCTTCCAATAGAGGCCTCCTTAAAGGGCAATCTTCCTCTCCATGAGGAGTAGCAAAAGGAACAAATCCAAAGGACTCCACTCAGTAACAGTCCAGAATGCCTGTGCGTTCCCCTCCTGCAGTTGTATGTAAAACGTCTACACCTGAGCTGTAGCTGCAGACTGAATATTCTCCTTGGTTCATGGCACCAGCAAGAGTGTGGCATGAGATGGGGCTGAGGTCCAAAAGGCACAAGAGTTTGGGGAAATGCAAAGGTCAAGTTTACGAACCCATGGAACCAACCCAACTGTGTGGAGGATGGCCATCTCTAGGGCACCCCCTTGTGGTGTTAGGTGGCCCAGTAAGAAGCCCCTTGCCTCAAGTTCCCTTTTCCAGACACTTCCATCCACTTGAGATGCCCACCTGCAGCAGGCCATGGCACAACTGGTGGTCTGCCTCAGTTTCCCCCTTCTGGAATCCCAGTATCTCCACACAAGATGTCCACATATCACTAGTCCTTTGTGGGATTCATTTATTACAAGGAGGCCCACAACCAGAAGCCCTCCCAACACAAACAGTATACAGTAGACTCTCGATTATCCAGGATCGAGTTAACCTGGTTGTGGATTAACCAGGATGTCAAAAAAAATACGCGTAACTCGCAGGGCCGGGTCTGGCTTTGTTGCCGCCCCAAGCGCACACAAAAAAACTCCACCAGGGCGCAGGGTGGCTGGTGAACCAAACCTATGGATGGTGATTATCCGGAATTTTATTAACCAGGATTAATATTTTCCCTATCATCCTGGATAATCAAGAGTCTACTGTATTCACTCTTCCATGTCTCAGCAGTCTATCAACACACCCCTGTTCATTCCCTCTGGGGCACCTGGCACTGGCCACTGTCAGAAGACAGGATACTGGGCTAGATGGACGTTTGGTCTGACCCCATAGGGCCATTCTTATGTTCTTACGTATAGCTCCAGCATCACTCACCATGCTCCAGCTTATGCTCCAGCTTGTCTCTGGCTGCATGGCTCTGACCTCTCTCACCACACCTCACCCCAGCTTCTCCAGCTGAGGTGCTTCTCCACCCTGTTTTTTTCTCAGGGGAGGTTCTAGCTTTCACCTGGGGATATCAGCGAGCTCACCTGCCATCATTCTCCAGCCCTTTCTGGCCTTCTGGCTTCAGCACTCCAGCTCAGAGAACCAGCACGTCTCTCTCAGCTGCTTTCAGCCTTCAGCCCTTTCTAGCTCGGGGAATTTTACAGGTTCCCCTGACTGCTTTTCTCTTTCTTTAGCCTGATTGGGATCCATGGCTCAACCCGGGAACTCTCACTGCTACCTCCTCAGGGGCTCCCCTCCTGAAGCTCTCAGCCCAGCTCGGCTCTTCCTTTGGATTCTGGGTTCTCCGCTCTCCCTCTGTGGGCTCTGAACTCACCCTCACTTTTTGGCTGTCTTTCATTTTTAATTCCGAGGGGCAACCCCACTCTCTTCATTACCCCAAAGTAGGGCTCATCTGGACTGGAACAGGAGAGCTTGGCCCAATTTCATTTAAGGGGACAGCCACCCTAGGACAGAGGACTGCTTCTTAGCTTGGCCACAGCACTCCTATTCTAGTGCCCAGTTTACCTCGGTGACCTTAGAGAAGGGAGTCCCAGAATCCACAGTCACTGTTAGCGCTGCTTTAGGCATCATTAACTGTCCACCGATGTCCCTGTGTCGGGACAGTTACGGGACTTCCTTGTCAACCTCCTCCTAGCCCTAGCTAAAATGGCCATCTATAAAACCAGAGAGAGGAGATTGGCCAACAGGGTCTCCTGTGACTGTGGGGCCTATTTTGGATCCTCCATTCGCTTACACATCCGGGCAGCATCCACTGGCTCCCTTGACGCCTTCGAGGAGCAGTGGGAGCTGTCCAGGGTTCTCTGCTTGGTGTCCCCGTCAGGTTCCTTTTGTTTGACCCTCTGACCTCATTCCTGTCCTGTCCTGTTCTTTCATTAGTTGTCCCCAGGAATTATTTGGTATCCCGATCCTGTGGATCCTCCCTTTAGGCTGGGGGGAGGTCCTTCAGCACTTCCTGTTTACCAATTGGACATCTCTTTCAGTTTGCCTGCAATCTGGGTAATGAGGGAGGAATGGTTAATATTAATATATTCCTACCTGTTCCTGGTCCCACTCATTTCTTCTGCATGGTGCAGGGGAAGAAGGAAGGGCAAAGATGGTTATACAGAGCGGGCAGGGACCCACTTCTGTGTATAAATGGGCCTGTTGGGGCTCTTTTTGCAAATTGGCTTCCTTCTGCACCATCCAGCAAGGAGCGCATATGGACTAAAATGATAATTATCCAAGGCTTGAAAAGTGAATTAGACCTGAAAGGATCAAATTTCTCCTAGAACCTCCCAGGGTTACACCAAGGAGGAATTTGATCTGAGCTCCTCTTTCTGTAGAGAGCTCACACCAGAGGATCTTGCTCTAGTCTGTGTCACTTTGGTATCACTGTGCACTCCTTTTTTTTGCTCAAAATACTCTTGGCACCTATCTCTAGCTTTCATATTTCAGGTAAACATTGCACTGCCCTTCACTCCTTGGATTTAATTGGGTTCAAACCATTCCATGTTACTTAAGTTCTTGAAAAAAGAAAATGAATGTTTATCGGCTGACTTGATGGGCTCATGTAGGCTCCGGGCTTTGGATACCATACAAGCCAATGCAATAATGTTCATTTGGACAGGAAAGCATATGTTTAACCACTGTCCAAAATACCCAAATACATTAAAGTCTTTTAATCCATTCTGAAATGCTTCCTTGACCCCATGCTTGACTCATTGGCTTACAAGGAATTTTAATGTAGTAGCTACAGTTCAATTCAATGTGAGTAAGTAAAAAAGGCATTTTGCGAAGTTGACTCATTATGATAAACATAACAACAATAACTAGAGCTGCGTGATTTTAAAAATCTCAGTGTTACAGATAATGGCATTTGTGTACAATAGTTATTATTTTTCTTCCTGCGACAGACACCTCATCAGTTTGACTGGAGATTCCCAGGTTCTCCTGCAGAATTTGTAACTTTAGATTTATATTGTGTAGCATGTCTCACCCCAAAGTCTTTAACAACATCAACTGTCTTTCATTTGAATCTAAAGATGCTGATATTGTATAGTCCATGGCTTCACTAATACAGTATCTACAATTAGATTCCATGCTTATGAAATAATCTTTTGTGACTGCCAATTGAAACATTCTCTAACAGCAGCAGCAGCAGCAGCAGCTATCCAGTCTTTCTAATTAAAACAATACTAAAATATTCAGTTGTGTGTGTGTGTGTGTGTGTGTGTGTGTATATATATATATATATATAATTAATAGCACTGCCTAACATTTAAATTCTGTACTGACTGTGACGGAGTCATACCAGAAGGATATAGGAGAGTGCTGGAAGGCAGGTATATTAGTCTCAGGATGTGCAGGTCCCTGTTCCCTGGATAGCCAAACAAAGGCTACTCCAGGCCAATCAAGACACCTGGGGCCAATTAAGAACCTTCTAGAAAGGAGTAGAAACAGCTAGCCTGATTGGGACACCTGAAGCCAATCAGGGACTGGCTGAACCAGATAAAAACCTCCCAGTTAGTCAGGTGGGGTGTGGGTGTCAGGAGCTATGAGAGGAAGTTATGCTGTTGGTGAGACTGAGTGGTGGACAACATATCATATAGAAGGAAGGAAGCCCTTAGGTAAGGGTGAAGTGGAGTTTGAAGAAGCAGGGACTGCTGTGGGGAAGTAGCCCAGGGAATTGTATTGTGTTTTCTGGATAAAAGGTCAGCCATCTTAGCTGATACTATTAGGGTCCCTGGGCTGGAGCCCGGAGTAAAGGGCGGGCCTGGGCTCCCCCCTTTTCCATCTTCCATACTGGCCTGTGATGAAGGTAACTCACTAGGTGGTGACTCTTGCGAATTATACTGAGAAAGGGAGGTCACTCTGGGGCCTAGATGAGTTTCTGAGGCCCCTAAATCTGCCAGGAAGCGCAGGACCCACAAGTACAAACTTGGAGCTTTGTCACATGACGTAAAAGCATATTTTCTCTCCATGCCCTTGATACACATGTATATGTGTGCATTATATATATATATATATATATATCTCGTGCAAAAACTAGTGCTAAGTAAAAAATAAAAATAAAAAATCAAGCACTCAACATTTAAAAATTTACAATTAAGGTTGAAAGCTCAGCCTGAACTCTGCTCTCCTGTGCACAAGGAGACAGCATGATTTAATGGTTAGAAAATTAGACAATTGGACTGGGAGTCGGGTGGCGTGGGTTGTAATTCTGGTTGTGCTGTAGACATGCCATCACTTAAATTCTCTGTGCCTCAGTTTCCCCATTGTAAAATAGGGATAATGATGCTTACTTTTTGTAAGATGCTTTTAAATCTCTAGATGAAAAGTCTTTTATTGGCACATATTATATTAATTATTAATGTATTCTTATAACTTTATATCATTGTACTGTAAATTGTCAATTAGTAAAATGTATAATACAAACTGAATTTCTTATGCACTCTTATACGTAGTAAGTTTCATTACAGTATATACAGTGTAAAGATCGAGCTTGATTTTTAAGTCTGAGTGAGGTCTACCAATCAAACCCAATTTGAAGAAAATCCGTTCAAAGGTTTAAGGTTATAAACATTTAAAATTGAATTTTGAGAGTTTTGAGAGTTTGAGATAGTCTTGAAAGTTAATGATTGCCATTTTGGGATGATCCTTTGATAACCATGAGACTGGAATGATCCTGAGGAGGGATAACCCAAAGTTCTTCACTGATAAATTGCTCTAAATAAATTACTGAAAAAAGTTTCAGATTGCCTAAGATAACTAAAATGACTTTATCCAGGACCTTCAGGGAAAAGTGTACTCATCCTGAGTGTACCAAGAAGGTAGACCTCTGCAGCTCCTTAAAGAATAATGGTTACCTTATCAGACCATAAATCTAGACCATATAATTTGTATCTGGATGTCAGCACTAATCTGGACCTCAGTTCACAAATGTTGGCCCATCTTTAGTTCTAAGTGTTAGAATAATGCCTTCCCCATAGGTCATGTTTAATGAATTAATTATTTGGACCTCTTTACGTGTTGCTGGCCAGATTCTCCTGACCTATGGAGAATATTGATTTAGACAAGATTAAAAGAGAGAGAAGTATTTAATTGGGAATTAGGAAGTATTTTTAGAGACGACTTTGAAAAGGCAATAGGAGTGGTGGAAAAAATCAGCAAACTGCATTCTTCTCCTTGCCTCATCATTCACACGTTTCTTTTGGCATTGTTGGGTTTAGATGCTATTCCCTCTTCACCTTCTCTGGCAAGAGACCACAGAGGTAAGGCACCAAGTAATGACGGTTGTAATACCTGTGGTTTAAGGGTGGTGTGTTGAAAACTGTTCAGTGCTATTCATGTCACTCTGAGAGAGGCTGCTATGGATGCGTGAAACCCATTGATATGGTTTAAAATAGGTTTCTGCCTTGGGTTTTAGACATCAATAAAATCTGCCCAGCTGTGGATGCTCAGAAGCAAGTCTTGTGAAATCTTTGCATTTTATTTAAAAAAAAACACAAAAAACTGCAGACATCATAGCCAAGATCTACTCCAAATACTTCCAGCTGCAGTCGAAGGGGTGACTCATGCTGAAAGCTGAGGAGTTTTGCTGTGACTCTTTCACTTGGTTCACATGATTTTTTTTTTTTAACATTCCTGTCTGTTTTTCCTTTCTTTAAAAAAAAAAAAAAAATGAGAAGGAGATTCACCCAAGGAAAATCCGTACGAGGATGTGGAGCTAAAAGGCCGTCACCCAGGCCGAAAATCCCAGCAGCTCTCTGAGAATTCCCTAGATTCTTTGCACAGGATGTGGACTCCACACGACAGGAAGTACACATCACCTCCCCAGGTAATTCAGTGCTTCTTAGAATATAAGCCTTCATTTCTTACTGTGATTTAAGTTATTTTTAACCTTTTGCAAGAGAATCATCCAGGGCAGAGTTGGAACAATAATTGTATCCAAGTGAGAAAGGGCATAAAGAAAAACTGTTTAGACAAACACTTCAAATAGTTACTGTAAACACTTTAATGGCCATAATCTAGATACTCTTCAGCATCAATTTACTGTAAAGGTTTATTGTTTCTTGGAACAATTCTGATATTATCGAATATATTAATTGCTAATATTTAGAAATGCCGGTTCTGATCCAGCACCCTTTGCAGCCAAAGAGAATATTTCCACTGTAATGGGAACTGAGTCAGGCCGTAAGCCCTTGTGATTACTGAGCCTTTCCTTACATCCAATCAAAATTCTCCACTGGGTTTTTAGAAAGGACAGAACAAAGAAGGATGCTTTTTCATCTTGTGCAAGTGTTGTTATGTGGGACTCATTGAGCAGTGAGGTAACTTTTATGTTGTATTGTAAAATAGTTTTTATTGCCAAATTTTAAAAGACCCAAACAGAATTAAATGCATAATGGAGAGGGAGAAAGACAAAGTATTGTACCTTTTCCCCAAAAAGTACAAAATAAAAAAAAGAAAAATCCGGAATGCCTATATTCTGGTCCTGGCTTGGCTAGAACTGTGTGAACTATTCACAGCATAGTGCAAAGACCTGGAAGTCGCAGAAGTCTCCATTTTGTGTAGACTATCCCAGAGTAGTCCAATTTTGTGTAAAAGTTGTGAAATGATGTTGGTTTTTTGTTCAATATAGGAGAATTTTCACTCAGAAATGATCCTAGTTTCAAGCACAAGTCTAGATTTTAAAATACACGTATATATAATGTTAAAATAATATGCATGTATTACGTTGACATTCAAAATTTAATTTTGGTCAAGATGTATTTTTGCATTGAAGCAAGCAGACATTCACATCAGTTTCATGAAAAGGTCACATAAAGCCACATTTCCATCTTGTGAAATGATCTTGAACCAAGCTGGGACATTTTCATCACTAAATTAAATTTTGAGATCTTTTATGCACTATGGTTCATAAAATTTTCGTAATGCCAGTGTTTACAGTTTACATGATGCTTCAATTATAAAACAGGAACATTTGCAAAAAGGAAGGACTAAATAAGGCCAGCAAAGAGTCACAGAAGAGGCATTGACAGATGTAGAATAAGTAAACAGGGAGAGGAGAAAAAAATTATAGCCACAACAGAGATGAAGGAGTTACCACAGATGATAATGATGATGATGATTTACTTGTATTATGGTAGCAACACAAGGCCTCAAGTGAGATTTGCCCCGCTGTGCGTGGCACTGTAACAGAGACATAGTAAGACACAGTCCTTGCCTCCTTGCAGCCTAAATAGACAAAACAAACAAAAGGTGGGAGCAAGGAAAGATTGTTCTCCCCATTTTACAGGTGGGGAGATGAGGCACAGATTAAGTGATTTGCCCAAGGTCACACAGGAAGTCTTCAGTAGCAAAACAGTAATTGAACCCAGATCCCCAGAGTCCTAGCCCAGTGTCATAGGCACAAGACTTCTTTCTGACATGGGACCAGAAATTAGAATTAAATTCTGTCATAGCTATGTTGTCATTTTGCCTAGATATAAAGCAAGTAGGTGGCTACTGTAGCTCATCCATGAACCTGTAGGATTCTTCAGTGATTTGAAGTAGAGAAGTCCCCATCTCCCGAGGAATAGCCACTTTTAGCTACTGTTCATCACCCAGTTTTTCCAATGCTAGCAGCATAGCTGGTATGCCCTTAAAATCATGCATCCTGTTGAACAATATGGAAGAGATCAGGAGGTCAGCAAGCTTTGGACATTCCTCTCCCAGCTGAATTCCTTTCAGTAAGCTATACACTGTTGGTGATTTTTCTGGCTTGAGGATTTGTGGTAAGCAGAGATCTCAGAAACGGTGATCTGCGGTCCTTCTGAACCCCAGTGTGGTTTTGATCATCTTTCCAATTTTTTTTTTCAATATTTGAAGGATTCAGATTAAAAACAGGAAATGGTTTATTGATGGCATTGTGTCTGCGCCACAAATCCCCTGTGTACCTGTCAGCAAAAAACCATGCATCATCATATACCATATGTAGCTCCTGGAGCTCTTTAAAGATTAATAGTTGCTGCAGGAATATGAGACCATAAACCTAGACCCCAAAAGTACTGATTGGGGCTGTAATTGGTTAATCTGTTTGTTAAAGCAAGTAGACTTCTTACTGTAGCACGTTAGTAGCTAGTAGTGTTAATAGTATCATTAATAAATATCACATAACAGCATCTTTCATCTGAGCATCTGATAGCACTCTAGAAACCTTGATTAGGACTCTTAAAATGTCTGAGGTAGGTACAGTAATTATCCTGATGCAGGTAGGTAAACTGAGGCACAGAGAGATTTAGGAAAGTGGCTTGCCCACATTTAAACTGTGGCTGGGCTGGAAAAAGAGTCCAAGAATCTTGACTCCCAGTCCACTGTGTGTTAACCTCTGGGCAGCAATACAATACACTGCTGCCACACAACACAAAATATCGCTAGGAAACCTAGAATTGTTCATGCCCAGAGATTATTTGGTGCTTAATCGATGTAGTGAGACTCAGTCTTCCCATAGGGATCAACTAAGCAGACTCATGTTTTGGAGGGATTTCCAGAAGATTCTTCATGAGTGTGAGACGGGGAAAAACCAGGCTTCATTCCAAGTTCTTGAAATGATTGAGATCGTCTTTACTGTATACAGCAAGGCAACATTATAGAATTACAGAAGGTCTGATTTCCCCACACCAGTGAAACATCATTAACATCAGTGGAGTTACTCCTGATTTACATTGGCATTAAGGAAGAGAGAATCAAACCCACTGTGTTGGTGCTCTGATGTCAGCCATACTTCTACACTGGGGTACAATATTAACGTACAGACTTTATTAAATTGTCTGACATTCATCCCACAATGTTTGTGGACATTTAGGGCCCTGATTCAAAGTCCACAGGAATCAATGTAAAATTTTCTGTTGACTTCAGTGTACTTTGGATCAGGTCCTAGATGCAGATCCAGATCTGATCATTGTGATTTGGACCCTTTTGTGCTTGAAACCATTGTACCCAGGGGTGAAAGTAACTTAAAGGACTTACGAGTACTCCGGAGTTCTGAGGGGGCTACTGGAAGAGGCGGGGCCGGCTCTGTCCGCGATTTAAAGGGCCCCAGGCTAAGGCTGCCGCCATGCTCCGGGGTCCTTTAAATCATCCCCAGAGCCCTGTTGCCAGAGCCCTGGAGTAGCGGCAGCAGGGTTCCTGCAGCTATTTAAAGTGCCTGGCATGGTAAAGGCAGAGGGACCCCGGACCCTTTAAATAACACCAGAGCCCTGCTGCTGGAGCGCTGGGTAGGCAGCAGTGTGGCTCCAGAGGCAATTTAAAGGGCCCAGGGCTCCATCTGCCACTACCACCATGGGCCCTTTAAATAGTCCCTGGAGCCCTGCCACCGCTACTGGCAGCCCCCGGAGCCCTGTGGTAGCAGCAGCAGGGCTCCGGCAGCTATTTAAAGGGCCAGGATGATAGAGGCAGAGGGAACTCTGGACCCTTTAAATAGGCACCAGAGCCCTGCAGCTGCTACCCCAGTCCTCCAGCAGCAGGGCTGTGGCGTCAATTTAAAGGGCATGGAGGGAGATAGAACAAACCCCAACACAGCTGGCCTTTGCCATCATGGCTTCATGTCTGTGCTAGGTGCTTCTCCAACAAATAGGGTGTCTATTCGTTCATGTTTTTGCAGCTACCATCTAAGCCCAGCAGCCAGTCCCTGCGTATTGGGAACTGGCCCGAGAGGAAGAGCCATCGCTTGCCACGGCTACCCAAGCGACACAGCCATGATGACATGCTGCTTCTGGCTCAACTTGGTATCCCCTCCTCCCCTTCCAGTCTGAATGAGGACAGTCTGAGCACCACAAGTGAGTTGCTGACCACACGCAGGGCCAGGAGGATCCCGAAGGTAATGGCCACTGTAGTAGTGTCCAGATTATTCTTCAGTCACTTTCATGGTTTCACTTTCACTAAGGCAAAGTGTGAGTTGTCACAAGAACAAATCCTCAGCCTCGCTCTGGCTGTGTGAAGCAGCCTCTTTGGTTGGCTTATCTGGCCCCTTAAGGATTCCCTCTGCATTTGGGAATGCTCTAATGATGTGGAGCCATAGTAGTGGCTGCTGTTGCACCCCACCTCCTGCCCTGGGCCTAAGAGACATGCCTGAGAAAAAGGAGATATGATCAAGGCGTCTCTGCCCTACTGTGATCTCAGATGCTGGAATAGCCTCTTGGGAGCTAAGGGGCTATTAGCTTAAGTTAGAACAGCCTACGCGCTGCTCTTATATGTGTTGGGTATCTAGGCAGATCGGCCCTGGGATTTGGGGGCAACAAAAATGACTAAAATCTTCCCTTGTCCCTGTAACCAGTTTCATGCTGTGCACAGCTCGGCCAGTCTGGAGAATCTCACCCAGTGTGTATATACAGCATTTATCCATCAATTAAGTCTGTTTTCCCTACAGAAAAAATTGTTATGTCCAGATTTGAAACAGTCAGCTAGGAACTGTGGGGAGCAGAGGGAGAGCTCAGTGTTTACACACACTTGCTGCATGCAGTGGAGCTGGGATGAGAGATCCTCCCCTGGAGGTGGGGTGGCTCTGCACTGCTCCCAGCTGGGCCTGGGCCTTCATTATGGCCCAAAATATTAAACACTCTTTTGCCAGCCTGACCTAGCTTGATATTTTATTCTGCTTTTCCACTTTTTAAATAATTGCAATTCTCACTGAAGAATTCTGCCATTGCAAGACCAATCCTACATCTGGGTCTAGACCAGAGGTGGGCAAACTACGGCCCGCAGGACACATCCGGCCCACAGGACCATCCTGTCCGGCCCCTGAGCTCCTGGCTGGGGAGGCTTCCCTTGCCCCCTTTTCCCGCTGTCCCCTCTCCCCTGCAGCCTCAGATCGCCACCAGCGCTCTGACCCGCTGCAGTGGCATGGCTGGCTCCAGCGGGGCCTGAGGTCCTGCCACTCTGAGCGGTATGGTAAGGGGGTTGGGCTGCAAGCTCCTGACAGGCAGCATGTTTTGCTCCAGTGGACCGTGCAGAGCCAGACACGCTGCTCTGAGTGGTCTGGTAAGAGAGCCAGGGCCGGGGGGTTAGATAAGGGGCAGGGAGTCCCGGGGGCAGTCAGTGGACAGGGAGCAGTTGGATGGGACAGAGGTTCTAGGGGTGGTGGTCAAGGGCTGGGAAACGGAGAGGTTGGATAGGGCGTGGGAGTCCCATGGGTCTGTCAGGAGGCAGAGGGGTGGATAGGAGTCGGGGCAGTCAGGGGAAAGGGAGTTGGGGGGTGGGGTGGGTAGGCAGTGGGGCAATTAGGGTGGTGGGGGTCTCAGAAAGGTGCGATCAGGGGACAAGGAACGGGGGGTTGGAGGAGTTAGAAGTTCTGAAGGGGGAAGTTGGTGGCAGGAAATGGGAGAGGATCAGATGGGGGTGGGGCCAGGCTGTTTGGGGAAGCACAGACTTCCCTACCCGGCCCTCCACACAATTTTGGAACCCCAATGTGGCCCTTGGGCCAAAAAGTTTGCCCACCCCTGGTTTAAAACAATCACATGATTTTCTGAAAAATCTATAAGGCCAAGCATGGTACTGTACCTAGCTTGACGAGTCTGAACTTGTAACCATTGATCTGTCACTATTTATAATGTTCAGTATGCATTTTAAGATTTTTGCTTCTTTGTTTTGTTTATTACAACTGTTCCCAAGGCAATCTCCACTGACCTAACATATGCTCGCCTCACAGCCTGTGCTGTCCAGATCAACTTGTCATTACAGATACAAAATAAAAATGAATTAAATTTGAACTCTTTCAGCCAAATAAAAAGTTTCAAATGTAAAGTTGGAAGTGAAATAATTGTCTGATACAATAGTATCAAGGAGGAGAGAATTGCCAATGTGTTTATTTTTAGGCTGTGAACAGTACATTGTACATTTCACTCTTTCCTGTTCTATAAAGGAGTGTTTTTAAAGTGATGTAGCTCTAAATATTGTGTAGACAGAAGAGGAATGTTTTTATATTTCTGAAATTCTGCCTAAGCAGGAAGCAAACTAAAATGAAGGCAACTAATTGCATGCCCTTAAATAATTATATCAGGACCAGATTCTGATACCCACATTGAGTATAATATCTTACTGCAGGAGTAAGATGCTACTCAATGCATCTTCAGTGGCTCTACCCCTGGAGTAAGTTACTACTCAGGGTAAGTAAAATCGGCAAAATGAGGCGGGCCCTTAATTTTGCACCTCTTTCCTCCATTTGTTTCTCTGATTTAAAGGGATAGTGTCATCTTGAAAATTACCATTGTTGCCAACTCTCACAATTTTATCACAAGTCTCACAATATTTGATGTTTTCTTAAAGCCCCGGCTCCTGGAATCATGAGATTATGGGAGAACTTCAACTTTTATTAAAAGAAAAAATTAGTTTCTAGCCCTTGGGGAGAAAAGCTTGAAAATGTGACTCCCAAAGACACAGAAACTAAAAGGCAAAAATAAATAAATAAACTACATAAAACAGCTATCTTATTAAAATGTCATGATCTTTAAGTAAGTCTCATGGTTTTAGGGTGGCCTGACATAGGATTTTTGAAGAGGTTGGTTTGGCGATACTGGAGATTACTTGTGGAGGAAGGTACTGCTCAACATGAGTAAAAGCAGTGGAATTTGTCCCTTTAATTTTGTACCTCTCTTTCCTCCTTTTTGGTTCTCCAGTGAAAGGGAATTGGTTAACTTGAAAATTGTATTTCCATCTGAAAATTGTGTTCCTCCTATTATAAAAAGTACCACCCAAAGTGACCTGAACTGACTAAAATTGATCAGTGAGAAATTATTTGTTCCTCTGCTTACTTTGTGCATTTGACAGCGCTTTGTGTGGAGTCCATTTCACTGTGATCTTGATGGTCAATTGCACCGATTCTCAGAGCAACCTCACTGGGCCTTAATGTAATGGAGAATCTGCCACCCAGAGTGACATCACTCTGATACACTGCTCTGTGGGGAGTCCGTATCCAGGCTCTTCCCCAGGCATTGAAAAAAAGATCTCTACTACCAACAGCAAAACTAAAACTGAACAGGTCACCAGCAGGCATGTCCCCAGAGCGGAAGGGGAAGGGAAAAGATGAGTTGGACCCAAATGCGTTTGATGCTGTTGCTCTCCTCTTGTGGCCAATAGTCTTTTTTAAATATTAGCAAAGGAGCAGGCAAGACAAAGTCTTTTAGCTTTTGCAACTTTTTCTTTTTCTTTGTTTTTCCTTTATCGTTGTTTTTTTTTAAGAAAATGCTTCATGATTGTTTTTCTGAAGGAATTAATGAGAACTCAGGATACAGTGCCCTGTTTAAAGGGTGCTTGGACAGGAATTTGAATGTTTAGAAATTAGTCAGTTTGAGGAATTTCATACTGACACAGAACCTTGGAGTGGTCTAACTCCTCTCTTGCCTTCCCCTCGCAACTCCTGTGCTATTTAAATAGTGTCCTCACCAGCAGAGCTAAGGGATCAGTAGCAGGCTCCATTTAGGGAGAGAATATATGTTTAAGTCTCACATCAGGCCTTTTGCTCATAGTCAGGGTTGACGCTGCTGGTAGAGGCGTCACTGTGCAGAGGAGCCATTAAGCTGAAGTCCCCCATACTAGCCTCCATTGCTTTAGCCTTAGAGGCAGAAGCTAAAGAACCCTTGAATAGACAAAGGGAGAACTGCAGGAGTTCTGATCGCTATTTTCTCAGTAAAACAGCTTCTAATATCCAGAGTTGTGGGGCAGCTATAGCCTTTGTACATACAGTGCTTGGGCCCGCTGAAGTCAAATGGGAATCTTTCTGTTGACTTCCATGGGCTTTGGATCAGGCCCATAGGCACTACACTACCAATATTTAACGCCTTAGGAGAAAGACTCTGGAACTGCCTTTCGAATGGAAGGTGCTGTGAAAAGTGGTGAAGGGGAGTGAGTAACCACAGCATGCCTGCTCATTGCTGGCATCAGTAGCCCTGTTGAACTTCCTCCCTGGGATGTCTGTCTTGTATTTAGATGAGATTTCCTGGAATGGCTTTGGCCAATCAGGATTTCATCACTCTTGTGCTGTTTATAGTTGTACAGCTTCTAGGCCAGTAAAACCAGGAATGAGACCACAAGCAGAGCAGCTCCAAGTAGATTTCAGTTCATTGTTACAAGCACAAATTGTACATGGGTTAGTGAGCAGATGTAAAGGAAAAGCACTAAATACCGATTTGTTAGACAACAAGAAATGTCTTGCCTATAAACAGTGGATTCTGGGCCAAACTCTGCTCACGTTTACCTCTGTGTAAATGAGGTCAGTAGTGTTGTCACATCCGAGTAGCTGAGATCAGAATCTGAACAATGATGAAAATAAAATCTGACATCAAAACTGGATACAAATCTTTCTTATAGTATTCATAACAGAGTAGAACAGCATGATCTTGCTAGCAGATTGAGTATAGGAGTTAGTGACTCCTGAGCTCCAATCTGTGTTCTGTTACTGACTTTCTATGCGGAGTTGAACAAATTGCTTAATCTCACTATGCCTCCATTTCCTTTCCTGTAATATGGGGATAATACCTACCTTTGTCAATCATATTGAGATCCCACAATCCAATATCATATAGAATGTCATAAGAGACCATTCAGGGTGAAGTGGCCAGTTAACATCTCTGCAGTCATAGGACAAAATTGCGGCTTAGTGGGTTTCAGATTGTTGTAATAAGACATAAAACCAGTGTCTTTATTAAGTACATGATTGTTAGTGTCTAGCAAAGTTGTTAATTTAGGCTCCCAGGCTCATCTTTTGAGGGTATTATGGAGATTTCTTTTGAGGATGAGGACTGAGAGGTCAGATATGAAGTGATCACTTTATGAAATGTTAACCCACAGGTGATATAGTGTTTTTGTCATTTATCATTTTCCTATGTGAGTTCATTCAGTGACTGTCTGGATTTACCCACATAGTTAGTGGGTCATTTAGTGCACTGAATGAAACACACCACGTGTTGTGATAGGTACGCGTAGGACCCATCAGTCTTGAATAGTGTGTTGTGAGGGATATTTGATCATTGTAGTTGTGGAGGTATGCCTACAGGTTTGGCATCTGTTGTTCTGGTGGGGTCTGGTGCCGCTTTGAATTGGTGTGTTGGGAGCTTGCTTCTAATGATGAGCTTTCTGAGGCTGGGGAGTTGTTTGATGGCCAGAAGAGAGGGGTTTGGGAAAGAGTTCTTTCAGGATGTCGTCTTCATTGAGTATGGGTTGTAATTGTTTAATGATACTCCATATGGGTTCCAGCGTGGGATAATATGTAATAACAAAGGGCATGTGGTCAAGAGGGTTTTTTTCTGTATTGAAGCAGATGCCCTATTCTATGATAGAATCACATGGCAGGACTAAGTATTATCTATTATGGTTTACTTCTCTGGTGGAGTGTCCTTGTTTGGTGAAGGTGGTTTTAAAGTGTGTTAAAGAATATATCCCTGACTTTCTCCTCACAACAAGTTCTGTGGTTTCTGAATGCTTGGCTGTAGGTAACCAATTTCTTGGTGTGTTTGGGGAGATTATGGGACCTGTGAAATTAGGTGTGGTGATCCCTGGGTTTCTTGTACAGTGGAGCCCTGATATAATGTGCCCTGTGATAACGCGAAGTTAGTTATAGCGCGATCATACTGTGGCTTCCTGGATATGTCCCCAGCAGGTACGGGCCACGGCTTCTCTCCCCTACTGGAGTTCTCTCTCCCCGGAGTTCTCTGTTCCCATCAGGCACAGGCTGCGGTTTCTCTCCGCGCTGCCCAGCAAGGGAGAGAAACCCTGCTATAAGGTGACCCTACTTTTAACGCGATGGGGTTTTTTGGATCCCAACTGTCGTGTTATAGTGTGGCTCCACTGTACATAGTTGTCTGTACAGTTCCATTGAGGAAGCTGATTGTGGTGTCCAGGAAACAGATCTGGTGAGGGAGTGTTCTAGAGAGAGTTTGATGGTAAGTGGGAACCATTTTGCCAAGTGGTTTGAGCTACCTGTTGAACGTTTTGCAGCCAGCCTGTGATACTTGTATTTTGAACAGACTGACTTCCTAACAAACAGTTAAGCAACAAAGAGTCCTGTGGCATCTTATAGACTAACAGATATATTGAAGCATAAGCTTTCGTGGGCTAATACTCACTTTGTCGGATGCATGCAGTTCTTGTTAAGGTTAGCCCTGCTAAAGAAGAAGTCTTAAGTATGCTTTACCAAGGGTTAAATTCTGCTTTTATTAGCAGTGGGAATTTGGATGCTGACTTTGAAAAGCTTTTACAGGTGAGTGTAAAACTGAAGAAGGTAGTTACAGCACTGCTGAAGGGCAATAAATACAGCATGACTTTATGGCAACACCCTATGGCCTAGAGCCTCAGCTGGTATAATTAGGCATTAAAGTCAATGGAACAATGCTGATTTACACTAGCTAAGGATCTGGCCCCATATCACAAAATATTTTACAGAATTGGAGTCAAATTTTGACCCTGGTTCAGGAAGGGGCTTAAGCATGTGTCAGTGGGACAATGCATGTGTTTAAAGTCAGGCATATTCTTAAGGACCTCCCTGAATGGAGTCCTAAGAGTTTAGCTCAACTGAGGATCAGAGAATCTGGCCGGAAGCAGCGCAGACACAGAGAGAAACAGTAGCACCCAGACTGAGAGAGAGAGAGATTACAAGGCATAGGGTCACATTTTCAAAAGCACTTAAGTCATTTATGAGTTTAAATCCCATTTTTATAAGTGACATAGGCACTTACGAGCCTAATTCTTGTTGGATTTAGACTCTTAAGCACCAGACCCTAAAAGGTGTTTAGTCGCCTAACTCCCCGCCTAAAACATGTTTGAAAATGGGATTCAGGCTCCTCAGTATTTCGCCGCTGTTGACAGTTTTACCACTAGATAAAGGCATTTTCAGCTGAGATTGGGAATAAGATGGAGAATCACTGAGAAGGAGAGAGACAGGGAGGCAGTTCCAGATGGCAGAGGCTGCAGAGAACAAAGCTTTCATGCCAGTAGGGTCAGAAGGAAATAAATAGATACATAAAAGATTTCAAAATAGAAAAATGTTTACACTCGCTGTTTCCTTGTCGTCTTGTGACAGTGTATTCTAATGTGTCGCCCTCCCGGTTTCTTTTTTGCAGCTTGTGCAAAGGATCAATTCTATCTATAGTGCAAAAAGAGGGAAAAAAAGATTGAAGAAGCTTTCAGTGTCCAATATTGAGACAGCATCACTGCGAGGTATAACACGAATGTCTTGGTCTAATGAGACAATACTTCATCTATGTGAATGGGGTAGGAATTATCCAGCCTTCTGCAAATATTCTCCTCCTTGATCCATAGTGTATAGTTTTCTGTGATATCCTACACTTGCTCTGTTTGCAATATCTCATTGACATCAGTGGAAGTTCTCTGTCCTGAAAAGAGAAAAATTGGGTGGTTTAAAATGAACTGGGGCTCAGATCCCACACCAAGGTCTGTCCCATCAACCCCAACCCCTTGTTACACTCCTCACTCTAGCCCATTAGCCCTTGATTAACTTCTACAGGATTTTGCATTTGTAGATGTATAAAATTCACAGTCTTGTCCCTGCAATTCATTCATGCTTTTTCCTGGTGCAAAATCGTGGACTTAATTCACTGTGTGCTCAAGATTACGCCTGCAAAAATACTGGCCCAGTTAGCAAATCAGGCCCTACATGTTTATATTTGCTAAGAGAAGTAGTTCAGAAATGTTTCCATTCTGAGGACCTGTGTAAGTGTATGTGTGTACATGCAGATGTGTAAATGTGCATGTGTGTCGTTTGAGCATTGTGGAACTTTCACATGAACCCTGTTCAAAACTCCCTCTCAAATCAGACCACAGTTCACATGTTCTTCACGTACTATACTTCATGTCCTGCCAGCTTGAGGTCTTGCACTAATGAAGCCCACAAGAGCCTTCCTAGAGGTCCTTGATGCCATGCAACCTCCTTTCAAAAAGCTGAGAACAAGTGAAAGTGCTCAAATCATTTTTCAGAATGATGCATCCACCCCTCTACTTTTACACAGGTGGGGATTCAGTGAAACAAGCTTTGCTGTAAAGGGGTCTAAACTTTTGTGCTTTCAGCTAGGCTGTGCCCTGAATCTCAAGCATAAGAATAATCCTATTCCAATTAACAGCCTCCACAAATTGATCCTTGGAACCACTGATTTTTGCAGTTTGAAACTGCAGCACAGGGTGTGCTGATTGCAAGATTTGGCATTGCACCTTAGCCAAAAAATAAACATCTAAAAAAGTTGTTTTGCCTCTAACAGATGCCTCTTTGTCTCTTTTGCAGATGAGAACAGTGAGAGTGAAAGTGACTCAGATGACAGGTTTAAAGGTGAGGGGTCTGTCTGTGTTAGCTTCCGGTCAGTCACACTTGCAGTCCCCATCAAAATAAATGCTCCTTTTATTGCATGATGTTCCTCTCCATGGGAGGGAGTGAAATTTGATTTCCCCCCCAAACCTGCTACACTACCCTGATTCCATTCATGAAGTTTGGAAATGCAGGATCATGAACATGGTGTAAATACTGGAAATCAGGTGCATAGCGAATTGTGAAGGTCTAACTGATTTTAGGGGAAGAAGCAGCCATGAAACATAATGAGGAACCTGCTTTGGTAATGCCTGGTATGCTGGCATTTTCCTTCTAAGATGCACTTAACTATGAGTGTGCACAGATATATGTCTGCAGACTCCAGATAGTAAAAACTACTATAAGCTGTGCATCAGGGAAACTAGAGTAGCATCTACATGCAACATCTACACTTGGCTCAAGCCTGAGGGATTACTCCCTCCTTTTCAGGAGTACTGAAATTCAGACCAAACTATAAAAAGGAAGGAAAGCAGCAGGCTTCTTCCTCTGCACCAGCAATTGTTTCTATTGATTTTCTTTTTATTGATTTAAAATATGCCGCATTATTAATCATAGGGAAAAAAGAAAACAGTAGTGCAGAGTTGTGGCTCTGAGCTGGAGAGTGGAATGCACAGTTGTGTGCGCGTCTCTGTAATGGGGCTGGAGCTCTCTTAGGCGCTATCCGTGTCCTGCTCTCTTTGGGAGAACTGAGCAGGCTGGTGGCTGGTCGGGTTCTCTGAGAAAAGAGTTTTCAATTCCAGGTGCCGATGATGTCAGCATGCGCTGTGTGATCAAAGCCAGATATTTCCCTGTCATCCTGTTTAAAGTTAGCCTGACATTTAGATGCACTGTAACCTCCCTGCATGCCTAGGAGCCTCTGTGTAAAATGGAGCCAGCGTGTTAAACCTGTGTTAAACCTTACCAGTCACATTGCCAGTACAGAGCATGGGACATGTTTCCTTATGTGCCTGTATTATATCTATCGAATTGAAGAAAAAGTGTCTCTGGATAGTAAATGGCTTGTGGAACCATCCCCACTCTCTGAGTTATGTCACGCTGGGTCCGGGCCCAGTCGCCATGGCAATAAGAGGCGCATTAGTCTCATGGAACTAGGCTGTACATGGGAGTGAATGGTGTGGGGAGAGAACTGGTCCTGTTCACTGGGCAGCTGTCAGTGAGCTACCACTGCCCTGATGAAAATCCTGTCCTGCCTCTCTCTGCAGTGGAAACCAAAGGACTTACTTGCAACCCAGGCTGTGGTTGGAGGAGAGAAAGGAGTGTCGGGACTGGGCGCTTTCATTACTTGAGGAGCATTGAGGCCTCATGGGGGAGTTGGGGAGATCATCAGTTGGATGGGTGCATCTTACTAACTCATCACCATGGAGGCAGTTCTGCCTGTTGCAAAGACTGGGTTAAGGGGTCACAAGGCAGGTGGAGGAGAATGGACATAAGCATGTCTTTTTGCACACGTAGGGCCAAAGTAGGTCACCCATGTGCAGGGATCCTGGGGCGGAGAGGTGAGCGTGAAGATGCAGAGAGCCTTTTCCACTTAGTGTCTGCACAGGAGGCTACTTGCATTACCCAAGCAATTTGGGGGATGCTGCTACCATGCTAATAGGAGCATGTTAGGGTCAGAGCTGGGTGTGGCCATGACTTCATCCCTGCCCAGCACATTAGCTAGTGTCAGAAGGACAGCCCAGTGGGGAACTCCAGCTACCCCTTTTCTAAATGCTTTGGGCCCCCAGGAGCTTGCTCCACTCATGGGGAAGGTGCTGTGCCTTACATGTTAGAGAGCCATAGTGTGTTTCTTCAGCACCACTAGGGGCCCAACACGCTGTTCCCTATAGCCTAGCAGATGCATAATTTGGTTCATGTTAAATTCCTCAATGATAGTCGGCAGCAGTGGGATAGAAACTGCAGAAAATGTTGCAAATTCTCTGATGGGGGTTGTAGCATTGAGCTGTGGTCATTAAAAATTGACCGGCTGTGCTACTGGCCTTTCCTGCTCTAGCCCAGGTCTGAGTCTGATCTGGTACCCTCACCAAGCCTATACACAGGAGCACAATTTAGCCCTATATGTGTAGAACAAACCAGACTTTGGCAGGGTTAAAGTTCTATGAGCTGCAAATGATTCCACTAGCTTAGTGTTACATCATTTCAGTTCTTGCAGAAGGCTTTGATTTATGGGTGGAATTAATAAGAGAGCACAGCATGAATGTCTACTTTTAAAGGGGAATATGTGTGGATTAAGATCTTGACAAACTTCAAGGCCTTTGTGAATGTCTGCAGCTTACAGGTCAGTTCTAGGTAACAATCTTTGTTTCTTTGTAACTGCCAGCTCATACCCAGCGTCTCGTCCACATCCAGTCAATGCTGAAGAGGGCTCCTAGTTACCGCACCCTGGAATTGGAGCTGATTGAATGGCAGGAGCGTGAGCTGTTTGAGTACTTTGTGGTAGTGTCTCTGAAAAAGAAACCTTCTAAAAATACTTATCTCCCAGAAGTGACATATCAGTTTCCCAAGGTAAAGCAACAAGCTACCTTGTTTGTAGTTACCTATTTTCAATGCTTTTAATGTTTTGGCCAAGATCAATAAAAGGAGCAAATAATAGGAATCTACTTTTAAGCTGGGTCAGTAGACCTGATCTCTGAATTTATCCAGAGCTTTCTGTTCTAAAATGCATCTCATGTTGAGAGCAGGGAGAAAGAAGCTGGGCTCTTTTGGGAATGTTGTTCATATTCTGCAGCATATCCTTTCCCAGCACTGAAGAGTTTGGCCTAGTTGTGAGCACTTAGTTGCCGAGTTTTAATTCAGTTTCCAAATATTTCATAGACATTTTAACCAGGTCTGGCTACACAGTATTAGGATCTGATCCAAAGTCCATTGAAGTCAGTGGAAAGACTCTTAATGACCTCAGCGGGTTTTGGATCACACCCTAACAGCTGATTTTGAGGTAGGTTTGCATTTTGAAGTGCTGAGATACACTGGTTTCACAAGAACATCAGGTGACTCTGGAATAAAGTGTTTTCAGCTGAATTTTTTAAAATGTTTGCCATTATGATTAGTTTTATTGTGGTAGCTCCTAGATCTCCCGTCATGGATGATCGCCCCATGTTAGACACTGTACAAAAACAGAATAGGATGCTCCTTGCCCCAACCGACTAATTAGGAAGCCTATTGCCAAGTCTGTTCATTACAAATGACTGACTTGCTCAAGGTGGAATCAAGTGAATCTGATTTCATCCACCACAGCTTGAAAGGCCCACCAAGCAAGTGCGTGAAGCAGAGGAGCGCCTCAAAGCCATCCCCCAGTTCTGCTTTCCTGATGCCAAGGACTGGATCCCAGTATCAGAATACAACAGGTAAACACTCCTGTATGTGTCTCTTGCTCAGTGTTGTTGGCGAGTACCCATCAGAGTGACAGAAATGCCCTTGCCCATGTGAGGAAGTAGCAGTTTTGAGTCTTGCCTATTTCACGCTCAGGAAGCGGTATTTAATTTTTTTTTTTTAAGTTCCATAATATTTTTCCTCCTTGTTTCACCTGATTCACACACCTGTGTTGCTGGGTAGAAGCAGATGGAGGGTTTATCACAGTGCCAAGTCCAAATGCAGAAAAAAATCTGTGAAAAAGCTGAAAGACAGACTGATTCTCCTCTGCCTGGCACTGTGTGTAGTCATTTACCCCTGGAAATAGTGAGTGCCAGATCTGTGGGCTGTGGGCCAGATCTGTGGGCCAGATCCTCAGCTGGCTTGAGTTGACATAGCTCCATGTGTTTCAATGAAGTTACATCAATATACATCCACTGAGGCTCTGGCCCTACAGAGCCAGATGTAAATGGCTACGTGAGAGGCCAGTCAATGGAGAACCAAGCCCACCTTCTCCTTTTCTCGCAATGGAAACTTCCAAAATGTGTCCATCTTATTTCCCTGCTTCACAGGTTTGCGGATGGATGGACAGAGATGAATCATCCAAAATCTTATATGGATTTTTAATATGTGTGGAATGATGTGTATGTCAGTAAAGTAGGAGATTCTGTACAGTGTGTCTTGTATGTGCTTTTTGATTGTGATGTTACACCACATTAGCCTTGTGGCACAACCTAAGTGAATTACCACAGCCAACAAGCAAGTATGTAACATTTCATTGGCTTGCATGGCTCACGCCACATAAGGGTACAGTAACGGCGATGTTTGGTTATAGCCTGGCTATGTTACTTGGTGCTCAGAAGTATACAAATGATGAGATATTGAAACCACTAAAGGAGCATTAGACCTCTCTATATTTTACTTGCTCCGGGCAAGTGGGTAGTAGAATTGTGCTATTCCCAGTTCAGGAGGGGATATATGTAGCCAGGGTAAGAAAATGGCTAGGGTTCTTGTTGTGCTTTATGAAGCCAAAGCAAAGCACTTTGAATGAGGGAGGAAAAAAGCTTAAATGTAACCTCAGATATGGGCTAAGACACTGGCCTGATTCTCATTTACACTGCCAGTGCAGTCTAAAGGGGCCTTTGTGTAAATAAGAATCAGATGCTGTATGCTTTTGTAGTGGAATGGCCAGGTTTTCAAGTGCTGTGTGAACACTTTTGTGCTCCACTGCTACTAGAATCCATCCATAGTGTTGACATGTCTCAGCCATGGAGGGTTGTCCCAATGCAACAAAGGTCTTCTGGTGATCTAGAGCTGGTGTAGAGAGTGGCTCCTCCTCTTGGCTGCCAGTATCCTGGATGCCAGAAGAAAGAGGATATGGTCGGGATATCTCTACAATGCATGGATTCCCAGATCTGATTTCAGATCCTCGGGACCATTTGAAACCAGCATAAGTCAGAGCAACCATACTTGGATCAAGCAGTGTGAAGGTGATCTTAGTGTTCCCCCCCGTAGTCTTGTGCTCGGTGCTCTTTGGCTGTAGGAGAGAAGCTAGCTCTGGTTCTGCAAACCTCTCCTATATACTCAGGGCTCAAAAGGGAACAATGTGGTAGAAATCCTACTACCTGCATAGCACCAAAAAACCCCTCCAGGATGACTAATTTGAAAAAGCAGCAGCTGTTAGTTGATGCTATTTCCATTTTGAAATGCTTATCTATCTTGGGAGCACTTCAAGGCACTTCATAATAATCTATCCACTAATTGAAAAGAAGGCACAACTAAAGCTGTATTCAAGGGGTAGATTAACACTTCTTCCTAGGAACTCACAACGGTCCTGCCACTGTAACAATAAAATCTGGGACAATCTTTATTACAGTGAGACCTTCTCTTTCATGCTGACTGGGGAGGATGGCAGCAGGAGGTTTGGTTATTGCAGAAGATTACTGGTAAGTACATCAACTTGAGCTCTTCCCAGCACAAAATTCAGTTGTCGGTCAACACTGCAGTACAGAGTTGTGAGCGTGTCTTTTGTGGGCCGAAAAGAAAGCTGTTCCCAGAACTCGGAGAGTTGGAAAGATAACAAGGTCAGATACAATAAGAATTGTCAGAAACATTTGTCTGAATGACATAGAACCCAGATATATCAAGATGGTGACAAAACATTTTTCCCCTTTATTGGCACCTGGTTTCAGTTTCACCCAAAAGCAGAAATACCACACCACCACAAAGAAGGCTATTCTCCTGATATTTCTAACATGCCTAACTCTTTCACAGCCCTTTTCATTTCCTAGGTGCTGTGCAAACTTTAATTAATCAACCCTCAGCACCCCTGTGAGGGCTGTCACCCATTTCAGAATCAGGAAAATTGCAGTAAGGGAGTTAAGTGATTCGCCTATGGCCACACATCAAGCTAATGCAGTGCCACTACTAGAACTTGGGAGGCCCGGGTTGTCAGCCTCCATTTCAGTCCTTTCACCCGTATTCATCACATAGTAATAGATTTAGAGCTGCAAAGGAGGAGTGTGTGTGTGTGTGTTGCGGAGAAGTTGAGGGAGAGGGTTTATAGTTTTTCACCTTGCGCTGATTCTATTCTGACATGGATCCAGCTTACTTGAGAGCAGCTTAGCCCTGTTTTGAGAACTTCAGTGGAACTTAATTGGCGCATAGGTCATTTGCTGGCTCTCTGGACAAGGGTGAATTTTGCTATCAGTGTTGCTGGGCTTGTAAAGGGTGCCTCCTACTTTGGAATATTATAGAGGAAAGGGGCTTTCTTCACTGAGCCCCATCTCCCCTCCTAATGCACCCAAGCAGAGTAGGCATAGTTTGGCCCTTAGTTGATAGAGACATTTGCTGATAGACGTACTGCAGTACATGTGTGTCTGATCCTGGTCTTGCTGAGCTCTGTGTCAAAGCTTCTGTTGGTGCTGTTGGGAGCAACGTTGGACCCCATCTTTGTAAAAGTTTCAGTAACTTTAATACAAATGCAATGTGCTTATCAGTTCTATGGGCAATAGTTTCAAAGGTGGCACCTATGTATCCCACCTTTTGCTGTGTAAAATACATGGGGAAGCACAATGAAATATAAATGAGAAATGAAAATGTTTATGGCTGATAAAGGGCATGAGTTACAGTGATCTAGGACAGGTTGGTATGGGAGAGGAAGGCTGGAGGAGTGAATCAGAGGTTGAATAAATGGGACACCCAGAAGACATCTTTATGGGAACAAATAAACGAAATAACGATGGAGGCCAGCAATACAATTCAATTACTTTTCATATGTGCTACCACTTAAAAGTAAATATGTATATTTTCATAAGTTTAGCAAAGCCTTCTCAGAAAAAAATTGGCTGAAATTAAATTGTTGAAACTATTTGGTCCACAAAATAAAGGTTGTTTAAAAATACCAAATTTCTGGAAGTATCAACAAGTATTTAATCTTGCACAAATCTTTTCTTTGATTGTGGAAATCCAAGGCATTTGTTCCTGTATTAGTTTGGGATTTGATATGATCAAAATAAGATATATTGAGGAAAATGAGATTATCGTACCAATAGACATTTAATCCAGTCATTTTATACACTTGTGCATTATAGGGAGAAATTTATAAACTTCATAGATCCATATTGAAAAAAAAATATGAGATGATATTGAACAGCGTGCCCTTTCACCTACTTCAGGAGAGAAATCAGCATATTGGGAAAATTGGCAGAATAATACGATAAGCAATCTGGAAAATATGTATGCTGACACTGTATTTAAAGTATTTGATCATCTGAAGGACAAATAAAAGCTGTGCAAAAAGTACTTTTGTAAATATTTGCAGATGAGCCACTGTATAAAAACTAATGAAAGATTCAGGCTTGTGTTTTTTCAAGAGTAAGCATTTTGTAAACTCATTACTACAAACATAATTGGTGCAGGAAATAAGTATGTAAGATTTAAACATACTTGAATGATCCGGAGAATTACCAGTATAAATCCTTGAAAAGCGTATAGGAAAGCACCTTGTGGAAAGAATATTATGGTTATGGCACTAAGTGTTAGAGTGAGCTATAAAACTTAAAAAGATGCAAAGAACTGTGCTTCACACCGGTGTCTAGGTCCCAGCACTCACCATAGAGCAGGGGTGGGCAAACTATGGCCCGCGGGCCACATCCGGCCCGCGAGACCGTCCCATCCGGCCCATGGCGGGAGGCTGTGCCCCCCGCCCGAGCCGCGCCTCAGAAGCAGCGCTTGCCCGTCCCCCAGAAGTGCGCCACAGGGGCAGCACTCTGGGGGCTGGGGCTGCCTGCTGGCCCCTCCCCTGGAGCCGCGCCGCAGGGGCAGCACTCTGGGGGCTGGGGCTGCCTGCTGGTCCCTCCCCCGGAGCCGCGCCGCAGGGGCAGCACTCTGGGGGCTGGGGCTGCCTGCTGGTCCCTCCCCCGGAGCCGCGCCGCACAGGCAGAGCTCTGGGAGCCGGGGCTGTGCACTCCCCCTCTCCCCCGGAGCCACTCTGCGCGGGCAGAGCTCTGGGGGCTAGGGCTGCATGCTCCCCCCACCACAGCAGCTGTGGTAAGGAGGAATGGGGGTGTTCCAGGGTGGTGGTGGGGGCTTTGGAGGGGGCAGTCAGGGAGTAGGGTGGGTTGCTTGGGGTGGTTGGGGGTGGGAAGGTGGATAGGGGTTGTGGCAGTCAGAGGACAGGGAGCAGGGGAATTGGGTAGGGAGTGGGGTCCTGGGGGGTGGTTAGGGGTCTATGGAAGGGGTAGTCAGGGGACAAGGTTGGGGGGTTGGATGGGTCAGGGATTCTCAGGGGGCAGTTGGGGGCGGGAAGTGGGAGGGGGCTGGATTGGGGGCAGGGCCTTCCCTACCCAGCTCTCAATATAATTTCACAAACCCGATGTGGCCCTCGGGCCGAAAAGTTTGCCCACCCCTGCCATAGATTGTTTAGAATGGAATAAAGTGCTGGTAAGTATTGCTGAAGAGGTACAAATATGACAGGTTGTTAAAGACACGTGCTGGGGGATTGCTCGTATGTTTTACAACATCGACTTATTAAGGATCATTCCGAATTAATAATTAAGCAGATGATGCTGTGGACTCTGGAGTGACGATGTTAAATGACCTTTCAAGATTGAAAAGACAGAAAGCAAAAGAGAAATGCCACAGGCAGTAATGTGGATTGGGATGTTCAAAGTGCTTAGCACTGGTCTGGAGTGAACAGTGGGAGCAGAGTTAAGCCAAAGCTGAATGCTTTTGAATATCTCGCCCATACAGGCTGGAACAACATAAACAATGTACACGGAATGACAAAGACTTTCAATGGCCAAATTAACAATTGTTAGACACTGGAAGGCCATTGAGCCACCAGGCGCAGAAGAGCATTAGCTGCTATTGCTGTATTTGAGTGAGCAGATCACACAGAACACAGAATGAGTTAGAACGTCAGGAGGGTGTCTTGGACCCTGGTAAACAATAAGAAAGATCACTTTTGCTGATCAGATATTCCAAAATAATGTAAGAAGTGACTGGTGATGTACTGATCCATTCTAACTCAGCACCCAAGGAACAGCCTGCACTGCTTTGAGGTGCCTGTGGTTTCTGTAGATGAGCAGCATGCCAGCACCTGGCCCCAGGACCATTCTTACCCATATGCAAAGTACGCAGCTGCATAAGGCACCAGGAAATTTGGGGCACCAAATTTCCTGGTGCCCTGTGCAACTGTGTGCTACTCCAGCCCCTGCTCCGCCTCTTCCCGTGTCCTCCACCCCAGATCCACCTCTTTCCTCCTCTGCTCTGCCCCACCCCCACTCCCCCCATTCCTCAAAACCTCTGCCCCTGCTCCACCCTTTCCCACCCCCGCCCCACCCCCGAGGACTGCAGCAGGGCTGGGCCTGCACTCACTGGCAGCGGGAAGTGCAGGGGCCCAGCCCCCCTGTCTCCCAAGCCAGCCTCCCCCCAACAGAGGCTGGGGCCAGCCCTCACCCCCACAAGAGGCCTGCCTGCCCTGGGGGAACAGGGGCTGCATAGGGCCCTAGAATAGCTAGGGACAGTCCTGCCTGGCCCATAGGTTTTCCATCAAATTTTCATAAATTTCCTGTGAGTGTAGGAGATGTATGTAAAATGCTGTAGGCTACAGGTTATTAATTCTTCAGAGAAGTAGTTGATCATTATGGGGCAAATGCTGCACCATCTGTTGTGGGTGCAGACAGCCTCTGTGGTTAAACTGGTGCCATCAGCTGTATAGAGAGAAATGGGGTTTTGATGGCTACACAGAAAGTCTGCAGAGCCTCCCGGGAGCAGCCCAGTGGATTCCTGTGCCTCATGAGAAGGGGAAACAGATATTGTTGAGACCATGCTAAAGGCTGTGATCATTAGGGCAGAGTAGCCTTCACCCCACAGTTCCACTGCTGCTCTGTGGAGAAGGGGAGAATTTCTCTTCCTCCCCACTGCAAATCTCAGCACATGGGGGTGGCGTTGCCTCAGGTAACAAAGAGCCCAGAACGGTGCCTTTAAAGGCTGTGCTGCACAGTTACATGCCCACTGACCTATTTGCACAAGCAAATGCGGGATTTGTACCTGTGACAGGAACCAGGCAAACCCTGCAGGTGCCGTACATGTGCCAAGTTTTGGCTCGCTAGTCTAATTCTGTTTCAGTATTTGTTTGCAAAACTTTCCAAACAAGTTTAGAAAGCAGGAGTTGACGGGCTTGCTCCACAGGGGGTGCAGGGTCAGACCCTAAGTCCACTTCAGAACTGCAGAATGTGTCGAATAATATAAGCACTATTTTTCTAAAACCCACAATATCTGGCTTACAGTGTGTATGAGAGCACTGGGCTGGAATGGTCCTCATTCAATTCTAAGAAACCCTGGAAGTGTGCTTTAGGACATAAGGTAACCTCCCCAGAAGGGCTAAGGAGAAACCTCCCTCATGGGCAGATTATTCCATAACTGTCAACCATGGGGTTTCTTGGACCTTTGTCTGAAACATCGGGTAGTAGTCGCTGTCAAAGACAGGCTGCCCGAACTACCTGGACCACAGATCTGATCCAGCATGGTAGTTCCTGTGATCTTTTTTTTGGTGTCATTTCTGGAGGGTCCTTTTATTTGTGAGATAACTGTGTCTTTTACTACCAAGCATTCTTCAAGACTGTTTTCTTTTGGGACACAGTCATGTGAACTGCTCTATTTTATTTTATTTTGCCTTAGATTTTTTCCAGGATTTTCTGATAAAAGCCTCCTGCAAAAGCACCTCAAGGGATACAGTAATGATTATATTTTGTTTGTACAATAAAGTCCTACAGTGTATCCACTTTACATATATTTATATGACATTGTTTCATTTAAAAACAGGATTAAAGTGGAATGTAACCTATTGTACCATAACAAACAGAGTTCTAAATACAGTTAGACATTTTCCAGTTAAAACCGGATACATCTAAGACAACCATGTTAAATCCTAGTGATCTGATATGAGAATTTGCATTTTGAGGTAAAAGAAGATGGCTCATTTGTATCAGTCACATAATTCCTTACCTGTTTTAGTGTGGTTAGCACGTTATCCCCTGTAATAACGCAAGAGAGTGTCGGTTTCAGTTTTTACGCTAACGAACTCAGACCCACTCTCCCGCCCCTAGCTCGTGTGGCTATCTCAAGCCTTCTGTCAGTAGTACAACATCCACACTGCTATTTTCAATGCAATATCTTGAGCTGACCTAGTGCGAGTTTGTGAACCCGAGCTAGGAAGCTGCTCCTACCTGCAGTGTAGATACACCCAAAGGGTCTCACTTTCTCCCGGCTTTCATCTGGGTTCTGCTGGCAGAATCCTCCAGTGGTGGAAAATTTGCCAAATCTTTGTTGTTGGAAGGCCGGGAGCTGGCTTGTGAAGACCAGAAAGTGGGTGGAGCCGGCAGGATCAGGGACTGTGGGAGATGGATTGAGTCAATACATCTCCTAGGAAGCCTGTGCTTCACTCTTAGGGAATGCTGGCTGGAACTTTCAAGGTGTCCGTTCCCAGTGGCACTTCAAGGAGAGTCACAGCAGTAAACTATCCAAGAAAACACAGTCTCTTAACTACAGTTCCATGCCATCTCCACGGACATCTCTGGCTGTGCTGCTGCAGAAGCTGCTCTTTATGCTGAGAGGTGGTAGTTCTTCACAAGCTGGGTTTTATTGAATTGTATGATCTCTCAAGACCATATCCTTTCCAGAAACTGAGTTGCAGCCAATCACCATATTTTAATGATTATTATTGATTGTCATATTGTAATGCCAGCCCAGGATCGGGCAAGAACCCCATTGTTCTTGACACACTTGCGTGGGGGTTCCTGTTCCATCTGACCTCCAGAAAAAATGAGTTCTTAAAATAAAGCACAAGTCCTGAAGATGTGGGGATCTCCCTGGAGGGCAGCTTTATCCTTTTGAGAAGGAGAAAACAGCCCAATGGGTCAAAGTTTCACTGTCTCCTTTCCCTCTGAAGGAAAGCCATACTTCCAGGACTCTCCAGTTGAGGGCAAGCTTTATCAGGGAATGGAGCAGAGGGCCCCACCACAAAGTATTGACATTAAAATAAGAAAAATGGCCTGCAGGGGAGTCTGGTTCATCTCGCCACCTGATGGGGCCATACAGGAGAGTTTAGCGTGGTCCTGAAGTGACTCTTGTGGGCTGCAGGTTGAAGATAGATGGATCCACAGAGAGTTCATTAGCAGGAACTTTCCCCCCAGCCACCTTGACAGCTCTGCAGATACCCTGTGTGCTGGCTTTAAAAATCCACGTTGACCTTCTGTAGCAAGGAGCCTTCTGTAGCAAGGAGCCTCTATTCAATGATTAGAGAAGAACTCAAACAAAATCATTTGGACTCAGATCCTCAAGTCACACTCCATTCCACACCCCCTTCCCCAATTTTGAGAGGTGTTTGTAGTAGGGACAGAAGCCTGTCATAAAATGTGGCTCTGGATCCAGATTCTAATTCTAAACTCCGAAGTTTGGCGCAGTCTGATCCTCAGCGTTGATTGAGAGCCCTCTCTAGGTCTGAATACATTGGCCTGCTGGAGGGGCCATAGCCTGCGCAACTGAGGGGCCATGAGTACACTGGGATGGGCTCTAGAGAAATAAGAAAAATCTGATCTGACACACAACTGATTGCTGAGCTCTTTGCTTGGAGTGTCGTTTTCAAACTCCTGTTTTTCTAATGCTCTCAGCCTTTAAACCAAACCAGCAGCAGATCTGAGCAGACATCCAAAGAAGGGGACTTGCTGTTAAAAAAAACAAAACAAAACTGTCAAACCTCATCTAATTTCTGCAGAAGAATGATGGCAGGCAGATTCTCCATCCCTTGTGGCACCATGCTCCCTTCCACGCACCCTTCGTTTGGATCATTCACACACGCAACTTGTATGCTGCTGTGCATCAGAACCCAACATGGGGAGATTTCTCTGGAATATGTTTTTGAAAGTTATATTGTTGCTAGGACAGGACCAACCTACATTCCACAGCCTCTCTCTCCCTCATCCTAACATCCTGTTTGAATTTTGGCTTAGGGATGCGTCCCCTGATTGCTCCGGTTTCAAAACAACCCCAAGCCAGGTGGGATTAAAACAAAGGACAATTTCCAATCTGCTGCAAGAGTGAATGCATACTATGAAAGCATATGACCTGACCTGACATTTACACTGCAGTGTTGTACCGATGTCTAATCCGATGTCTCTTTTGCAGAATATCCCAATGATACATTACTGTGGTCAAAGATCTGTCGTCATCTTAGTTAGAACTAATTGTGGCTTAAGCTCCAGTGGCTTTGATTGGGCTTATTGGGTATCCAAAAGCTCAGATGTTAATCCAAAGTGAATCCAAGTATTTGGCAGGCCTCTGAAAGCCATGTAACCCTCTTTCCCCACACAGCATGCCCTCTGCTTCATCTCTACGGTGTTCCCTTTTCACACAATCCATAGCAATACTTCACTTCTCCCTCACAATCTCTTTTTGCGAGCAATACCCACTGGCCTATTGGGGATCTTGAGGTGATGGCTGACAGGTCACCTTTTCTTCCTTTCTCCCATTTCAGGAGGCGTCTTTTTTCAAGAAGCCCTTTGGTCCATTCCTGCTTCTTTGAGTGTGATGAGGGGCCATGATGTGCCCTTCCCCTTCCTACCAGTTTGCTGGGCCTGTGCCACACTCCTATGGAGGAGCAGGGGAATGCAGAAACTCTCCATTAGTCCCATTGCTTCGGGCCCTCTGAAGTGAAAGTGCTATGGAGCAGCTGGCATTCCCCAGTAAATGATGAGAGTCTGAAATCCTCAAAAAGGAGTCAGAGGAGTAAGGGAGCTTCCTGCCCACTAATCCAGACAACTATGTTATAAATTTGAACAGCTGGTTGCTGTGCCCATGCAGTAACTTTTTGCCTTACTCTTTAAGTAGGCGTATACATGTGTGTGAACGTCCAGGTAGTAAGAGAGTAGATTAGACAAGAGGCTCTGAACAGCTCAGCTAGATTTCAAGCATCCAGGAAGGAAGGTCTTTTTTAAAACAGAAAAGGTCAGGCTCCTTTTTGGCATAAAGAGCCAAGGTTTTCCTTAGCCATAATCTCAAAATAGAGGCGAAACCAGGGTTTGCATCAGCAAAGTTCAGGGTAAACACTGTGCAGAAAGGCTGCTTCAGTCTTTGTGATGGCCAAGAAACCTAGCAGGAACCCCTCTGGTGCTGATCCTCATTTTTCTGTTTCACAGCTCAGCTCATGGTTGGCTTATTTTCATTCTCCTGGGAATCAGCGTCCTATTGTCTGTGAGACTAATTAGAATTCCTGCAAGCAGGGCTGGATTAAGATTAAGAATGTACTTGGCCCCACAAAAACAAAAACTCAAAATGCTTCATTCCCCCTTTCCTCAAGAAAGTGGGCAGTATATGCTCTGCATGCAAGATTACTCCCTTCATCCACCAGCCCCATATTCAGAAAGAGGCTTAGATGTGGCAGTGGGGTATTAAGCAACAGGCCATGTGGTCAACAGTTTATATCTACCCACCAGTCACCTGATTGTGATGTGGGGCCAAGAGAAGAATATAAGAATGGCCATACTTTAGGCCTTCACAACATCCCCTGGCAACGAGTTCCACAGGCTGACTACGGGAGAGTCCCTTGCAAACTCCTCAGGTCTGGTCATTTGATATTAGCCTTTGTGTTGTTCCACCAGGGTAAAGCAAAAATAGGCCTGGGAAGTACACCGATCAAGAGGGTCTTTCCAGCTGGAATAGAATTGGCATAATGGCTCTCTGTTGCCTCTCCTTGTAGTATAGGAGCTCGGCTGTGGTACTCCAGCTATTCTCAGCTGCCCACAGTCCCTACATAGCACTTACAGACTTCAGAGTGGGCATGGACAGGCTGTCCAGATAGGTTGATTCAGCACATCCACTGGCCGAGTTCCATGTGCGGGTTAAAGCTGGCATTCGCTGGTGGGACCACTGAGGCTGGATGGTGGTGCAAACGCCATCTGTCTTTCCTAGGATTGGACCCATCCCTGGGGGAAGAGGCCCCCATTGATGCAAAGGGTAAATCAAGGCTGGATGTGGACGGCCAGGGGGGGTTAGATGTAACAAACATGCTCACAACATTTTCCTGGGGAATTAACAAAGAAGCAGGTGCTGTTTCTCTAATGTGAAGCTGCAGCCAGAGCGACAGTTTCAGCCAGGGAGACCCGTCGAGACAGGATCATGCAGGTTAATGCCTGGTTTTTACAAACTCCTGACTTTTTAGTAAATCATTTCACTTCAGGACTCCAGCCCCTGAGAGCCTCCCCAGCCTGAGTCTTTTGCTCCTCATGATGATTGGCGTGACCCAAGGAGGCTCCGCTATTGGCAAAGAGAAATCCCTAAAATACAAGGGCATCATGTATAATGAATATGAGCAGGGAAGATGCCTAGCACTCATAAACTTAGTGACATGTAACCTTTAAGATATTTGTAGGGAATAATATTTCATAGGGCAGGGTCTTTGAGTAAACTGTGTGGCTATTGTTTCTGGTCTTATAGATGACCCAGGAATGTGATGTTTTTACTGGCACTCGGTAAGACAGCTCTTGGCTGGTAGCTGTCCAAGACTCCTGGCACGACTTCAGCATTCCTGCAGATTTGACACAATGATTTTAACCAAAATCCCACATGCTTGATATAATCACTCAATGCCTTTAGAAAGGGTTTTATACCTAATATGGACAAAAAAAGATTCTGCTGTTTTCAGAGATGTGACGTGTGGGGAGCAGGTTTGGATTCAGAAAGACACTCATCTGTGTTCACTTAAGTGCAGCATTTTTTCATGGTCTTTGTTATAACAGCACAAGCACCTGCTGACCATCCCGGTCTAAGTTGTGATTCTCAGATTTAAGAAACACAGCCATCCCCCAGCTTCTTCTGAATCAGCTCTGCATGGCATGTAAATGATAAACCCACTTTGTATAATCCTTACAGTCTCATGATGAGGCACTGAAACTGAATGCCAACAACTTATTACGGTAAATGGGGAAAGATCATTATCCACTTTGATTAAATATAAAAGTAAGCAAAAGCAGACAGAAATTATGACATCGGGCTACTCTGTCATAGTATTATTAATATGGGGGCTAGTTCTTCCCACTGTTTTCCATCTTGCGTAATCATTTACACAGCTGGGCAAAGTGGGTGTGAAATGATACCAACACAGAGTGTTTGTGTTTTACACCCACTTTTCGTTCACTTTGCACAGGCAGAATGACTCCACAAGGTGCAGGGCAACAGAGAACTAGACCCACTGTCTGAGATCCTACTCGGAATTCTTTAATGGCAGGGCAGAGTAGTTTGGTAGCATGTCCGCAGTGGGTTGGTGCAGGGTGTTTGCCGTTCCTAGACAAGGAGAGATGGGAATTCCTGCAGTAATGTCAGCTCTGGGGCAGTCCCTGCATTCTGTCCCAATAGCACCTCCTGATCTGTTGAAAGGTGACTGTTATTGAGTTCAGAGACTTCCTTTGGTCATGGTTCTGTGCCCAATGGAAACAGGGGAATGGGCTAGTACCCCTTTCAAAGGCATTTCCATCTGCAGCCCTGCTGTCCCTTTGCAGGGCAGAAGCAAACATAGGTGACTGTGGAAGACATCCTGGTAATCTAGGACCTGATCGAATGCCCTTTGCTGGGTGAGTCTTCCCACTAACATCAGTGGACTTTGGATCAGGTCTCTGATTTCCCACAGGTGGTAATTCAGGAAAACTCTTAAGCACGTGCGTAAGTGCTTTCCTGAATAGGGATACATAAGCACAGCCACGCTAGGTCTGACCAATGGTCCACCTAACCCAGTATCCTGTCTTCTAAGAGTGACCAGTGCCAGATGCTTAAGAGGGAATGATGGAACAGGGTAATTTCAAGTGATCCATCCCCTGGAGTCCAGTCCCAACCTCTGGCAGTTAGAGGTTGAAGGACACCCTGAGCATGGAGTTGCATCCTGAGCACCTTGGCTAATAGCCATTGATGGACCTATCCTCTACTAACTTATCTAATTATTTTTTAACTCATTTATACTCTTCACAACATCCCCTGGTGAAGAATTCCACAGGTTGACTGAACCTGTTTGTTTTAAACCTGCTGCCTATTAATCTAATTGGATAACCCCTGGTTCTTGTGTTATATAAAGGGGTAAATAACTTTTCTATTCACTTTCTCTGCACTAACCATGACTTTATAGACATTTATCATATCCCCCACTCAGTTGTCTCTTTTCTAAGCTGAACAGTCCCAGTCTTTTTAATCTCTCCTTGTATGAAAGCTGTTCTGTACCCCTATTCATTTTTTTTTGGCCCTTCTTAGTGCCTTTTCCGAATCTAGTGTATCTTTTTTGAGATGAGGTGACCAGAACTGCACTCAGTATTCAAGGTGTGGGCGTAATATGAATTTATAGAGTGGCATTATATTTTCTGTCTTATTATCTATCCCTTTCCTAATGGGTCCTGACATTTTTTGCCTGCTGTTGCACATTGAGTGGATGTTTTCAGAGAACTATCCACAAGAACTCCTAGATCTCTTTGTTGAGCAGTAACAGCTAATTTAGACTCTATCATTTAGTATGTACAGTTGGGCTTATTTTTTCCGATGTGCATTACTTTAAACTAATTGACGCTGAATTTCATCTGCCGTTTTGTAGCTTAGTCACCCAGTTTAGTAAGATCCTGTTCCTGAATCTGGGCCATAAGTAGTCAGTGGATCTACCCAACATCTAGTGTCTGTGAAGAATGGTTCTCAGTGTTTTTCTGGGTGAAATTAAGGCTTCTGTGATTATTACTATTTTATTGTTCAGTGATAACAAATGTGGGATGGGGGGAGAGAGACAAAAGAAAAAAGGAAAACTCCTTATTTCTTCTAATTTCTGCTGCCTTTCTGTTTGTCCCTGAAATCAGCAAAATATGCCTCTGTGCCGGTTTAATTGCTCAACCTCAAACTGGATGATAGCAGAACTGGAATTCGGCATGTTAAAAATGTAATGGAAAGCCACTGCACATGCTCTGTACATTGCAGCTGTTTGTTATTTAAATATTGACAGTGTGCTTGGCACAGGCTGAGGGACAAAGGAAGACTTGGTCTCTGTCCCAGGGAACTCACTCCCACTCAGATGGGATTTTCCAAAGTGCTCAGCCCTGGCCTAACTCAGATTAGAGCCAGTGATTTCAATGGGAGCAGAATTAGGTGGACTCTGAGCACTGGCCATTGGTTTCAATGGGAACAGAGTTAGATCAATGCTGAGTACTTCAGAATAGCTCACCCCCAAGAGTTAGCTTTTGCCCAGGGAAGGATGCTTCTTTTTCTTTGCCTGAGCCATCAGACTGTTCCAGGGGCATCATACCACTCTGAAATATGACTCTTACCAATGCTCCAGCGGGGGTGGTTCAACATTGCCGCCAATGCAGAGCTGTGGGTAAATGCCACAATTCAGCACTATATGTGGAGGATACCATGGGGTTCAGCTCAATGGAGCCACTGGCAATTTACACTAGTGGAGGATGAGGCCTATTATGAATACATCTCTATCTGTCTTCAAGAGGGGAATGTACATCAAATTCTCTTGGTAGCTTTTGTTCATTTGTTTTTGTATGTCAAGCATGATTTCACATTTAACTGCTTAGATTATTCAAGTTTTGCACTTTTTTTTGTAGGTGCAAATAAGTAGCCTCCAACTAATGTGGAGGATCTAGATGAAAACCCTATTAGACTTAGGTCATGAATGTCTTTGTTTAGCTCTCTGATCATACCAGTCTTGTGTTAAGCAATCTTTGACCATCTTGGTGTGATTGGGGAACAAAAATGACCATTAAACCTTCCCCTAGCCTTCCCATTCTCATCCTTTCCTGCAGGTACCCAGCCCAACTCTTCCTACTGCCTCAAGGAATAAAGGAGAGCAATTGCTGAGACATGAGTTACAGCCATCTGTAACTATGCTGTATGATGCGAGTTAGAATGCTATTGGAGAACAGTTCCAATGTGCTGTGATTTCCAAAGTGGATAAGCATTCTTGATGCCTTTTAGTTTCCTGCCTTATGAAAGGAATATAGTGCTTTTTTCAAGAGTAACTATTTTGGTGGAGAAATGGATAGCAAAAGATTTGGCACGATAGCCAAGCTATTGTGCAATATAAGTGTATTTCCTTGTGGCTCAAAATTAAAATGTAATTTCAGTCTCTCTTTCATTGTTATCAGCCAAGTGGAAAAGGTCCACGCCTACCTGAAGTATATTGTGTCATCAGCCGACTGGGTTGCTTTGACTTATTTTCCAAGGTAAGTTTCCTTTTCCCTTCCCCACAATATTTCACTTAATTCGACTACTCACCGAGAAATGTCTATATTAATGAACCAGACACATAGAATTTTTTAATTTGATGGGCAACAACAGTATTTTACATTTAGACATTTCATTATTATTGGGTACATCAAAGAATGTCTTATTGCTTCTGTGTCTGAAGCAAATCTTGATTTGAAAAACATCTGGGTGTTCGTATGCATTGGCTGCCGGACGCTTTTTTCCATTGTTTTCTAAAACTATTCTCTGCTGACCTGTAATTCTTGGCATACGTGTTTGAAATGACGGGCCAGTACCACATTTACGCCAGTACTCCCCCACTGAAGTAATGAGTTCAAGAATCAAGATTATTCCATAAGTGGATTCTATTATAGTGGGATATTTCTATCACAAGACGTGTTAACAATAATAATCTAATTAGAAGGAACAAATGTGACACCAAAGTTGCATCATACTTTGATGTCACGTTTACATTTACATAAGGAATAAAGTTCCTAGTGGGGAAGTTGCAAGACAATAAACAGCTTATTCAGGCTGATTAAACACTGAAGTATGGCTGAGGCATTTGATCGTCAAAGAAGCAGCTGACTCAGAGTGTACTCCAGTACCATAAACGTTCTCTTTACATTCAACAAAAGGATATTCAAATAAAACAGAGCAGTCAGAAATATTTTTCTTGCTTGATTAGAGTTTGAAATGTCCAGGCTACTGCCAACATAGTGCCTCTGACATCCAAGGGCACTTCCTGTGCAACTTCAGTGACAGAGCTATACCGACCAGGATTTTAGTGTGATGTGTGAGAGGACAATGATATTTCTGACTTTGAATAAATACCCTTTTTCCCCTCTTTTACAATCGCTGGTAGCATGTCACACAATTTAGACTTTTCCGCTCATATGTGAATACAGTGTTGTGTAAATGATGTATCTGTTTGCAAGGAACTTATCACTTTGGCAGTCAGACCTAAGGGAGCTTTAGAGAATTTAAGACCAAATTAATAATAATAATAGTATAATAATAATAAATATTATTGATTTATTTACTGAATAAAGTTAGCTAGTTTTTGCTTGTGAGGTTAGTTTTGGGATTTGATAAAATCATGACATTTTATGTAATTCACACGACCTAATTTTACAGAATGTTATCTTCCATATAAGCATGTTTTGAGCTTCGCAGAATACAACTCTGATTAACATGAATCAAGCTTTAAACAGTCAGATGAAAGTAGTTAATACCAGTCCTCTGAGGGTTTTTTGGGGAAAAAGATGAAGCAGATAATACAAAACTGAACATTACAATACCTTGCTGCCAGCATAATAGCCAAAAATATCAGTCAAGATGAAGACATGAAGTGTGCGCAGGTCCACAAACTGGAAAGTTTATGCCAGAAAATACCGGAGATGGGACAGAATTGCAAAAATTCTCTTTGCACATGTCCAAACCTTGCATTTTCTCATATAAAGGGGCATTCGATCCAAATTAGCTAGTCATATATGAAACTACCTGGTTGACATATGCAAATAATTTCATTTATGTGAGCTTGCATATCATTTTAATGTGCTCACTTAATGGCTGGCTGAAAAGTTTACCCCAAATGTCAGTTTCCTCCTTATCAGCCATATAGTTAAATTGTAGTACAGGTCTGTTTTTTCTCTCACTTGTACTAGTTTGACACTGGTAGAATTCAGGTAGCTTCAATGGGATTGATTCCCAGGTGATCATGAAAAGGAAGAAGGCAAACGCTGGTGACATTAGGGACATTTAGCCTAATCCAGAAGTTCTTATTTATCCCTGGTGTGGGTAGAACTTCCATTGAATTTATAGACTGGTCCACTGTTAGGGAAGAGCTACCCACTTCTTCCTGCTAATGTGATCACTGGGCCATTGCGTCTGGTTCACACAGAAATAACTAGTCTTAGGTCTTGGCTACACTTGCACCTGTCAGAGCGCTTTGGGTGAAACCAGCCTTCGGAGAAGGCACAAGGGAAAGTGCTCTAGTCTGTCCACACTGACAGCTGCAAGTGCACTGGTGTGGCCACATTTGCGGCACTTGCAGCAGCATTGGGAGCAGTGCATTATGGGCAGCTATTCCAGCATTCAACTGGCTACAACGTGCTTTTCAAATGAAGCGGGTGGGGTCTGGAGTGTGTTTTGTGTATGTGGGGAAACAGAGAGAGAGTGGCTTTTTGGGGTGCTGAGAGTGTGTCAGCACACTTTCTTGTAAGTTCAGATCCCCCTAGCTCCCCTGCCTCTCACTCATTCACTCTGTAAATGTTTGCTTTGCCCCGGGAGCAGATAAGTAGCGGCTGTCTGAAACGGAGCTTTGAAAAGGCATTTCCACATTCCTGCAGCGATTTCACAACAATGAGAAGAGTGACCACATGACTTAAGGCGATTATGGGGCATTTCTGGAGGTCAATCAGTGTGCAGTAACTTAACTCCTCGTTCACACTGAGGCTGAAGCGTCTCACCCACTACGCAACAGCTGTTAATCACTGTTAATCCTCTTGCCAAGGTGGAGTACCAGGAGCGCTCCAGCCAGGGAGTCAGAGCACTCTACATGCCTTGCCAGTGAGGACGGGGAGTAAGATAGAGTGCTCTGGGAAGCTTTATTGCAGTATAATGTGCAAGTGTAGCCAAGTCCTTAGTTGTCAAGAATCAGAGGTAGCCCTGTTAGTCTGGATCTGCAGAAGCAACAAAGAGTCCTGTGGAACCTTAAAGACTAACAAAAGTATTGAAGCATAAGCTTTCGTGGGCTAATACCCACTTTGTCAGATGCAAGTGGGTATTAGCCCACAAAAGCTTATGCTTCAATACTTTAGTTAGTCTTTAAGGTGCCACAGGACTCTTTGTCACTTCTGCAATTCCATACTAACACGGCTACCTCTCTGATTCTTTGTAGGGCCAGTTTGTAGAACAGATTTGTTCCTGGTGCAGATTAAGATTCTTCAGAGAAAGTGAGAACATCTCTTTTTCCTAGTTAGCAAACGTGAAACCAAGGTGCCCCGATCGGTAAAACTAATGGGAAAGAGGAAAGTTACAATGATGGTACACTTAGCATAAGTAGACAAAACAGGAAACTGCCTCCTTCATATAAAAACGTGATGGGAGAGAGACTACTGAGATATTAAACCTTGTATGTTGCTTAGTTGAGAAGCTGAAAAACCCCTTTGTTTTTTATTATCTGCATTATTTTAATTCCCCTTGGAGCCCTCTTTGTTCACTGTGGCAATATCTACTTAAAGACAGATTTGAGAACCACATATTTCCTCACTTCCAGACTCAGTGCATGCAGTCATGGTCTTGGCAGATGTTTTGGTACATTTTTAGACTCATGAGACGTCTTTGTACAAATTTTCTTTATTTTAAAAATATCTGTTATTTGTATTGTACTGGCAGTCAGGATCAGTGCCCCATTAGACTAGGCATTGTCCAAACCCATAACATGACACAGTCGCTCTCCCTCTCTCCCCCGCCAAGAGCTTTCAATTGACTGTACCTAATTTAAAAGTATGTGATTTATTTAATTTATATTTAGCGTCTAATGCCAACAATGTAAAGAATCACCCAGCACCTACAAAAACGGAGACCAGTTTTGGCAGCAACACAAAGGCTTGCCTGGGGATATAAAACTTTTTTTAAAGCTAATGTTAAAAAAATATATAATACATAGGTTGAGAAAAGTGTGTCTGTACATCTGAGTATAGTGCTTAGATTATCCACAAATACAAAATTTGTTTTTAAAGTCATAAGATGCATATAGTGCATAATCAGCAATAACTAAAATTTAGGTGAATGAATTTAAGAATACAGTTTAGATATCTAGCATCCATGCATCTGGGTACGTTAATCATGAAAAAGGTTATACAGAGAGTTGGTGGCAGAAAGCAAAATATAACGAAGAGTGAGGATTGTCCCTCAGATCTACACTAAAAAGTTAAGTTGACCCAGCAATAACATTTAGGGGCGTAAAAAATCCACATCTCTGTACAACGTAGTTAAGGCAACCTAACCGCTAGTGTAGACAGTGCTAGTTCAGCAGAAGAATTCTTCCATCCAATGGGAGAGGTTCTCCCATTGCTGTAGTGAGCATCTACACAGAAGCTGTGTCACTCTAGCGCAGGGCTAGGCAACCTATGGCATGTGTGCTGAAGGCAGCACACGAGCTGATTTTCAGTGGCACTCACACTGCCCGGGTCCTGGCCACTGGTCCTGGAGGGCTCTGCATTTTAATTTAATTTTAAATGAAGCTTCTTAAACATTTTAAAAACCTTATTTACTTTACATACAACAATAGTTTAGTTATATGTTAAAGACTTATAGAAAGAGACCTTCTAAAATCATTAAAATATATTACTGGCACTCGAAACCTTGAAGAAATGAAGACTCGCCACACCACTTCTGAAAGGTTGCCAATCCCTGCTCTAGCGGTTTAAGTGTAGATGTAGCCAAGAGAACAGAAGGAATAGTATTGCATCAGTACTACTTAGCTACTGGACTGGCCTTCAGTAAGGAGCTTCTCTAATCTGGTGTGAGCAGTTGTCACCCAAACAAGGTACCTTAAAAATGAAATTAATATAAACTTTTATGATCATTCCCCCCACCGCAATAAAGCCCCCCAGAGTGTTCTACCTTATACCCCATCCACACTGGCAAGGCAGGTAGAGCACTCTGACTCCCTGGTTAGAGCACTCCTGGTACTCCACCTCCCCGAGATGATTAACGGCTGTTGCATATTGGGTGAGACACTTCAGGGTCAGTGTGAGCGAGGTGTTTAGTTACTGTGCACCAAGTGACCTCCGGAAATGCCCCATAATTCCCTTAAGTCAAGTGGTCACTTTTCTCATTGTTGTCACCCCTGATATCCTGGCCAAAGTCTAATTCTACCAATCACAGTCTGCCTCTCTGGAGTCTCTGTACAGTTACCAGTGGATATGTTATTCCTCCCTTACTTTTCTAAAAACTGCTTTGAAGTGTGGCTGGCACAGAATGGCTCCTATGCTCCATCCCAGCTGTGGCTGCATTTTATCAATAGATGAAATGATCTCTCTCTCGCTACATATTCAGTCTTCAGTTACACTCATGAAGAACCCTGTGATTCTGCTGTGACATTAATGGTACTGAACACGTGCACATGAGGGGAGAATTAGGCATGTAGCCTGGTACATGTTTGGGACAGACGGTGCTTTAGAAATGTATGTTGTTGTTGTTGTTGTTGTGATATATGTTCTCTCTTTCACATCGGACTGCGATGGATCAGATCCTGGATGAAGTTGAAAGGAGAAGAGGCATCTCTGCTGCCCTGGTTTATCCATTTATGAGGAGTCTGATGGAGTCTCCTTTTCCTGCACCTGGAAAGACAATCAAAGTCAAGACGTTTCTGCCTGGAGCTGGAAATGAGGTAAAAGGCTACTGCAAATCTTAAACCCAAACCCTAACACTCTCACTCCACAAATAATAAAAAGAAGCCAAAGAAAGAAAGATGAGAATGGGAGAACCATGAAATGTTGCTGGAGGGTTCTTGAAAACAGCAGCATAATTACTATTAACAATAATTCCCTTTGATTATTATGAAGCAGTTTTATAAGAGGTAGATATTTTAATATGTTTGTTAGTTCTCTGGAAGTTTAATAATAAAAAAATATATAAAAAACTTCCAACATACTCCAAGTCCTTGTGTGTTTAACAGAAGAGCTATGGTGTAGCTGAACTTTATCGCAGTATTAGCAAGCTAGAAGTCATCCATAAGGTATTCTCCATTATGACTGTACTCCACCAGATCAGGAACTTAGAAGTGATTACGAGCTTCATTGTTCAGAGATACGGAATTGACTAAAGAATTTACCAGCAGCATTTGGTGATAGTTTTAAACATTAGTGTTTTCAAATAAATAGTCATTCACTTGACCCTTAAGGCAATGGCCTATATTTGGAACAGCAGGCTTTACAAAATGTCTTATGGATTTTTAGTGTGTGTATGTGTGTGTGTGTTTATAACAGAAACTCAGTTAAAAATGCAAGGTGTAAAAGTCCAATAGAAACCTATTATTGTAGATTATGTGAGCTACTAGAGAATATCAATGTTAGTGTGTTGGTTAAAAAGCAATTTTTAACTGGAGGGTTTGTCCATTTGGTGCGTCAAATTCTGCTGTGTACTCCTGATATAAATCCATAGTAACTCCACTTATTTATTTGGGTGGACTAACTGTAGAATTATGGAGAACAGAATTTGTCTGAATTAATGGCATAGGAAAAAGGTGATTTTTCTTCTTAGAGTTCTATTTTACAGTCAAGTTCTCTGCCTATTTTTAATTTTTACATCAGATCACATTTTCTAGTGATCTAAAGCCATTAATTTCAGTGGAGTTACAGTTTGCACCATAATGTCTTTTGGGCTGAAACATAAAGGGTTCCTTGTAAAAGAGCCCTGTAAGGCACACTGAAGTCTTCAATCCTCATACTGTGGAAAGCATAAGGAATTCTGAGGGGCTGACTTTAGGAATAAACGCAAGATTTGATGGTGCTTTCTAGATGCTAATGTATTTGATAACTGGCTCTATATTCCTGCCCCATTTAGCTCATGCGCCAGATCCCTTCCATGCAAAAATATTGATCATGCTAACCTTGATACATGGAAACAAACAAGTACAGTGAAGCAGGCAGCAGATCAAAAAGACTGAAGTTGAGCTCAACTTTGCACTTGTGTAACTGAGAACAATCTCATTGGTTTAGGTGGAATTGCACTGGCTTACTTGAGAACAGAATTTGGCCCTTCCACTGTAACACTTCTGGCATAGACACAAACAGAAACAAACCTTGTATTCTTGCATGAAGAGCGGGTAGAAGCAGAAGACTTCACCGAGCACAGAAAATGTTTATGAAAACTGTTGTGACGTGCAAGGCATCCCACAGCAAGATTATAGTGTTAGAAACTAAGGACTTGTCTACACTGGCACTTTACAGCACTGCAACTTTCTCACTCAGGGGTGTGAAAAAATGCGCTAGGAGCCACACTTCCAGAGCTGGTAGCTACACTCCTTGCGGAGATGGGTTTTTTAGAGGGCTGGAGGAGAGCTCCCAGCACTCTGCTGCTTTAACATTGCCAGTGTAGACTAGCCCTTATTAACTAGTTCCAGATGGTTTGGCACATTAACATGACTTAACAAGCTTTCAATCACCGTGCTAAGAAATGTTTTAACTCTTAGCCCTGGTCACTTTTATGAAACTTAAAGCAATGGGAGTTAGCATTTACCTCACTGGTAGTATCAGTCAGGAAAATACAATCCCTCAACAATGGTATGTTTGCTGATTTTTGCAGCAATGGTACGGGGATGGATATGTGGTGTTACAGTGGGAGAATGTTTGTTTGCATATTTTGGGTTTCTTAAAAAAATCTAGTCACAAGATGTGACTCTACACAATAGGGATGTGACAGTGACTTTCTTCTGACTGTTCCTATCCTGTCCCTGAGCACAACGTTGTCACAAAAGAATTGGTATCAATCTTTTTATTTCTACTCCCCTGCTAACTGCAGTGTTGTTTTGGAGCAATTTCATAAAGGCTAATCCAGTTTTAAACCAAAACCATGTGAATGGAATCTGGAACTGTAGGTATGAAAGCATAAAAATACTTTATAGCAATAAATTGGCAGTGGCTTTAGAACACACAGAAGGGTGGGTAGTATAAGAGATGATTATGGTCCTGGGGATATGGCCTCTGACATTTCAACCAGGCCTTAATCTGACAAAAAATAATATCTATATTATGTAGAGTAGGGCTGGGCAGGGGGCCCAAGGGCCACAGCAGGGTGGAGAAATTGCATGCAGGGCAGGCAGTTAGGGTGTGGGGTTTGGGATGGGGTGCAGTATGCAGGAAGATGCTCAGGGAAAGGGGTTGGAGCAGAGGAAGGATACAGGGTGTATGAGGGGGCTCAGGGAAGGAGGTTTGGGTGCAGGAAGGGCATGGGGTGCTAAAAGGGGCTCAGGGCAGGGAGTGGAGGCGCAGGAAGGGTTCGGGCTCCGGCCCAGCGTCACTTACCTGGAGCGACTCCAGGATGGCAGCAGTGTGCACCGGTGCCAGGGCAAGCTGCCTGCCTGCCTAGGCCCCGCGTCACTCCTGGAAGCGGCTGGCACCATGTACCTGTGACCCCTGGGGGAGGGGAAGCAGAGGGCTCCGTCCGCCACCCTTGCTGCCTCCAGGTACCTCCCCCGAAGCTCTCATTGGCTGCGCTTCCCTGTTCCTGGCCAATGGGAGATGCGGAGGGTGGTGCCTGGAGGCGAGAGTGGTGTAGGGAGCCCTCTACCCCCATCCCATCCCACCAGGGGCCACAGGGACATGGTGCTGGCCGCTTCCAGGAGGGGGTGCAGGGCCCACGGCGCTATGGGGGTGGCAATGCTGCGGGCTGGCTCCAAAGCCCTGAGGGACTGGATCTGGCCCGTGGGCCGTGGTTTGCCCACCCTGATGTAGAGTATAAAGAGAGTGGGGTTTATCTTGGTAAAGTCTGGTCATGTGCAGTATTTTCCAGCTGTCCATTTCCAATGAGTTTACCCTAGTTCCTTTTAATGTCAGTAGGTCATCAGCTGCTGCCCTGCCCTTTTGTCTCTTTCTCTCCCTCCCTTGCGCTCTTCTATGTGTATTTTACCCTTCTCTGTTTTTCTGTCCACCATCTTTGAAGTCCCAGCCTAAACCTGGTTCACACAGGGCTGGATGTTAAAGGGATCGTGCAATCCCACAGGTTAAAATCTTAGATGAAGAACTCAACCTAATAAATCCGAGGAAAGGGGCTCCAATGTGAGGGGCTGGGTATAGTATGGAAACTAGGACAGAATGGAACTTGTCAGATGTTGCCATTCAAGCCATGATCCTGACTCCCCAGAAAAAGTTACAGGTTCCGTTTTTTTGCCTTATGCTTCTGACACAGTCGAGCGCCCCATTTTCAAAGTGGATGTTTGTAAAGCAGGACTGTTTCCTCCTAGCAAATGATGGCTGATTTAGTGCACAGAGTTTCTTTCTGGGAGGCAGATAAAATTTGCAAGCATAACCTGGTGAGGAGGCGCACAATAGAACGCTGCTCTGGAATGTGCATCTCCTTTGAGTCTCCATCTGCAAAGGAGAGTGTGAGAGTGAAAGTCCCCTGTCTCCTCAGCACAGGGAACAAGGCAGTTAGTGCCTGAGTGAAATGCATCTGAAGAGCTTGTGCAGCCAGACCAGTTCAACTAACTTCTTGTTCTTTGAATGCAGGTGATAGAGCTTCGGCGTCCAATGGACTCGCGTCTGGAACACGTGGACTTTGAATGTCTTTTCAAGTGCCTCAGTGTACGACAGATCATCAGGATCTTTGCTTCTCTTCTGCTGGAGCGACGTGTAATCTTCATAGCCGATAAGCTCAAGTAAGTGGCAGAGGAACTTGAACTCTAACATATTCTTGGAGCCAGCCATTGTCTAATGATTCAGAGGACATTCAGAGATGGAGAAGGGGATTGCTGGAAGTCAGGATTCTCTTCCACAGATGTGAGATGAGGCACTAAAATAATTCCTGCTGATTCCAGTGAAAGTTATTTGTAGCTTGTGGTTAGCGAATAGAACCAGTTCTGTTACTAGCTGCAAGCCACTTAACATGTCTCTGTCTTGGTTTTCCCATCTGTAAAATGGGAATAAAAACATTTACCTATCTGTGAATAATGTCTGCACTCATAAGAGCACAGTCCTGTCCTTGTGTTTGGCTCAAGCAGGGGAGAAGGCCCTAATTAAACAATACGTTTCACTGACAGCTGTTTTTCATCCCTAAATCTCCATTCTCTTTACAAAGATTGGTAACATCATCATTTTACAATGGAGAAACTCAGGCACGGTGTAAATTGAAGCTCCAATTTTTTATGTGTTCACTAAGTTTGAGTGCCCAGCTTGAGACCTGTCAGGCCTCATTTCCAGATAAAATGAGCACTGGCACCTGCAGTCAATGGGAGCTCTGAATATCAGGCCTTAGTAACCTTAAGATGAGTCCCAGAAACTGAGGCACCCCAAATCAGCAGACATTTTCCAAAAGCTACAGAATGAGTCAGAAGCAGCTAGGATAGAACTGAGGTGGCCTGTCTCCCAACGTCCATGCATAGTCACTAGACCAGAACTGAGCTCAGCTGTATGTTCTGTAGTGGCTGGGCGTGCAGAACTTCCATTAGGTTAGTGCTGTGAGAACTGAATGTTTCCTGAAGATATACACTGACTCTCATACACTTAGGAATATGTCAGACTGCCTTACCAGTAGATTAACAAGTAGTTACAGTGACACCTGGATTTATAACACCTGGGTTAGTTGAGGACTTTGCTGTCTTGATCTAGTTTAGTGGTGTAAGCATGAGCTTTAAGTTACCTAGATTCTTTGAAAACAAAGGTTCAAATCCCATTAAGATCAAGTCATCTGTCCCTTCTTATGTAAAGTGCTGCCTACTTTACTGTCTCAAGAGACCTTTCAAACAAGATTGTTAAAAACAAGGTCCTGTCATTTGGATATTAAAAATCTATAGCACTTATTTGTATGTGGAGAGATTTGCCACATTGTCCTGAACCAAACTTTTCCTTCTCTGTGTTGTGCACTTGTAATCTGTTGGACTGCTACCCACCACGCCAGAGGCAAGTGCATTTTAGCAGTGATCTTTGCACATAATTTATGGAGTACTTTTGAAATGAAGGAATCTATAGAAACGTAAAAAAAAATTATTTGAATTACTTTGCTATATTTTATTCCACAACAAGAATGTTTGTGTCATTCCCCTCCGCGTTGGAATTTAAGGATCATATTCACATAATAGCAAAGATGCTTAGATTGGAAAAATACCCCAGTATTGTTAAAACTTTAATAATAGTGACAATACTTCTCACTTAGCATCTTTTCATTAGGTGCCCTATGTCTGTCTTTCTGTTGACTCAGGTACATGTACAGTTCATAGCTCCAGAAGGTTAATATTGCCCCTGGCAGCTGGTAGAGATATTTTCCCCAAGTGCCCATACAAACTCTGAATCCATTTCCTTGCACGAGCTTTGCTTAAGGTTCAACTGTACCATTTGGGCACAGTCCATGCGTGGTACTCCCTTCTACACCTCTTCAAAGGCACACCTTGCACCTGTCCTACCTCCTCCCTGCTCCTTTGGGGTATGTGCTCCCCTAAGGTGATAGGGAGGGAGCAGTCCCTGTGCTCCCCAAGCTCAGAGATGGCCATTGGGCGTGGCCCTTATATAGGTCCTGCAAGACAGAAGGGATGTCTTGTACCTTCCTTCCCTATTCTCTCCCACGGGATAAGATCCAATCCAGCCTTTTGTTAGATGCAAGTGTAATCAATGCCAAAACATGTAAGCATTTTAAGCGAGATATTTTCAACCATAGCATGCTAAGTAAAATGGCAAATAAAAGTAAAGACCTCCATTTATTACACTCAGAAACATCCAGAATCCCTTAAAAGGGCCTAAAGGACTGTATGGGTGGTTGAAAACACAGATGGGTCTAGCCAAACAAACTCTGCTAAGTGCTTTATCAGCCCTGTCTTTCTTTGAATGATCGCCAGGAATAATAGCTGCACTTAGTGGTCGCCAGTGTATATAATAGCAAAAATACTTTACATAGTAAAAGCTTTACAACCTTTAGGGGATAATTTCTTAAAGATGTGGACCCTTTTTCAGGTTATAACGTGCCTTCCTTAGTAATATGTCATGCTGTCTAGAACAACAAGATTTTCTTAGATCACTCGTCCTGTCGGTAACCCTTAGCTTGACCATTCAGAATTATTTAATTCCATGTAAACCCATGGTGAAGATTGTTCCACTAGTCCAGGGTTTCTCCATTCTTTTCAAAGACTGTCAGTTGCATCATTGAGATCAGTGGCAGGTGGCTTTAAAATGTATTTTATGTTCATTCTGGCTCTTTCTCCCAGTGTGATTAATTATATTGTTACTAAAGAGTTTTGTTTTGCTGGTTATATAACAATATTAGTGGACCCCCCCCCATATGTACCATTGCACTTGTACTTCTCAGAATGACACAGCCTCATGTCCCCCTCCATTACATAACATTTGCACAGAATGGCGCTGGAGCAAATGAAGTACAGGTTCAGGGAAGTAACGTCACCAAAGCAAAGATTTTCTCTGTTATTTTATTTTGTGGTAATTTTAAGTACTCAAAAAAAAAAATGAGCCAGAGGTGTGGATAAGGCCTTGGACTGAGAGTCAGGGGACTTGTGTTTTATTCCTGGCTCTGCCACTAACTTGCTCTGTGACCTTATCTGAGTAACTTTACCTCTCTGTTTTCCCCGCCACTCTGTGTTGTCTTATCCTTTAGATTGTAAGCTCTCTGGGGCAGGGACAGACTCTTACTGGCACAATGGGCTCAGGGCTCAGTTGGGGCCTCTAGGCGCTATGTAATATAAATAATAATGAGAGACCTTTGACAAAGGCCTGGGGAGAGATAGAGAGTAAGAAGTGGATTTCAATTCAATACTTACTGAGGTTTTCATGGCTTAAACTGGGATGAAGTTTAAGATGAAACATTCTGAGCTCTGAGCTAATAACTTCATGGTTTGGACCCTAGTCTTGTCTAATGTGAGTTTTGTTTATGGGCATCACTGGTAAAGTTGAAAGAGGTTACCAGTAATGTAGAAAAAAATTGAAATATCTTATAGGTCCAGTCAGTAGGCCCAAGAACCGGAGCAGGAAATTAAAGAGATTTTATAAGGGTTTGGTTTCTTCATGTACCGAAAAATTTAGGTTAAAAAAGAAAATAATGTTGAGAGTTCAGGTTTAAAACAATGAAGCCTTTTACAGCTGCCTATTTAATGGGTCTCCAAACAGCAGGTGATTTTACACATTATACAAGTTAGAAAAGCCTGGTGTAATGGAAGGAACTGAATTGTTTAAAGAGTGCCCAAAGTATATATGGTGCTTAACAGACAAATAATACTCATCTGCCCTGAAAAGCTTACAATTTACAGCATTACAAAGGATGGCATTAACAATGAAGAAACAAGGGTGAGAATTTTAACATTATATGGTTGCCTTGGTTAGTTATGCATGTTAGCATTTAGGGTTTTTAAAAATAGGTTATTTGTTTATAAATTAAACTCTTTTGCTGCTTGCAGCTAAACAAATAATGGAAACAAATTTCTGCAGCAGTTTGCTCATATTTGAAAATGAATTTCAGTTTGAATTTGCCAGCAATTTTTGGTATTTGCATTCCACAAATATTCAAGCGGTCAAGCTTTACTAACACAAATACTTACAAAAAGGGAATCTAAGCTCCAATTAATTACTCAAATATCTGCTGAAAGCAGCATGTAGGTGGGATCTCTGATTGTATCATGTCCCTTCTCACCACCCTCCTTCAAATCAAATTACTTCCCACCCCAGTGCCTTTAAAATTGTGAGTGCCTGTTTGTGTTCCCTGAGTTCTGCCTAGCACTGGCCCTGATAAGTCTGAGTCTGAGTACGTCTCCTCTGTAGCTGATAGGAGCAAAGCCCTCTGGGACATGTTAGTGAGGCTTTGAAAAAAGCAGGCAACAGATGGACAATTAGTGGATTCTTCGGCTCGCAGGACATCAGTGTTGCAACAGGCAGGGAGGTAGCAAAAGAAAATAAATATAGGCAAACAGTGAAGGAAAGATATTTATCTTTGCTTCCTTAAGCTTTGTATTGGGAGATAAGCTCATGAACATTTTGCGGGGGTGACATATCCAGGCTTGGGAGAAGAACCCCACGCACACCTTTGTTCTGACCCTTTGGAGGGAAAGGCAAGAAAACCTTTGGGCATGTTAACGTGTATTTGTTACTTTTCCAGTTTTATAAACTGATCATTCACCCCCCATTATAATTGCTTATATCTTAAAGTATCAGCCACACAGATTGTTTCCATGTCATGCTGCATGATTCTGATCCAAAGTCCACTGAAATCAATGGTAGTCTTTCCATTTATTTCAAATGACTTAGGATCAGGCCTATGTCCTTTGCCCCTCCCTTAGACTAGACTAGAAGCTTGTCTACACAGTGGGTTAGTGTGCACCAGTTGTAAATTCTAGGGTGTGGAGCACTAACTGGTCATATGAATCCTGCTGGTGTGCACTAGAACCATACTTTAGATGGTTACCTCACAGGTGGCTCTCACCTTCCAAAAGAACAAGGTATTTCAATGTCTGTTCTCCCTATCACTCTTTCAAAGCATGCCCACCTGCCACCCGGATAGTAGAGGAGGGGGAAGCCTATTGCAATATTAATTTACGCTGTGTCGTGTATGTTGTAATCCTTTGGAATCTTTACTCTGTACTGGATACATCACAAGTGCAAAACAAGCATATTTGAGGACAGGCGCTAGGCACCTAACAGGATAGTTCTGGGCAGTTCAGGAAGTAAACCTTTAGCACTCCTCACTGTATTCTGAATCTATGGAAGGATTTTACATTCCAGCAAAATCCAGGGAAAGACTCATTTTGATCTTTTAATTACAGGCAGAGAGAGACACTTAATTACAGGCAGGAACATGAGTGTGTGTACGCGCGCATACACGTACCCACAAATATGTCACAAGACCCAGATGGAACATTGCTGAGGAGCATAAATATGAAAATATTTGCGAGTAAAATCCCACAGAAAGCTTTATAGGGCAATAGACAATCACTGTGCACTCCTTTATGGAGGGGTAGGGCTCTCAAAACAGATACTGTAGAGTGATGTGCTTTCTTCAGCCTCAGGGTTTGCCTGCACTTGATGGTAGGGATGTGATTCTCAGCTTGCATAGATGTGCTTGCACGAGCTCTCATTGACTTAACGTGCTAAGAACAGTCATGTAGCCAGAGTAGCCCGGGCAATGGCTCGCAGTGGCACAGGCTAGCTGTGCCAAGTACAAACCGTCCTGAACCCTGTGTGTATGTACCTGGCAAGGCTAGCCCATGCCGCTGCTCCCTGCTGCATATGCTACCCTGTCTACGCTAGTATTCTGAGTGTGTTAACTCAATGAGAGCTAGCACGAGTATGTCTTCCTGAACTGGAATCACACTTCTGGCTCCCAGTGTAGACATACCTTCAATGACATCTGGTTTACGTTCAGCCTTGTTACACGTGGAATGTTCAGAAAGTTTTTGTCATGGCTGGGGCTTAAGAACATGAGCATAGCCATATTGACCCAGATCAACATTCATCTAGCCCCACACCCTGTCTTCTGACAGAAGCCAAAGCCAGATGCTTCTGAGGGAATGAACAGAACAAAGCAATTTCAAGTGACCGAGCCCCTGTCATCCAGTCCCAGCTTCTGGCAATTGGAGATTTAGGGATACCAGGAACATAGGTTTATGTCCCTGACCATCCTGGCTAATAGCCATTGATCAGCCTGTCCTCCATGAACTTATCTAATAATTTTTTGAACCCACAACATCTCTTTGCTGTGAGTTCCACAGGTTGACTGATGATTGTTTTAAATTTGCTGCTTATTAATTTAGTTGGGTAACCCCAGTTCTTGTGTTATGTGAAGGGGTAAATAACACTTACCTGTTCCCTTTCTCCACACCATTCATGATTTTATAGAGCTGTATCATTTTCCCCTTAGTCATCTCTTTTCTAAACTGAACAGTCCCAGTCTTTTTAATCTCTCCTTCAGTGGGAGCTGTTCCATACCCATAATAATTGTTGTTGCCCTTCTGTGTACCATTTTCAGCACTAATATATCTTTTTGAGATGGGGCAACCAGAACTGCATGCAGTATTCAAGGTGTGGGGGTACCATGGATTTATGTAGTAGCATTTGAATACACCAGACCCTCGCTAGAATGCAGGGTTTGTGTTCCATGCGCAGTACCACGTTACCATGGATTCCAATGAAAGTTACTGAATTTGGGATCCATGGCTGCAATCGTGCTATATGCAAATTTGCTCTATATAGATGCACGTTCTAGTGAGGGTCCGCGGTATTTTCTCTTTTATAATCTATTCTTTTCCTGATGGTTCCTGACATTCTGTTAACTTTTTTGATGGCCACTGCACACTGAGCAGTTGATTTCAGAGAACTAGCTACGATAATGCCAAGATCTCTTTCTTGAGTGGTGACAGTTTGGGTGGTCAGACCCGGAGTCAGAGTCAGGAGCTGAACCAAGAATCAGAGCTGGATTTGAAGTCAGAGACCAGGAACCGGTCAGGAAGACAGGAATCACGTGAGAAGGCATGATCCAATGTAACAGCCAGCCAGGAATTTACCTACTGGCATAGACAACTTCTTGTGCCTCCTTCTGGCTTAAAGAGTGCAGCTGGACCAATTGATGGAGTTGGGCACTCCTCCAAACAGGACACTCATGGGTGGTGTCTCTGGTAAGACCCCGGTTCCATTAGTCAACTCACCAGTTACTAGCAAGCTGCCAGCTGGTGGCAAGGATGCAATGCTGTGTGTGGATCCTCACAGCCTTGATTTTTCTCTTAGTCTTTTCTGCACGTCTGAATCCATTGGTAGCCATGATACCAAACTAGAAGACAAATACTACAAAAAGCACTATGTTCAGAGGCCGTGTGATCACAGCCTACAAACACCTACCCAGGGAAAAGACATTCCAGACCTTTTAATCTAACAGACAAAAATCATAACAACATCCAGGTTGATGTTAAAAAAAAAATCAAATTGGAAATAAGATACCTTTTTTTTTTTTTTTTTTAAGAGTATGGGTAATTTACAGATTACCAAGGGCAGGGAGTAGTTAATTCACCATCACTTGAAGGCTGTCAGTTGAGACTGGTTGTCTTTTTAAAAAATATTCTCTAGTTCAGCCACAAATGACTGGGCTTGATAGTGTTCACTTACCTAGTGTTCATTTACAATAGTCAGGTTGTATTTTCAGAGTGGATAAGGAGGTAAAAAACAAAACAAAACACCACATATCAACCTGGCTATTGCAGATAGACAATAGATAAACGTACTGAATGTGTCTCTTCTTCTGTTATAAAAAAGGGAGATGATGTACAGTGTATTCACATCAGGATCACTGGACAGCTTGGCCGCTGGCCAGTACTGAACATTTCCTTTTACTTTCCCGTTCCAATCAAAAATGATGAGGCAAGCATGACAATAGTTAATCTGACTATGGAAAAACAAATGCATGCCAGAAACCTGCTTTCTAGGGAGAATTTGCTGTGGCTTATCACCAAGCATAGCTGAACATTATTTTTCACTTTCTCAATTCAGAGAGCAGATTAAAGGAGACAGACTTAGAACACAAATGAATCCTCTCTTTGTATCTGTCAGGTATGATCTGATATTAAGCCAGACGTTGACCATTCTTATTGTCTTGGAGTTTCTTTCTTTCTTTCTTTCTTTCTTTCTTTCTTTCTTTCTTTCTTTCTTTCTTTCTTTCTTTCTTTCTTTCTTTCTTTCTTTCTTTCTTTCTTCTCAACCGCAGTGAAATACTATACCCAATGTCCACCAGAAGAATGCATAATAATTCAAAAGATTCTAAGGCCCGAAGAAACAACTATGATCATGTAGTTTGATCTGCATAGCATAGTAGGGTGGCCAATGCTGGTTTGATGTATTCTTGGAGTTTTCATCACATGACATGCACTTTAAGTAAGAATTCATCTTCAATTCCTGGAGACTCCAGGACAATCCTGGAAGGTTGGCAACCCAAAGCATAGGAGAATTTCACCCAGTAATGACTGCAGTGGAAGAAATTCTCTTTCCTACAAGACACTTGGATGGAACTTATTTCATGGCTTTTAAGTAATGAGAGTCCTTCCATTGACTACAATGGGAGCTGGATAAGATCCTATATCAGGAGTAGGCAACCTATGGCACGGGTGCCGAAGGTGGCATGTAAGCTGAGTTTCAGTGGCACTCGCACTGCCCAGGTCCTGGCCACTGGTCTGGGGAGCTCTACATTTTAATATCATTTTAAATGAAGCTTCTTAAACATTTTAAAAACCTTATTTACTTTACATACAATAATAGTTTAGTTATATATTAAAGACTTATAGAAAGAGACCTTCTAAAAATGTTTAAATGTGTTACTGGCACGCGAAACCTTAAATTAGAGTGAATAAATGGAGACTCGGCACCCCACTTCTGAAAGGTTGCCAACCCCTGCCCTATATTGACAACTTGCTTAGAGCCCAAGGCTTACTGTTATTTTGCATCAAATAGAGAAGTTTGCAGCTTCCCTCATCTTCAATATGGAGATGCATCCCCTAGAATCTTCCCAGGTCTCAGTTACCTGTCCCACAGCCTCTCTAGTATAGTTTGCAAAAGATTTTTGATGTTCTGATTCTCTTTGCTTTGTGGCGTAGCACTGAGTACAAATGCATATACCAAACTGGTTTAAAGTAGTCTCAGAACCATCTGATAATTACTTTCTTATTAGATGTAATCCTTTTCCCTTCTGTAATTATAACTCACCAGCCTCCCCTTTCACTCTCTCCTACTTACCTCTGATGGTTAGTATCCTCTCACTTTACGCTCTAAATACAGCTGCATTCCTCATTTGATGAGTTGTGTATTTGGACACTGCTGCTTTTTGCTGTAAAGGGTCAAATGCATATTCCCTGTTTGTGCAGCTCAGTCCTGCCAAGGCGCTGAGTGCTGGGGTTGAGGGTTTTCCGTGCTTTGTGAGATCAATCCTTAAGTGAGCTAATAGAGCAGACATGCCAAACCCGTGAAAACAACGCAGAAATTGGGCTTGTTTTCAGTGTAATTGGCTTGTGAGTTGCTTTTTGGCTTGTAGCTTATTGCTTGGGGTTTTTTTGTTATTGTTTTTTAATCAGCTCCCGGCAAGCAGGGGCAAATGGGGGAGAATCGGGGTGAACAGCGGGTCCACCACAGTCCCAGACTGCACTCCAGAGGGATCTAGCCACAATAGAGTGTTGGGATTCTTAGGGATTGGCTTGTTTTGGCCTTGTTTTGAAATGGGATTAGCTTGATTTTTGGCGTACTGTGAAAGTCAGGGTGCTTATTTACCATGTGAAAATTGACAAATGTTTTAACAGAGCTGCTCCTTTAGGTTTTGGAGTGAGAAATTGTGCACTTTAATTCTCATGCCTTCTTATGGTGCACTTATGCAAGGTACATTTGGATTCTGACCCATCCACACTAGCACTCAGATACTGTGCTGATGGGTGCCAGTATAAGAAACTAGATAGCGAAATAGACATTACAGTTAAATAGACATTTCTCAAAACACGTATGTCAGGTAGAAGAGACTGCAAGGACAAACTGGGCTGTGGAAATCCCTTGCTTGTTTAGGATTCAGCAGCAATCAGAGGAAAGCAAGCTATTAATGACATTTTAATGCACATATGAATGTTGATGGTATAATTACAAAAAACAAACTACAAAATGTTTAGTTTGCAGTTTTGTTTCTCTTTCCTGTCCCCACCCCCACCCCCTGTTCCAGTGGATATTTAGTTATGTCATTTATTGACAACTTTGGCAACAGCTCTACAGTGGGAAAACCTCATTATCTCATTTGTAAAACAAAATTCTTCCCCGTCTCCCATGAGTGGTAAAGAGATAGGAAGTGGGACTGTTTTCTTTAGATGGTATTCTTTAAGTCAATTGGTTATTGGTGCAGTAATTGTGTGTTGATAAGTTACAGCATTTTTCCAGCTTGCCACCTAATTCCCCGTGACTTTTTGCAGAGCTTCTATTTTCTTCTTTGGAATGAGAACATTCCTATTTTCTCCTTTGTTATTGATTCCCAGCTAGAGAAAAGAAACCCTTCCTCCAACTTTCCAGTAGTGATTCTGTTAAAAGTGTGGTTACCACCGGCCGATCTGACAACATCAGTGTGTGTGTTCAGAACAGTTATAGCAGGCCTACACAACACGTGGCCCAGGGGCCACATGTGCCCCACACGGGCTCACTGTGTGGCCCGCAGGGGATGAGTAGGGGTGGGGCAAGCCAAGCGGTGGGGTGAGGGGAAGCGGATGGGGGCGGGGTGAGGGAGGGGCTTTTCGGCCTGCAGCTGGGCTTTTTTCAGTAATATGGCCCTCGCTGCTTTCCTAGTTGTGCAGGCCTGGTTATAGGGACTGAAAGCCCCAGTATGGAAGAGTGGTTTGTAGTTAACAACCCTTTGGGGGGGGGGGGCGTTATTGTAGCCAAAACCATATTGGTTTTTGTTATGGATTTATGCTGGAAAACTGTCCTGCAGAAAGAATCTGGATGACTCTGTGGAATCTGGGGATAACTGTCCACTTATGGAATCCATTTTTTAAAAAAAAATCCAACAGAGCATGAGCAGGTGACCATTTGGACCAATGGACAATTTCATGCCAAAAATCCCATGGGCTTGAGCTTTGTGCAGAGTACAGTTGGATGCCAGAGCCTTGAAGAGCTAAATCTCTAGTTCTGAAGAACCATTTGCATGTATCTCTCTACAGAGGCATTTATATGTCTTTTTTTTACACTTCTTTTATTTCAGAAGCAAGAGGTGATGCCTTGGTAAAACCACATTCCCCTTTAATGAGAACTTTTCTCTGTTTAATTTTAAATAGTTAAGTACTTTAAAACCACTCAGTGAGAAGTTTTCTGACATTTTCTAATCTGTAGCTACCAATTCCTTATTCTGCGTGATGTAACAATAAGTTGTGTCCCCAGCTAGGAATGTGTTTATTGCTGTATGCCTTTAATGCTTACTGTGCCTGGAATGGGCCACATTGAGAATGCCACACACAGGCCAGACGGCAAGAAATAGGGCAGACAAATCCCCAAAGCTGGTGGTTTATTCTATAATTAGATTCACCAAGCCAGTAACAAGAGCTTCTGTAATACCACACTGGTTAACCAGAAGCTAAACACAGTCCCCTTTAGGCGTTCCAGCCCTTGGTTCCCATCTGGGCAGTCAAGTCTAATATAGTGAGAGGTTATTGAAAACCCATTTCACCATATGTGAAGTTCTTACTCCTCCCAAAGGATCTGACGTTTATCCCCAGATCAATATGTATCTCAGATCTTATCCAAATATCAGAGTCAGCCAATTCTTAGTAAACTAACTAAAGATTTTGTAACCCTTCTGCCCATCAGAGTTGGCAGCAACAAGGGCCGGGTTCAGTATCCAGGGGTTCCATTCCAATAGCACAATACAAAAACCGGCTCGAGCCCCCACCCAGTGACCTGGGACAACCATATACCACCCCTCTGGGCGTCTGTAAGAGACTATACTTCCCCTCTCGCAAGCACAGAGTCTGAGTGTACCAAAGCCTTTTAATAACAGGGAGAGACAATGTGGCATTATATTGGGGAAACACCACAAACAAGGTTAATAAACCAAACCATGAACCAGAAGCCCCCCTCCCAGCAAATAGGCCGTGGCCTTCCCTTTGGCTCTTGAGTTCCACAACCCCAAAAAGTCACTCAATAGTCCCAAAAGTCCAACAGCCCAAGAGTCTCTGTCCTTGGTCCGTGCAGAGTTCAAAAGTCAATTGGCAGAGTCTTACCTCCAGCCTGGGTGGAGATGGAGGGTAGGGCACGGGGCACCTTACGTGGTCCAAGGCCGACTGCGCCGCCTCTCCGTGAGGTTCCGCTGCAGCTCTCACCACAATCGGCTCCACTCCACTCCGCTGGCTGTCCTACGAACCGCTCTGCCCGTTGATCCGCTAGCTGCTCTGCCAGCCGACACACAGACAGCTCCGCCGCGCCGGTCACCCTGCCCGCAGCACCCACGCCTCTGCTAGGTGACAGACAGACAGCTCTGCCACACCACTCACTCCGCCCACAGCACCAACGCCTCCGCTAGTCAACAGACAGCTCTGCTGCACCAGTCACTCCGCTAGCCTTCCTGCTAGCTGACACACAGACTGCTCTGCTGCACCAGCCACTCTGCACTTTTTCCAGGTCCCCCCTACTTAAGACAGCGCTCAGTGATTTCTTTAGCTCTTAAGTGATTTCAGCTCACAGTAGGGGAGCCTTAGTACAGGTGCACCAGTGAGCCCAAAGTAATTGTCAGCTCAGCAGCCTGGAACCAGGCTCCTAATGGAAGCAAAATTCAATTCTGACATTCCACAGTGGAGAGAGGCAGGGTGCAATAGGCCTGGGAGGCCCTCAGACAGAGCCTTCACCAAAAGGTACAGATGCTTGTCCATCACCTCTCTCAATCTCACAGTGTTCTGAAAACGCATGGCCCTTTCCCAGTGAGTGCTACCTAGATGATGGCGAGTCTCTCCATCATAACACGGGCCAAGTACATGTCCATAGTCCTTCATTCACATAATCACAGTAACATTACTTTATCATTCCTGCCCCAATAACATAGAAACTGGGGCTCCCTCATCAGCCGAAGTGGCCATGTGGGCTGCTGTGGGCTCAGGCTAGGCGCAGTGGGTGTGTCTATGCAAATTGATCAGCCCCAGACTTATTGTGCAAGGCTCACTGCAATTCCCATAGTTCGCCACCAGATGTCAGAATATATCTCATTCCTGACACTGCTTACAATTTATTAATAAAAGAAAATAAGAGGGTTATAAATGGTTAATAGATCATATACACATAAATGATTGCAAAGTCTTTGTGTCAGGTTTGTAGCAGTGATGGAATAGACTGCTGACTTGCAAAAGCCTCTCTGGTAACTTCTAAAAGATTGGAAGGTCTCAGTCCATAGTTGATGATACTCCTTTTAGTGGTAAATCTACAGTTCAGTGAATTTGGAGCAGGAAAGAGGCAAAATGGAGGTATCTGTGGTGGCTTTTATATCTTCCGCCATGTGCATGGAAATGTACTGTCCCAAACAAAGCTCACAGCCCAGGTGCATGGAAATTTACAGGCCCAAGATGGACTCCAGAGTCACGTGCCCTTACATGTTTTGTTTAATCACAGAAGGTGGCCATTGGCTCCTCCCTGTCTGAGGAACCTGCAGAAAGACCTGCTAGGCAGGATGAGATTCTTCAATGGCCCATTGTGAAAGGGAGTGTCCTTAATGGGACATCAACACATAGATTTACACATAGACAACTCTCTGAGGGATACCCAGGAATACAACACAGATTTAAGATGACACATGCATATAAACAGGATAATAATACTGTGCAAATCATAACTTTTCCATTGATACCTTACATGACATACTTTGAACCAGATTTATGGAAACTGTGTAACGGTGGTAACAACAGAGATACAAACAGCCACCTTTCCTATACACTGCACCACATGTACTTTAAATTATCTGATCGCCTGTCTGCCTGAACAAGAGTAAGGAAAATTGATAGATTTTAGACTCTGGGTGCTTAAGCGTTCAAGTTTTGGTTTTGGCTTTCAATTATCTTCAGGAGAAGGATGTACTATAGTTTTTAAAATAGAAATACTGGATTTTTTCCCCCGTCAGTATTTGGATCAAAAAAGCAAAAGGAGTCTCGTGCATAGGTAAAATGAAAAGCAATTTTTTTTCTCTTTGGATGTTGTTACCTAATGAGCTCTGTGATTACAGAGTACCTGGTGCCTGAACTGCTTAAAGTATCTAATAATTCCAGATGTTTTAAAGTAGGAATCTTTGAGAACACATCATACATTTCCATCATACATTTCTATCATTTCCAGTTTGCTAGGAGACACCATCCTATCATGACAGACAATGATATGGCTCTGTTATGCACACCTTTGCCAACCTCCTATTTGGACTATTGCAGTGCAGTATACCTGGGCTTGAAGCCATCAAGCCTTAGGAAACTCCAGCTAGTTCAGCACACTGCATCCCATCTCCTTAGCAACATGAGCTACTCTGAGCACATCAGACCTGTCCTCTGCTCTCTCCACTGGCTTCCCATTGAATACTGAGTCAAGTTCAAGATCTCAGTCCTTGTCTTCAAGATGCACAATGGCCAGCACGCAGGATATCTAAAATATCCCTTAAAGCTCAGAGATGGTAAACAACTCTGCTTCTCACGCCCCAAAAAACTTTTTACCATAGGAGTAAAGTTCATCTGTGCAGGAGAGACAGCTCAGGGGCCAGACTGAGACTGTGGAATAAAGTCCTACATGAACTACGGATGATCAAAAACCTCACTACCTTGCACACCAAGTACAAGGTAGACTTCTTAATGCACTCAGATACTACAGATGAATGTGGGATAAGAACTTAGAATAAAATAGAATAGAATTTTGTGAGCTTAAGCTAAATGAATGTACTGAGAGCAGAGCTTACAAATGATGACATTAAACAGTCAATGCTCCACAAAATAATGTGAGGAGACACCAGCAATGGGGATTTCACATACATAGCGACATGGACCATTGAATGGGTATGTTCCAAATGTGATACTCATTGATACAACTCCCTGGTGAAACACAGCTTCATGAATGAAAGTGGGTGAGAAAAGCCAGAAACTGGTTCATGAATGATCTCTTAATCAAACAATTGATGGGATTCCCTTCAAGACCTCTACAATGACTGCTTCACAGAAATCTTTGACAGGATATTATACCTGGTGTCTGAGTTCTCTGGAGACGACCTTTAAGCACTTGTGGTCTAGTGGAAACAATCCCATGAATAAGCTGTGGCACAGCTAATAAGGAGCCATTCCACTGACTGGCGCTCCCCTTGTGGGTACAGGAATCCACAACGGGGGAGGCAACTCTTGATTTACTCCTGAGTGGAACGCAAGAGCTGGTCCAAGAGGTAACTATAACAGGACCGCTTGGGAATAGTGATCATAATATAATAACATTTCACATTCCCGTGCTGGGAACAAAACCGCAGCAGCCCAACACTGTGGCATTTAATTTCAGGAAGGGGAACTATGAAAAAATGAGGGGGTTAGTCAAATGGAAATTAATAGGTAAAGTGACTAAAGTGAAATCCCTGCAAGCTGCATGGACACTTTTCAAAGACACCATAATAGAGGCCCAACTGAAATGTACACCCCAAATTAAAAAACAAAGTCAAAGAACTAAAAAAAAGCCACCGTGGCTTAAAAACCATGTAAAAGAAGCAGTGAGAGATAAAAAGGCATCTTTTAAAAAGTGGAAGTCAAATCCTACTGAGGTAACTAGAGAGGAGCATAAACACTGCCAAATTAAGTGTAAAAATGTAATAAATGTAATAAGAAAAGCCAAAATGGAATTTGAAGAACAGCTAGCCAGAAACTCAAAAGGTAATAATAAAACGTTTTTTAAATAGTCAGAAGCAGGAAGCCTGCTAAACAACCAGTGGGGCCCCTGGATGATAGAGATACAAAAGGAGCACTTAAAGATGATAAAGTCATTGCGGAGAAACTAAATGAATTCTTTGCTTCGGTCTTCATGCTGAGGACATTAGGGAGATTCCCAAGCCTGAGCCGTCTTTTGTAGGTGACAAATCTGAGGAATTGTCACAGATTGAAGTGTCACTAGAGGAGGTTTTGGAACTAATTGATAAACTTAACTGTAACAAGTCATCGGGACCAGATGGCATTCACCCAAGAGTTCTGAAAGAACTCAAATGTGAAATTGCGGAACTATTAACTAGGGTTTGTAACCTGTCCTTTAAATCAGCTTCTGTACCCAATGACTGGAAGATAGCTAATGTAATGCCAATATTTAAAAAGGGCTCTAGAGGTGATCCCGGCAACTACAGATGGGTAAGTCTAATGTCCGTACTGGGCAAATTAGTTGAAATAATAGTAAAGAATAAAATTGTCAGGCACATAGAAGAACATAAATTGTTAGGCAAAAGTCAGCATGGTTTCTGTAAAGGGAAATCATGTCTTACTAATCTATTAGAGTTCTTTGAAGGAGTCAACAAACATGTGGACAAGGGGGATCCAGTGGACGTAGTGTACTTAGATTTCCAGAAAGCCTTTGACAAGGTCCCTCACCAAAGGCTCTTACATAAATTAAGTTGCCATGGGATAAGAGGGAAGATCCTTTCATGGACTGAGAACTGGTTAAAAGACAGGGAACAAAGGGTAGGAATAAATGGTAAATTTTCAGAATGGAGAGGGGTAACTAGTGGTGTTCCTCAAGGGTCAGTCCTAGGACCAATCCTATTCAACTTATTCATCAATGATTTGGAGGAAGGGGGTAAACAGTGAGGTGGCAAAGTTTGCAGATGATATTAAACTGTTCAAAATAGTTAAGACCCAAACAGATTGTGAAGAACTTCAAAAAGATCTCACAAAACTAAATGATTGGGCAACAAAATGGCAAATGAAATTTAATGTGGATAAATGTAAAGTAATGCACTTTGGAAAAAATAGCCAGAACTATATGTACAATATGATGGGGGCTAATTTAGCTACAACTAATCAGGAAAAAGATCTTGGAGTCATCGTGGATAGTTCTCTGAAGATGTCCATGCAGTGTGCAGCGGCAGTCAAAAAAGCAAACAGGATGTTAGGAATCATTAAAAAAGGGATAGAGAATAAGACGGAGAGTATCTTATTGCCATTATACAAATCCATGGTGCCCCCACATCTTGAATACTGTGTACAAATGTGGTCTCCTCATCTCAAAAAGGATATACTGGCATTAGAAAAGGTTGAGAGAAGGGCAACTAAAATGATTAGGGGGTTGGAACGGGTCCCATATAAGAAGAGATTAAAGAGGCTAGGACTTTTTAGCTCGGCAAAGAGGAGACTAAGCAGGGATATGATAGAGGTATATAAAATTATGAGTGGCGTGGAGAAGGTGAATAAGGAAAAGTTATTTACTTGTACCCATAATAGCAGAACTAGGGGCCACCCATTGAAATTAGTGGGCAGCAGGTTTAAAACAAATAAAAGGAAGTTCTTCTTCACACAGTGCACAGTCAACCTGTGGAACTCCTTGCCTGAGGAGGTTGTGAAGGCTAGGACTATAACAGGGTTTAAAAGAGAACTGGATAAATTCATGGAGGTTAAGTCCATTAATGGCTATTTGCCAGGCTGGGTAAGAAATGGTGTCCCTAGCCTCTGTTTGTCAGAGTGGGGTGATGGCAGGAGAGAGATCACTTGATCTTTACCTGTTAGGTTCACTCACTCCGGGGCACCTGGCATTGGCCACTGTCAGTAGACAGGATACTGGGCTAGATGGACCTTTGGTCTGACCCAGTACGGCCTTTCTTATGTTCTTATCTAATTAGAAAGGTGAGGCTATATTAGAGAGAATTGTATGATTATTTTATGATGACTGCATTTCTCACCAAGCACCACAGAAAACTGGATTTTGAAAGTTCTGCCTGTAGGACACCAACCAGATAAACTGTGAGTTGTGACTCATTTCCTTACAAAATGAGCATTGTGTTAGCTTGTTTTCATGGGAAAAATACATTTTGAAGGGTAAGTGGTATAGTTATGTTCTTTACATTGTAACCATAGTTAAAACAATTTTGTGCAAGGGATAGCTGATAATTGGGCTGATGTGATGTGGAAAATATGCATTTCCTCCTCAGTTTGTGCCCCGCTGCCTAGCCTTATCACCAAGGCCTTGTTTGCGCTCTGTGGTATGTCACAAAGCTTGCTTGCAGCAATCTTGTCAGTGTTCAAATGAAGGGGGACTACTTGAACTTGAGTCAAACTTTCACTCTTGGCAAGTTATTTGCAATTCAATCTTAGCTTTTGCATAAAGGAGCTGCTGCCTAATGTAAGGCAGATTAGTGTGGAAACAATTAAATGAGCCCTCAGGTTAGGCTAGCAAGTAGGAGCACCCCAATGCTGTGGGTTTGTTTGAATGAATTTCCCATCCTGATAATATCAAACTCCTGAGTAATACTCTGTTTCATCCAATTCATCTTGAGGATGAAGGATTTTCACCAGCTTTTGGCATTTTTTTTTTGTAGTTAGTTTAAATGTTAACAAAAGCCATCCTAGCACTGTACATCTCATACAGCTGCCTAGCTGTTAAACAGAGTGGGGAAACCTTTCCTTTTAATTTCAGGGCTATATTTATCCTACTACATAGATCTGCCATAGCTGTTCCTCCAATAGCTCAGAGAGTGACTAAAGACAAAATGTTGAAAACTGGTCTCTGATTTTGGATGCTCAACTTTAGAGAGTTAAAGCCTTATTTTCAGAAGTGCTGAGCTCCAAGAGTCCCAGGCTCTTGTTTTTTTGTTTACTTGGTTTTTGTTTCTGTGATCACCCTTAGAGATCTCTTGCTGCATGTTTCACACTATCCCTCCAACATTTGGAAATTGTACTTTTGTAAAACATAGTGGACCAAATTCTCTGTGGGCAGAAAATTCCACTGACACCAGCAGAAAATTTGACCCAAAATATGAGCAAACAGATTTGCGCACATGCCCTGAAAATACACGTGGATCATCATGCCTTGGTTACAGACTTCAGTCTAAATGGAGAAGCTCTCATCTCGCAGCTCTTGGTTTATTAATATTCTTACCTATGTGTTTGCTTTACGAATAAAATTCATAAGTGAAACATCGCTGTAGGGTGTTTCTGTGGGCTTCTGTGTCCAGAGAATATTTTTGACACAAAGATCACTTATCCTTCCGCACAACACACACATACACATCCCCGCTTCTCAATTCTCCCAACACCTTCATAGCCTTTTCTAGTGAGAGGCAAATCAAAGTTAATAATGGAGGAACCTCTGAAGGTCTGAAGTTCCGCCTCAGATCAGGCAGGGCTACAAAGCTCATCCTAACCTTATCTGAACTGTTCCATGAATGTGGGCTTGTGGTCCATGATAGAAACTTATGGGATACTTTGGCATCTGTACTTGAAGTCCTGATGGAGAGACGTGGAGAAAACAAACAGGGCATTTAATAAAAAGCCACCCAAACTTTCTTGATGTGCAGACAGGTCTTGGTTCTTATGGCATTCTAAGGTTATGTCTACACTGGGGAAAAAAAACAACAACATGGGAGCAAGTCTTGGAGCCCGGGTCAACTGAATTGGGCTCATAGGGCTCAGGCTGTGGGGCTAAAAATAGCAGATGTTCCTGCTTGGGACTAGAGCCTGGTTTCTAACCTGGGGCGGGGAGAGGTCTCAAAGTCCAGGCCACAGCCTGAGTGGGACCATCTACATTGCTATTTTTTATCCCCTTAGCATGAGACCTGCTTATCCAAGACAATTGCCCCACGCTCTGAAAGTTGCTGCCATGGAGGGTTTGTTACTGTGCAGCTATCCCCTCAATGGGACATTCGTCTCTGGCAGGAACACGTTACAGGGATAGGTGTACATTAAAATGGGAGTTAAGCCTGACAAGGGCATAAATAAAATAAACCGGAGAGTCTAAAAGAAGACAATGACTTCCAGAACTACAGTCTTTGTTATGTAAACATTGCCATGGCACCTAGCCTTTCGGTAACCTCGAGTCCCCCCTGTGCTCTGAGTTGTCTTTGACAGCAGCCAAACTGGAAGCATGACAGCAACAATGGCAGGAGCATCATGAGAGGAGAACACACCGTAAAGCTTTATGAATGCAGAGAAAAACATTATTCTTTGTCTCAGTCGCCGTGGGGGAGGCTAGAAAGCGATGTTCTGTATCCCTCCTATGAGAACGGGGTTTACTCACACCCCCATTCCATCTGCCTTGCACCTCTCTTCAAGTCCACCTCCATAAGGGGTGGGCCTTGAGTGAAACACAGCCGATGCCTTCCTGTTACCATAGCTCTGCTTCTCATTGATCCTAACACAAAGATGAAGCAGGCAACTTCCCAGCTTTTAGGAAACCCATAGGCTTAGCTACAGTAATGGGCCCCTCTCTTTACCTCTCCAGAAGCCTTAGCACTTCTTTAGAGGGAGTCCTACCACGGGTAAGTATGAGTCCGGGTACCAACATAGGTGTTAAATGCTATAGGCTTGATTCTCAAAGGTCATGGTGGTTGTAAGCTTCCTGGCAGTATTTAATTGCCTTATAATCTATTTAATATCTCAAACTCCTGTGTTAGGAATGTTATCCTTTAAACATCCCTGGGCTTCCGAGTTTCCTGTAAACATCATGCAATCATCTTCTATTGCTTTTCCTCTCTAATCTCTGCATCTGATGTTGTGACTTCGAATGTAACTGTTGTTCCTGAATGCATGCATTAGCACATTCTGTAACCTCAGGCCTTTTCTCACGGCCACAGTTATTCAATCAGCTTGCTCAATTTTCATGTTCTTTCTCTGTAGCAACAATGACTCACTGTTTTATTTTGATATTTTCATGGAGATTCATCTTGTAAAAAATCTGCAAAGTTTGTAATTTCTCTGGTGTGATTCAAAAGGAAAAGGTTTCAGATTTCTCCCTTTGGCTACCCGATAGCAGTAGAATGAGAAGGTATCTGTAATACTTTTACACAGGTAAAAGTTGCTCATCATAATAAGAGTGGTGACTTTTTCTTAGCCAGAATGCAACTCAGTGGACTGGCCTGCTGGTGGTGTTTTGTCATATGAAAGACCCATGTCTGAATTCCTGTTTCTCCTTTCTTGTACCATTGAGCTGTTAGCCTGCAGTATCTGGGCTAAAGGGGAGTGCACGATCATGCAGCAACCGTCCCCCTAATCAAGCAAGGGGGAACATTCATGTTTTTGAAAGGGATAATGGTCGCAGTGCAGTGCCTCAAGGCACTAGGGGGGCATAATGCAGGTGATCAGTGTTCAAACAAAGGTGAAGAAAAGAAAGTGATGGCACTATCTGTCACTATTCACCAGTGCTGCATATCATTCAAAGGGCTTTCAGATTCCCTCCTCAACACTCACCTCTGCCATGGTGCCAGCAATACCTGACAATGGCTAGGCAGATGGTTTGTGCTGAGACTGCTGCTTGTTATGCTAATATTTGTTTCACTGATAGCTTGTCCGCCTTGCCGTTTCTTTGTTGTGTCCACATGGTGTCTCTCATCATATTCTAAGAGTGTAAGCTCTTGGGGCAGACACTCTTTTTATTACAGTTGTGTGCTGGGCCTGGCCCCTTCTGATGGACCCCAACCTTGTCGTGATGGAGAGGTTTGTGGGGGCTGAAGACCCTCAGAGCTATATCGTCCGGAGCTTTTATCCTCCTGGTAGGGTCCCCCTTGACAAGCAGGACTGAGGCAAGGCTCCTGACTAACCGCGGTCCAAACATCAAAAGACCTCAACAGTGGATTGGGTACATATAGAGGACCTTCTATTACTCTGTGGCTGTGAAGGCAGATGAGGACAGCAGCAGGAGGGAGGCCCCTGGTTGTCTTGGATCTCCTTGCCACTGGGTCATGGTTTTCCTCCTGTCAAGTTTTGTGTGGTTACCACCTATTCACCGGTTTCCCCACATTAAAAGATTTTAAGCGCACACCTCTGCCACAGGGATCACACACGCACTAAGTCCTGCAGCGACAGATGAGTGGTAGGGAAAACAGGAGCAGTGATCTCTGGGAGTCTCTAGTCACAAATCTGCACACAGGTGGCAGCCATGTGATGGTCATTTTGTGCATGGTTGAGACAGAAGTGCATTTCAGCGGCTGTAACTAAGCAGGCCTTTTCAAGATCCCTTCTGCTCACCCCAAATGGGGAGGAAACTAGAAAAGGTGCCCAAAATATAGGCTGTCTCAGACTCTTCCAACTGGATGGTTGTATCCAGTGAGATCACCCAACTCCGCAGATGAAACAAGAGATATAAGTCAATGAATTTCACCACCTGGAATGTCCACACCCTTATGTATTCTCAGTGCAGTGAATGCCCAGAAAGAACTGCCATAATTTCCAGAGAACTGGCTTAAATGACCTTTATGCAGGTGAGGGGACTGTTTTCTTTTTTCCCTCCCATGATTGGAACTAGTCCAAGAGCTAGGCTGGCACTGAAGTATTTAGAGAAGATCAAAGCTATGGGGCACACCAACAATTTTGCTACAGAAGTTATCAATTCCCCTTTCCCCATGCTCTGTTTCCTTCCCTCTCATCTCTAATGGCACGACAGCAGGAGCCATCAAAGAAAAGTGCTGTTGTGGGCTGAGGTTAGACAGATGGGTGTGGAATACCTCCCTCATTCAAGTACTGGAAGGGATAGAACTTCAGAACTCCAACAGAAATCCAGAGCATGCTCTCCTAAGAGGAAGAGGGAGGATGTGGGGAAGGAAGGTCACTTGGTCATGGAGCAGTTGTGGGTTGGAGTGTGTATGTATTAAAAAAACAGGTGAAAGAGTTCAGTAAATGTTGAGACAGTATCATAATTAAATCAGTGGAGAGAAATGAGAAACATGGAAAAATTGTGGAAAAGTAAACACAGGCAGTGGAAATACATATCTGTGAATTTACATTTTGGCTACATTTCTCCATCTAAGGAAATAGAGAGAACCAGATTTTGATAGTTGGTGCCAGTTGAGCACATGGTCCAGAGCATCTGCATAGCATGCACTTGGCATCAACCCATTGGGATAATGTAGCACTGGTAGGATTTTGGCTTCCCATGCAAGTAATTCCTCTCACTGAACAATCTCTCCCTGTGTTATGAGAATCACTATACAGTAGGAGAGGTGTGGGGTAGAGGAAGAGGGGGTAAACTCGCCTTCCTCTGCTTTCACTGTAAATGCCAACACAGATAATGAAAATGCACTAAAAACAGCAGGTTACAGAGTTCAGAGGAATCTGCAAATGATTTTCCTGACTAGAAGGGCAGCCTTAGTTCCAGGAGAACATCCTTAGGGAAATTATGGGCTATATGTGGCAATGGTAAATACGGATGAGAGAGGTCATCGTTAGATGCCCCCAAACAGTTCCAAAAGGTTTTACAACCTCCACTTCCTTAATAGTGGGGTGACGAGCTGGGTCACAGAGACCCTTTTGGGACTGTCACCTGATGTACTGAGACTCCTTTGAGCCCATTTTCTCTGCCAGTTTTGGCCTCCAGAACCCTGCCTTGTTGAGTCAGACACAACACAGACCCAGGGTCTGAACCACGTGCCCCAAAGCTGCAGACTTAACTGAAAACAGCTTAAGAACACCCAGCACCCAAACACCCAGCTCCCAATGAGATCCAAACCCCAAATGAATTAGATTCACTCTGTATAAAACTTTACAGGGTAAATTCATAAATTGTCTGCCCTCCCTCTGATAGAGAGAGATGCACAGCTGTTTGCTCTCCCAGGTACTAATTACTTATTCTGGGTTCAGTAATAAACATGATTTTATTAAGTATAAAAAGTAGAATTTAAGTGGTTCCAAGTAATAACAGGCAGAGCAAAGTAAGTTACCAAACAAAATGAAACAAAACACGACAGGAAGACATAAGAAAGGATAAATTAAAACACACTAAAGGAGATGGATGAGTCCCATACATCCATCACCTCTGAATTTGACCTCAGATATGTAATCACTTCATTTGCAGTCAAAAATGTCATGTATGGCCTCTTCATAAATGATCATTTATACTGATTGTATAACCAGGACAAAAAATGTAGCAACAAGGGCTCAGTTCAGCATCTATGTATATATATACACACAAACCCCAGTGAAAGTATGGTTATATCTCTGCATAGGGACAGTATTCTGGAGACCTAAATTTACTGTCAAGTGTTTTTGGGGTACTTTAGATGAGACATTTTAAAGGAGCCTAATTTTCAAATGATGGGGGCTGAGCACTTCTGAAAACATTTGCATGCACTGGCTTAAAGTAGAAACACTGACACTCAGGGCTGGTCTACATTAGGGGGAGGGGTTGACCGAAGATACGCAATTTCAGCTACGTTATTCACGTAGCTGAAGTCGGCGCATCTTTGGCTGTCTTACCTGCCGTCCTCACGGTGGCTGCGGTCGGCAGCAAGCTCCCTTGTCGACTCCAGCTTGCACCTGTCGGCGAGCTGGAGTTCCGGAGTCGACGGGAGCGCCGTTGGCGAGCAATTTATCGCGTCTTGATGAGACGCGATCAATCGATCGCCAATAGATCAATCACTACCCGCCACATTAGCATACTGCAGCTTCAGGAAATCAATGTTGGGTGCAATCACAGTCCACTCCCACTGCATGGTGCTAACTAGCTCCAGGTGAAAGTTCTGAAAGAAAAAACTAGCACAATGTTCTGAAGCCAAAAGCCTCCCCAAGCGTGGGAATAGCACAGGAGAGAGGATGTTGGTGCTGGTTTACGTCACAGCACTGCATGCAAGAGGAAAAGTTACAAAAGGGCATTCTATAGAAAGAAAAACTTATGAACCCAGTGTTGGAGAAATGTTTGTTTTCCTTTTTTTAGCTTAACAGGGCTTTTTTTAATTATTATTATTATTTTTTTTTTGGTAGTCATTCCTTCGTGATGACCCAGTCTGTAATGGTTGAAAATACCACAAAGGCATTAAAGGGAGATTGAGAATTGTGCTTGGGAGCCTGCATCATGTTCCACAGTTCCTTCTCCTGAAACACATCATTGCACAAGATAAGAGTCAAGGGCAGCCCCATCACATGCTGCAGAACAATAGTAGAAAAAGCAGCATTTGATAAGAAACTTGTAGCAGTCTAGTGTAGGCAAGGTCATAAAAACATACCATAGTTGATATATCTAGAGTAAATAACAAAAAAATAAACAAAACACCCAGATTATTTCCAGTAAAAGATGAACACTGCCCTTTGTATTTAGTTTTGTTCATGTTCAGGCAAATTCCAAAGTGTAATTCCTATAGCTAAGCAAACAGGTGATGCATTCTTCTTAGGGTATGTGCAATGTGCCTCTGGTGGAATGTGACCAGGATTCATCACCAAATATGGTGCACTGGTTGGATCATTTGCTTCCCCGGCTTGGGCCAGGTACCAACAGGGAGCATGATGTGAACACTGATCCATGTCCCCGGGTGATATATTTTCCCATGCGTGCAGAATCATCTACGTTATTCTGCTTATAATGCATGCAAGAATTATCTGAATGGAATTCTGATGCCACCTAAAGTCTTAACAGAGGACTTGCAGTGAAGTCACTTAGGACTCTTTACCCAGAATTCTCAAGTGGTAATAGCACAAAAGTTATTAGTTATTTATAGTTCTTAAGTAGAAGTTTGCACTGTGAGAAAATTAGCTCAGTCAGACTGAGCTGGGTAAAAAGCTTCACAAATCAGGCCATAGTCACAGCTCTGAAAATGAGGGTCCTTCCTTCTTTCCCTGTCATAAAAATTAACTTGATGATTATGTTTAATTGTTAGTGTTCGGGAAACATTTGACTATAAAGTGAAACCCAGATTTGTTCAGTAAATAAAAGGACAATGTAAGTAAGAAATTTCCACTGAAGGAGATCAATACTTAACTCTTGTAAGACTTTTCATACATATTTCTTAAAAGCACTTTACATAGGAGGGCCAATATTGCTACACTCCTATAACAGATGGAGAAACTGAGGCACAAAAAAGCGAAGAGACGTAGCCAAGGTCACAAAGCAAGTCAATGGCAGAGCCAAGAATAGAGTCCAGGTCTCATGATTCCCAGTCTGGTGCCTTCTCCAAGTAAAGGCTGGTCTTCCAGCCTCAGCTATGAGTGATGTAAAGAACATGGGCACAGTGAGAATTAACAAAGCTATCACAGTTTAGTACAGAAGGATGGTGGGACTGGAAGAGCAGGCAAGATACAGATTGGAACTGAGGTGCATTGGCACAGCAGTATTAGGATGCTTGTACAGCCATCCCATGAGAAGGGAGCATGTGTATTTGCACTGTGCTACTATTTCAGCAGCAGGTAAGCAGGAATTCCAGGCTAAGAACAAGCTGTAGTAATGCTGATACTTCTCTCTCCTCAGCACCCTCTCGAGCTGTTCTCATGCTGTGGTAGCTCTGCTGTACCCCTTCTCCTGGCAGCACACTTTCATTCCTGTTCTTCCCTCATCCATGATTGACATTGTCTGCTGCCCTACTCCATTCCTGGTTGGATTGCTGTCCAGCTCTCTGCCCAAGCTGAAAGAGCTGCCTGTAGAAGAGGTAAGAATCAGCCCAGGACTTGGTTGTTAAATGAATCCAAAAATGGTTTGTATGGACTAAAACTGATTTGCACCAGCTGAATATCTGGCTTCTGATACAAGATTTTACTTTTCTAGCCCTTAACTTGCCCCTTTGTTTCTTATCCTTCTAACTGTCATGCACACTTGCCTCTTGGGAAAAAAACCTAAAATACTGTAAATAGATTTTAAGGGTTCTAGTCTTCCCTTGATGGCCCCGTGTATGGTGATTGACAGTGAAAAGTGAACATTAACCTTGTCACAACAAGATCAATATTGGGATAAGGTCTCATTTTCTTGTATGTGAAATAGCATAGCAAAGTGACATTAGCACAGTAAAAAACCATTCACTTTAGTGACAGCCACTGTCACTCTTACTAATTCTAGTGGGAGTTACACTCACAGCCATACACTGAATAAAGAATAGAAGCTTTATGGCAAAGAAGGTCCTTTCAGGGTCTCCTTGGTGGTATACTGCAAATGAAATTAGCTTTATGTTTATATAGTCTATCCAAAATACTGCTGCCACCATCCTTCCCCCTCTAATCATCACTTCACTCTCCTCTGAGCCCTTCTTTCCCCTTCCACAGCAAATTTCCTTTACTTGGGGTCACTTAAAGTGCTCTTCATGCATCTGTCCCTTCCTAAATCTCTGCTCTGTTTTCCTCCTATCCTTCCCAAACTGCCCTCCTACATATCTTTTTAGCATCCTTTCTTCCTTGCACCTTCATTATTAATTATAATTTACACTTCATCCATGCCATGCCCTGATGCTTGTAACTGCACCAAATAACACTTGTTCTCACCAAAACCCCATTTGTAATACAGTTCTTCTGCACAAATGACCCCCTTCATGGATAATCAATAACAACGATACCCAGAAATTTTTAAAGTATTTTAAAGCAAACCTTTCTGAAATCTGCCCATCATCTGAGGTATGAAATGTCTGAACTGTTCTATCTTATTTAGCCTCTGACCTTTACAAGGGCAAGGAGTCTATCTTCCTGTTTTGTATAGAACTCTGCAAATGGTTTGCTGTAGGCTTACAACAGAAGTTTGATTCTCATTCTAATTTCTTGTCAGGCTAAGCATCATTTAGATTCTCCCTCTAGCTGTAAAAGCAGATACCAGTAGAATGTCTTCAGGCACCAAGATATATTTTAACCATATCTTTCTTTTGTTTAGGCTTTGATGGTTAACTTGGGATCCGATCGATTCATCAGACAGGTACAGTATGGCTTTAAATTAACTAAAATAGATAGGCTTGTCAGAAAGCAGTTTTTATTATTTTATAATATAGATGTTTATTTTTAAGTATTTTTATTTTTATCAATTTAAATTTTCGGTTGTGCAAAATTATGGATTTTAAGCATTTTTTCTATTTTTATCCATTTAAATTTTCACAGTTGTGGGAAACTGTGCAGGGTGTATTTGTGTGTCAGATATTTATTCAATGACAATAGACGTTAAGATGCAAAAAGTTAAAGCTTTATAACCATTAAAACACAACTTGTCACCATCATATTGTAAGGGGGTGCCACCTGGAACAGGGGGTACCACAGAGCCCCCCTGACCCACCACCCTGGGCCCTCTCTTACACTGTATTGCTGTGACAAGCTGCAAAGCCTTTCAAGCTTCAGCCTGCACTTTCACCAGCATACGTTCAGGTAGGGACACACCCAGCTGCTGTTGCATGCAGGTGGGATCTTTGACCAGCCCCTGCATGCGAAGGCTTCATCTAGGACACATTCCGGCTCCTCAGGCATGCACCCCCTCTGGAGTATAAACCCAAAATGATACCATCTTGTGCTGCACAGGGAACAGCATAAGCTCATAAAATTCTCCCCCTCCCTCAGTGTGTAGAGGAATGTTCAACAGTTTTCTGCCTCTGAATTATGATTTCCACGCACTGGTTTAGATAAAGCAAAACTAGTTTTGTTAACTACAAAAGATAGCTTTTAAGTGATTATTAGCGATAGCAAACAGATCAAAGCAGGTTACCTTGCAACGAAACAAAAAATGCAGACTAAGCTTAACATACTAAATAGAATGGATATGAATAGCAGTCTCACCCTAACAGATGATACAAACAGGCTGCAGATTCTTAAGGATTTCCCCTAGGAGAAGGGGCACCGGAGGCCTGTGGGGATACACAGTACCTCTTTCTGTGCTCTCTAGGCTTTGCCCTGCACCAATGCTGAGGTCCCGTTTCAGCATGTCCTTCCCTGGTTGCAGGCCTCTGGTGTCAAGGCAGGCACAGCCCCAAGAGCACAGGGAGAGATGCCATGCATCTCCATGGGCCCCTAGTGCCCCTGTTCCCTGTGAAAAGCCCTGGATTCCTCCCCACTGCTGGCCTGCCCACATTCTCCCCTCCCAGCCCACAGCACTGGGACTGCAGCAGGGGATTCCCTGTTGGGTAGGGATGCAGGAACCCACACTCATTTCCACACCATTTTGTGTGGGTGGTGAGGCCCCTGGCACAGGCAGGTTTTCACATCTCCACCCAGGGAAGGCATGTGCCAGCGTGTCCTTTGTTTCCGCTATCCTGCCTGTGACCAGACCTTTCTTTCTGAAAAAGCTCTTAATAAGCATCATGCCGTTGCCAATATCTGAATCTCTTTACTATTAAAGTCAATGGGCCGGAATTGGTTTCTAGCAAAACATTGCTATTAACTGGAAGTTGTTAATATCAGAACAGCTGTTAAGCAGAATCTACTGTGATACATAGACAAATCCAGGGCCTAGAGAGACAACTTGATCTTTTCAACGTCATTTTAGCAAGACAACAAGCACAAGTCGAGGTTATAAGATCGGGGGTGGGGGGGCGAAAGCTGAGGAAGAAATCTACAAGTGGAGAGGAGAAAATTGAGGATGATTTACTGAGTTATGGAAAAAGTTCTTGGAAAAAGAAAGATAAAGAATCACTATTTCTAGAAAGTCAGATGGCACTAAATAATTTACAGATAAAAGAGAATGCACTGAGTCGATTGGATGTAGCCTTTAAAGTAAAGGTTGGGCAAACAGATAATATTACTCTGAAGATTCTTTGCAACTCTAGAAGTCTTAAAGCAGCTCTTTGTTTCTGGAGCAAATTTTAAATATGGTGTGGAGAATGAGCAAAAGTACTTGCAGGAAAATAAGCAAAAGAGGAACTGAATTGAAGAAGCTTCCAGAACTGAGCCTGAACAGCTGTTTGTATGTGTGGCTAGGCCTTCATCTTGTGTATATTCAGGAAACACAGCTATTTGGAACCCATCATGCCTGTCTGATGCCTTCATCATACGTTTGTGTAACAAGCAGGTTAAGGTCCTATATGTATTTACCTTTCACTCCAATAGCATGTTATATTTCCCTACTTCAGTCTCATGAAAAACACTATAAAGTTAAATTCAGAAATCTACAGCAGAGGAACATAAGGTTTCATTATTGTATTCATGTAGCCACTGAAGTAACAAACACAGAATATTTTATTTCTGAATTCTAGGTCCTGAGAAACCATTGACTGCAAATGAGCAGATAGGGAAGAAAACAGTCTAAAGTATATTTTTTTTCTCCTTTAGATGGATGATGAAGACACATTGTTACCTAGGAAATTACAAGCTGCTCTGGAGCAGGCTCTAGAGAGAAAAAGTGAACTGATAAATCAGGATTCAGATAGCGATTCTGATGATGGTAAAATAATCCGGAAACAAGTCTTGGCTACCTGGGTGGATGGGTAATATTGTGTCCCTGGGATCAGGAGAAAGAAACAAGGGCCTAACTTCAGAAAACTCATCATCTGACCCCACAGCTACATTTTACAACATCAACTTATGTTTCTGAATTGGAGTTGATGATTGAGGGCATATAGTATAATTTTCAAAGTACTGTAATATATTAACAGCCTGTTTAAAATATCTTTTAAATGCCACAATGTACACACTCCCATAGATTTTTTTTAACCTTTTCTCAGAGACTTTGATGTTAAAAATCTAATATACAGTTAGTCCAAGTCTATCCATTTTATATTTGTTTTTATTAAACTTTGCTTTAAATATGTAAAGCCACTTTAACATCTCTGAGGTAATCACAAGTCATACAAGAATTGAATCTACAATAAATCTTTTTCAGTCAATTTTTTGTAAAGGTTTATTACCCTCAGCACAAAATTTATTCTCAAGATCATTCAGAAGCATGTAACTATCCAGGAAGAGGTAAAGTTCAAACAGCAGAGACACATTTCATATTAAGGTCTCCAAGATTAATTTTTAAGTCTGCATAATCTGAGGGTCTCGTGTGGATTACCCAGTAACTGCAAACTGTATTTTTGTTGACTTTGAAATATGGAAGATCTATTATATTGATTGACAAGTTTAGTTATAGCAAAGAGGATTCGTTGTGGCACGACTCCTTGTTGTTTTTGCTGATACAGACTAACATGGCTACCCCTCTGAAGCTTAGTGATAGTGCAATTTATGCTTTCTACATCCAATTAATTTTAATGGGGCAAGGGAAGGAGGGCGGAGGGCATTCATGTGGTTTTAGGTGTTGCAAATATTTTTTCAGAGATTATTATTATAATGCTAGTTAGACATTTTTGGGGAGAAATATTAGATGAAAACAGTAAATCCAATGCAAGTGACCAAGCAGCTTAATTTGGGTGTTATATTGCTGCTTTCTTCTGCAGAGTGTAACACCCTGAATGGATTAGTATCTGAAGTTTTCATCCGATTCTTCGTGGAAACAGTTGGCCACTATTCCCTGTTCCTAACTCAGAATGAAAAAGGAGAGCGTGTCTTCCAAAGGGATGCTTTCCGCAAATCTGTAGCTTCTAAGAGTATCCGTCGCTTCCTGGAGGTCTTTATGGAATCCCAAATGTTTGCTGGGTTTATCCAGGACAGAGAACTGAGAAAATGTAGGGCAAAAGGTAAGGCTTGTGATTCCTTTTGCTACTATGCAGACTGTGTTTGGGGATTAATACACTTTCGTGTTTTACATGGGTTTAGCAATTACAGCTTTATATACTGCCAAATATCAGTGCAGCAGCTAACTTTGCCAGACACACTGTGCCCTCTTCTTTTGGGTGCGCTGGATTAAAATTGAAATGATAGGTTTTAAAGGAATGAGTCTCATCCTTGTGACACTTCCCATCTCAGTACATGAAATTATTAAAGGGAAAAGTTGACTGCTCTGCACCATGAAATAATATAAAAGATACAACTCATTCATGATTCTATAACAGCTCTTCGATGCCTCAAATGAGGTTCAAAGTAAAAATGAGGAAAAAACTGTTTTATTGGTTAAAATAAATATCAGCAAATAAACAGAAGTGCAGGATAGGGTGACCAATCAGCATGTGTGAAAAATCGGGACGGGGGTGGGGGGCGGCAATGTTTGCAGTATATAAGAAAAGACCCCAAAATTGGGATTGTCCCTATAAAATTAGGACATCTGGTCACTCTAATGCAGGACATAATTTAAGGGACAGAAGTTAGCCTGATCCTACAATCCCTTTCACCTGAGAGATGTGTTTATTTGAGTAAAGACTACGGAGCTAGACTGTAGGGGGGAGTCTTACAGTTCAAGCAACGTGACCAGAGTAGTCTACCTAGCAAGGGTCCGGCTCCAGCAACCCTCACTCAGCTAGCACTATAGAAGTGTAAACTGGAAGGGACCACAACAGGTCATCTGGCCCAGTCCCCTGCACTCAAGGCAGGACTAATATGGATTATGTATCAATCAGACCATTCTAACCTGTTGTAAAAACCTCCAGTGATGGAGATTCCACAATCTCCCTAGGCAGTTTGAGTCGTCCCAGTGCTTTAAGGTAAGCGCAACTGGACAAACAGGCAATTTTTAGCTGATAAGTGAAACTCTCAGACCTGCTAGACTAGAGAGCCTCTGTGCTCCTAGTTCCGTGCATGTGCATAAAGCACACCAGAGCAGCCTGTGCAGCAACCAGCCGGGTCTGGGGCTGCTGAGTACTGCCCAGCAATGCCATCTGCTGGCAACTGCTGGAGCCTGCTCTGGGCCCAGCCTTGCTCCTCCCCCGGCCCGGAAGGCAGCCGGAGACGCTTCGGAAGGACGTGAAGGGGACGCACAAGCAAGCTGGGGCTTCCCCTCCTGCATCAGGGCAATGCTACTGCACGAGGCAGGGCTGCTAAGCGCTCTGTGCAGCTAGAAGCCTTCCGAGCTTCATGTCAGAGAGAGGAGGGTCCTTCAGGTATGGGCATTAGGGGGCTGAGCAGCCAAGGAAGAGAGCTGGAATGTGGGAGGCAAGGAGGTGGGAGCTGGCTGGGTAATTTGGGATGGATGGATTGAAAGGGGAAATTTGGGCAAGGTGGAGAATTGATTATGGGGGAAGGAAGAGGAGGAGATACTGTATCTCTAAAGGTACTTATGAATAGCAGGGGGTTTGCAGTTGGAATCCACCTGATTACATGAAATAGCAACTATTAAAAATGCCCAGGGAGGAAACCCCTAATATATGCTCCAAAGCCCTTGTCTTGCAAATATCCTTGGACTCCATTACACTGGCTCAGTTTCTTCTTCCACTCCCCTGTGTCTGACAACTACTCACCACAGCCTTAACCCTGCCGTGAGTGCTGCGGGGATAGACTTCTGGGCCTGTTTAAAGCCTCATTGGGGCTCCATGCAGGCATAGGAGCCTCCCGGCACAGATCTTATTGCAAAATCAGGCCTTTGGGGACAAAGTTTACAAAATGAACCTGCTGCTATACACTGAGCAACCTCAAACCCCATTAATTTCAAGAGCTGAAGGCCTGGAGCACCTGGATTCTGCCTCTATTTTGAGAGTTTTTCAAAAGTTATGACCCAGCTCACTTTGCATCTGCCAGTCTGTCCTTGTGCTTACGTGCAAAGAGATTTGCAAGATCAGGCTCTACTACCTAGGTTCAGGATCAGTGATAAGATTATGTTGCTGGGTGATGCAACCCACTGAGTTCTGCTCTGATTGTTAAATTACAAAGTAGGTATTCTAAATCTTAAAACTGCCCTGCCAGTTTTTTAGGGGTTGAGCCTACGCATAACAAAGTATTAGTTTTGGAGGCAGTCTAAGAAATCTTTGTGGTTTAGAAAGCACTCTTAGGTAGGCTTTCTTTGGAGGAAATGAAATGTTAAATGGTATTTATAGCAGTAAATTGAATTACTGTTTCAAGCCACGCATAAAGGGCAGGAAATTGTAATGTGAGATGGGCCCAGCATCATTTGGAGTGCCTACATTTCTAGCTCTTGTTTTAATTATCTTTCCAAGATTATTTTCTAGGACGTTTTTCTTAGGGTTTCCACCTTTCTAATTGCTGGTAATTGGACCCCCAAGGCCCCACCCCTGCTCTGCCTCTTCCCCAAGGCCCCCGCTCCTGATCCACATCTTCCCCCAAGGCTCCCGCCCACCATTTTTCACTCCCCCCTTCCCCCCCCCCCGCCATTGCTGGCTGGATCATCTCTTCCCCCATCCCCTGGAGCTGCTGCAGTCTGACAAGGAGCCTGCCTTGCAGGTAGGAGGTGTCCCTGGCTGAGCAGGGGCTGTGCAAGTTAAAGGTAACTAATTTTGGTGTCCTGTTAGGATTGCGGCTAAATGGAAAACATTCAGATCTGTTTTGTGAGAGTTATGTGCATAAATATCTATTTTTACCCAGGGATGCAAGGAGTGTAGACTAGCCAGCTTACTGAGTGCACATAGGCTAACTGTTGATGCTTAGGCAGAGCCACAGACTCTCTGTTAGCATGTTGTACTGTCTGGGGGACAGCTGAAGTCTTGGTCTTGAAGGAAGACCTGGGCATTCTGTCTCACAGCAAGATGAATGCTGGAAGAATCATGAAAGCAACTCATGCTGTCTTTGAACTTTTGACACAGTGCCTAAGATGGCTGATAACATTACTGATGGCAAGTTGAATTTAAGAGGAGATTGTTGTCCTGTTAAGTTTTCTAAGAATAAATTACTGACAAAAAGACTAGTAGGAAAGACAAAGGCAGGTGAGAAAATCTAATCTAGATCTGCAAAAGCCACAAATTCTTAAAGGACTCTAGAACGGGGGTTCTCAACTTTTTTTCTTTGAGTCCCGTCCCCCCCAAATGCTATAAAAGCTCTATGGCCCACCTGTGCCATAACAACTGTTTTTCTGCATTTAAAAGCCAGGGCCAGCATTAGGTAGTAGCAATCAGGGCAGTTGCTGGGGACCCCACGCTACAGGTGGCCCTGCAAAGTTTAGTTGCTCAGGCTTCAGTGTCAGCCCCGGGGGGCAGGGCTCAGGGCCCCAGGCTTCAGCCCCATATGGCGGGGCTTCATATTTCTGCCCTGGGTCCCAGCAAGTCTAATGCTGGCCCTGAAACCAGCTCGTGGGCCTTGGACTCCTCGTTGAGAATCACTGCTCTCCAACATTCCTGAGGTGAATGTTGAAAGAAACTGTTGAAAAGTCTGCTCTTTCTTTGTGGGCAACACAAATAAGATCACTAGATTTTGATCGCCTTTTTCCCATAGCATCTTCCCTCACCTTCCCTTTCACTTAAAATAAAGCATTGTTTGGTCTTTTTTCCATCTATTTCATACAGGTCTCTTTGAACAGAGGGTTGAACAGTATTTGGAAGAGCTTCCAGACACTGAACAAAGTGGAGTAAACAAATTCCTGCGAGGTCTTGGTAAGGGAAATCTTTTAAAGAAATTCTGAAATGTTTTTAACAGATGGGCTGAACAAAGCACAGCTCTGCCTAGATTGAAATGTGATACTCAACTAGTAATTTAATTATATGATAGAAATTATCAAAAGAAAATTAACAAAAATCTACTTTTTGTTGATAATAGTAGAGTTTCTTATGGCCTTTGCTAAGAAAGTCTCATTCTAATTTGGAAAAAGAAATCTTACGTAACTACTGAACATCCGCAAAACCACCCCCTCCTCCTCTCACCCCCTCCCCCCCAAAATTTCGACAGGGACCTTGCCTTTTATCCGATTTGGTTGACCAGAATTTTAATAGTTGTGAACTAACTATATAAAATGTGTAGGTATCCTATATATGGGTTACAATACACATTTGAAGCCCTTTTAGACTAACATGCAATTTCTCTTTGTTTTTCAATGTGTATGTTAGTGACTGATGGATCACATTTTGTGTTTGCTGTAGGAAATAAAATGAAGTTCCTTCACAAGAAGAATTAACTCCTTTCTACTGACACATCAATCCAAAGACTATTTATGACAGTGTGCTTGAGACACTTACAACCTTTCAGATTCTGGTGCCGGGGGAGAATAAGATAAGCTGAATACAGCTTTAAGTGACTGCAAATGCTGTTTGACAATGTGCCAGCAAAAAAAAGAAAAAAGTTTATGACTCCTCTTTATGTATTTGGACAGAATTTGTAAATAAGCTGTAAGCTTTCTTTTTTAATGAGCAAGAAAAACTGTGGTAAATATTTGTATATTCCTGAGAATAACAGGTGCTTCTTTCTCTAGTATGAATTGAGTTATGCTTGGTGCAAAATGAATAGCTAATTATGTGCAGCTGACTGTCTCAGCAGAACCACTGACTTCAAAGGATGTTTGAGAGAACTACACTGATGCCTGAATATTGTAATAGTGAATGAACTCCAGGGTATATAGAGGGAGAGGTTGTACGCAAGGGGACTGGTTTTATGTGTCAGAGTCTACAATTTTCTCTTGTTTTCCTACTAATCCATTCTAAAAAACAGAAACAACAGGTAACTTTGTAATAAGTTACTTGGTTCACAACAGAATTTCCACTTGGTTTGAACTATGGTCAGTAAATTGTTTTTTTAAATATATTCTGCACTACGACTGCTAAGTAATGAGGAAATCTCAGTTCTTTGACATGCAAGCTGCAATAATTAGGTACAGTACATCCTTTCCTAATATATGTATGTATGGTTTTTAATAAACTGTGTAAATAAAGCTGTTAGTTTATGTTCATTGGATTCCCTCCAACATTTCTGCTACTGTCTGAATAGATACAGAAAGAGTAAATTTGCTGTGATTTTTGTTGAATATCTTATAATTAAAGTATAAAATGAATAATATACACTTATCTTTTACTAGGATTGCTATTTCATAAAAATTTATTCTAACCTATTTTCTTACTTGACACTAGATCACTTGGGATGTTACCCAACAATCTGTCCTACCATTCTATCAATTTAAATCTGGCAACAAAATCACGTTTCAAAATATGTTTGTTCAGGTTTATTCTTTTGGTGGGACAATAACATAGTTTTGTCATTATTAACAATCTGGACGAGTAAACTTTCATGTTGAATTTTGTAATGTTGTATTTAAATGTCTTGAAAAGGAAACAGGTTGAGCGATGCGGACATAGAGGTGGAAGGGAATAATGATAGGTGGAAGAGGGGGATGCCAAATACCAGTCTTTGCATTGAGTACCAGTGCAGCTCAGGCCACCAATGACTAGATGTGTGTTAGTGATATCCTTTTCTTTGCATTGTCTAAGAATTAATATTCTAAGCAGTGCAGAAGGTTTAAGGGACAGATGTACTGGCCTTATCCTGGCCCTTTGAATAAGGAGTGAATTTCACCTCAAATTTGCCTAATTTACAATTATTTCAATTAATTGATCCTTGACCAATGTTAGTAACATACCCATTGTCTGCTACAGTGCTGTTCATTTATTATTTCACTTAAATCCTTAGTTTCAAAGAGGGTAAAATCAGAAAAAGTTTGCAAGCTTATCAGCTATTACAAATTAAGAGATGCTTTTTCCCTCTTAAACACATTCTCAGTATATATAGTTTAAGTTTTTAAAACTTGATTTCTGCGCTTACTGAGACTGGATTTGAGGCTTGCGCAACTCCTAACCTGTCAGTGGTTTAGGTTTGCTACCAGCCTCATACAATAAAATGGAGGGTTTATTCACTGAGAAGGTGAAGTAATTTCCTTTCCAGCAATTATGTCCCTCACATTCAATTCTAATGTAACAGTCTATGTAGTGTGCATAAAATGAAATGTGTACGAAACTGAAAATACCAAGTGCCTTTGATACACTGGAGATGTATCGATGTAATTTTACTTTTTCACAAACAATTTCATATTGTGCTGTATTTGATTGCAAGGGCACCTCATTACACTGCCACAATGAGATTTATCTGTGTCCTTTGGCCTTTGTTCCCTGAATTAGAGGTGATGCTCTTGACTTTTCTGAGGTTGATTCTTGCACTTTTATAAATAACCCCTGCTAATGAATCTATGGAACTACATGAAGTATCTTCTAAGAAAATCATGGATCCAGCACCCTGGGCTGGAGGAAATTGTAACAACTGTTCCCATGGTAGGTAACGCATGAGAAAAATGGCCATAAAATACTCAGATGCCAAAAGGGTGCCCATCATAATAAGGCACTTATCCTCTCACATTGAAGCTATCTTCCTCCCTTCATCTGTGCTTCAGCTATCTAGGGGGAAAGCTTACCAATTTTACTTTGCCATCTTTGTAGGTACTGCGTAAAGCATACCATGTGTTGTGATACACCCCCAAATGCATATGTTGTCTTGTATTTGAGATCAATACTGGATTCTTAAGAGGATGATGGCATGTGTATATTCCCCAGGATTGCACATCCTTCCTTGAGTCTAAAATGTAGCATGTGTAAATAATACAATCCTAATGTTTTTTGAAAACCTGCCTTTCAAATCATCACATGAACAAAAAATATTGAGTTAACCATTCCCATCTGCTGTTAGTCAGTACAAAGTCCTGAACAAAGGAAAATTACTTAAACAGTAATTTCACTTAAATAGTGAAAGCAAAAGTCTTCAACAAGAAAGATCAGAAGTTGGGACTTATGTTTTAGTGCCATAAAAGATTTGTATAATCCAGAAAGTATAAATAAAAAAATGCATAAAATCTTAACTTATTGAGTTACAATAAAGATATGCAGGGATATCCAGTCTTGCCAGTTCTATTTGTCTGCAGTATATAATCTTGTCTGAGTAAATCTCATTGGTTTTTTCATTGCCATGAACATGGGACAATGGAATGTGGGTGGCTGTGTTGATCTGGTGTCTGAACTGGTAAATTCTCATTAAACGCGATAAAGGGGCACTGTTACATGAGCTATGGAGTAGAGAGGGTGGCATTCACAAGGAGTCTTGGGGGTTGCAATGCAGTTTCATGGTGCCTCAAGTTAGGCACCAAGAAAATCACAAGAACAACATTGTGATCTACAAAGCCGAATGGGGAGAGAGGGGGCCTAAGAAGGTGATCCACAAAAGCCAACTCATTAGGCAGCTCCCTGGTTGGAGCACTCCTCTGATTGTGGGGGGAGACCTATTTTCAAATGTTTTCTCCCCCTCAGCCAGAGAGGAGAATTGAACCTGCATCTCCCATACTCCAGACAATTGGGCTACCAACAGGGCTAAAAGTTATAAAGTGGGCACCATCTCCTCTGGCTGGATTGTGAATGGAACTCTATCCAGGAGGAAAACTCTGAGCATGTCTACCGCATCGGGTCTCACATGACTTAGGTGGTTGAACATCTGTCTTCCTCGGTTCATGAATTGCTCTAGGTCTAGGACTTAGGCCTTCAGATGCCCTCAGGGAGACAAAAGTATCCAGAGGCAGGAACATAGGCCTATGGGATGTTTACTCTCAAAAACTTAGGTGCTGAGTGAGTTTAGGCACTTACAGGGCATGGCATGAATTTTGTGAATTGCAGTGAATCCAAAACTGGAATTTGGAGCCTAGGTCTGGGATTTAGCACCTAAGTACCATCATGGATCCCACGCAGAGAAATTAGACAAAAGGAGAAGAGATATGCTTGTGTTCATGATGTACAGGCAATTACTGCACTCCACTTGGTTATTTTAGTCCAAGATCACTTCATAACTGTTTTCTGTTGTATCAATGAAAACTTAACCTGCAAGTAACAATAGAACTAATTAATGTTTTTATAGACTGTATGCTGCACTTTGATAGACATTTCAGAACAGATTATCAGGTGCTTGCATGTAATCAGTGTACAGTGACCCTAAAACTGATATAACCAGTCCAGGACTGATTACAAGGGGGATCCTCTAGTGGAACAACAGAGTGGGTGCTTTAACGCAACTTCCTTTGCCTATTGCCTGTATAGGAGGAAAAAGGGAGTTTAATCACGCTGCCCCACAGCCACAGAGCCTGTGGTTTTGGACCCTTCAGCTATCTTCAGACTGCTTCAACTTGAGGCAGGGGACTGACCCCTTCACAAAACCTACAACAGTTTTGCAAACAAAATACTCATTGGAACTACGACAGTTTGCCCCAAATAAGAATTAACCCTCTGAACCGCACTCTCTCCACCTTGCTGCATCTTAAAATCTGGCCCAGAGTATTTGCTCTTCTGACACTGCTACCAGTGGTGTCCATTCCCAGATTTACTGTTTTTTCAAGAAACGTCAATATTCTTAAGGCTAACTTTCTAAAATCTTTTTTCCATTTTTTCCTTAAAATAGCACCACAACATTTACATAAATTATTTAGAGAAACAATTCATGATGTTTTTAGATGTTTTTCAAAAAAACACACTAAACATTTCAATAACTAATGCTAAGAAAATTGACAATTCTGAAGTTAACATTCAGTGCCTTTCAGAGACTTTAAACAAACTTAGCTGCAAAGTTACCTTATTTCCATAATAAACTCAGTAACTCAGTTTAGATCAGTCTCTGATCATAGCTGTTTTTCTCAAAGGTTTAAGGAATAACTATTAACATCCAGATGGAAGTTGTATGATACAATACACTGGATTTTTTGGTGCGTAGGCTATGTGGCATCTGTCTATTTTGAGAGCTATCATCAAAATCTTTCAGAAAGTTCCTCAAATGATACAAAAATGTGCAAGTCTTCCTTAGACAACCTTATATATTACAAGGAAGACATCTACTGTTCACTGGTCTTTAATGTAAGATTCCTCCCTGATCAAGCACATTTGTTGCTGTTAAATGTATTCATTTGGAAATGGAAAACCAACATGACTGACACATATATAACAAATGGAGCAGAAAGCGGGAATGAGAATGTGCTAATCTGTTTCTTACTTTCCCTTGACAATTCCATGCATTTTAGTAGCTGCATGCAATTCCCTGTCATCTTTTATCTTAAATTATCTCTATTTACTGGAGCAGCTATTTAAATTGTAGACATCAACTACTGTCTTGTAGTTTACTACATCCACCGAAGTGGGTATTAGCCCATGAAAGCTTATGCTCTAATACTTTAGTTAGTCTTTAAGGTGCCACAGGACTCTTCATCACTGCAATTCCAGACTAACACAGCTACCCCTCTGATTCACTACTGTCTTGGTTATTCATTTTCTCTTTTCAGTTACATTTCCTTAGAAACATCTTATTGATACTGCCCTCCTACCTGGGCCAGCCAGATCAAGTCTTGCAGTGTGGTAATTTTCTTAAAGCCCCTGCTCCTGGGAGACTCAGCTTGCATTGGAAAAGCACAACAATTCACCCTCCTGCCGGCAGAGGGGAATGTGGAAAGGGGACTCGTGCCCCTCCAGGCCCAGACCTAGGGGCATGGCTCCCATCCCACACTTACGTGCTTCTAAAGCTGACGATGTTTGAGCTTGGGGGATTGCGGGAAGGAACCAGGCAGCGGCCTTACTGGAATCCTGTGCGGTGGGTGGGTACAAGCCCCCTCCTCCCACCTTGCAGGAGGGACCACTGGACCCAGGAACCAACTGAATAGGTGGGACAACTAATGAATAACTGGGTCAGGAGTGAAGGTCACAGGTTTAAAAGTAGGGATCCAGCGGGGGACACTGAGCAGCAAACCCTGGACAGTGCCCACAGCTCCTCAAAGCTGTCTAGGGAGCCAGCAGATCCTACTGGGATACAGGAAGTGGGTGGACTCAAGCCCACCCCCACTAAAGGACCCCCCCCCGGCCTACGGGGAGGGCCACAGATCCAGGAAACGAGTGTTTCCAGGAGACAACTAATGAATGAACAGGAGTGAGGTCAGAGGGTCAAAGGGAACCTGATGGGGACACTGAGCAGAGAACCCCAGACAGTGTCTACTGCTCCTGGAAGGGGTCAAGGGAGCCAGTGGGCCCCACCGAGCGGACGCATGAGAGCAGGGAGGAGCGGAAATAGCCCCCACAGTTGCAGAGCCCCTCGGCCAGCATCCTCCTCCCGGTGCTGAAGATGGGTCACGTCGGGGGTCCAGGCTCAGGGTGCTGAGCCCTGGCAGAGCAGGGACAGGCCTATCCAAAAGCAGCTCCCTGCGCAAATCAGCTGCTCCGGGTCACTCACTCCCTCCCCCGCCCGCGAGCCAGGGCGGCTCTTCCCAGTTCCCGCCTGTCGCGGGATCGCCCCGCCCCCACAAGAGCCGAGCTGGGAAGGGGCCAACGGCGCGAGACCAAAAACCCGGAGCCGGCGGCGCCAACAGCCGAGCCCCGCCCCCACGCAAGAGGGCTCGAGCTCGATTTCTCGCGAGTTTGGGGCTTTGCCCGGCTCCTCAGTGCGATCTCGCGAGATCTTCTTTCCTCCTCCCCCCACGCCCTCGGTGAAGTCTCGCGACATTCCTCCGACTTGTCCTTTTGCCCGGCGGCAGCCGCCAAGATGGTGGGTAGGAGCGCGCGGGGCCCAGCTTTTCTCGTCCGGCGCGTTACCCCGGGAGCTTCCGTGGCCTCTGGGCCGAGCTGCCGCTTCAGCCCCGGCCGTGGCGGGAAACGGGCCGCTTCCGTTGAGCTCTGGGCTGGTCAGCGGGCTAAAACCGGGCCCGACTTGGAAACTCCAGGAGGCGCCTTCCCGGACGCCGGGATGCGCGGAGTTGGGCCTGGGCTCGCGGGCCCGCTCCTGATGCTTCCCTGCGTACCGGGCACGTGGCCACCTCGCGCGCGCGGTCCTGCCCCGCGTCTGCCCAGAGACCTCGCACGCGGGCGGCGGGAGTTGGTCCGGTGCGTGGGGATCCCTCTGGCTCCGCTCCTTTCTGCTCTGTACCCCGGGACACGCACCCCGCCCCCACGCGCGGCGCGGAGAGCCGAGCTCCTGTCTGCTGCTGGCTCCTTAGTCTGCTCTGTTGCGGCAGCAGGGCAGAGACCTCAGTCAGGACACATCACAAGCGTGGCCTGTTCCCCACAAAAGGGCCGGCCATGCGGCCATACACACGGGGCTTGCCTTGTCCACTGCTGACTCTTGTCACTTGCTCTCCATTTTTATTCAGATATGTACTGGGTGGGTTTTTGGGTATGTTTTTCTAGCCTTCCAGACTAAGGAAGACCAGGAAGCTGAGAGGACACGTTAGCCATGGCCATGGTCGTATTGGTGAGTGAGGAGAATGGTTACTAATATGCTTGTCCTGGAACTTAATATATGGTATCTCATTTGATCTACAGTGTGCCCAGTAAGTATCACTATTTAGAACACCAATGAAGCAATAGAAGAGAGAGGTTCAGTAATGGTCTGGCTAATGGCTATACATATCCAGTTCAAATCATGTATTCCTCTGTATAGTTCATGCTTCTTGATTTGCTTTAAATCAACTCAGATTATGTCCAAATATTCAGTAGTACATGCTGTTTCTCTTGCTTCACGATACCTTTTAAAATTTATTTTAGGCAAACACAGAAAGCATCCTGGTGGCCGTGGAAATGCTGGGGGTATGCACCATCACAGAATTAACTTTGACAAATAGTAAGATGTACCATCTTTTTCCTATCTACCTCCCCCCACTACTTTTATGTATATATTTTTTTAAAGTTACAAGGGTGTTCATTCTACCATATGTAGCTCATATGTCATGTAGTAAAATTATACAGACATTGGATCTTGCTACAATAAAAATAACCTTGCAAGAAAATTTAGCTATTTTCTTTCATAGACCTGGATATGCTTTATCAAATCTGTGAAAACCCTTTCGTTCATCTGTTCTTTTACAAGGAAAGTGCTAATAACAGGATCTCATTTTTCAGTGAGTTAGATATGGTAAAATGGCTTGTTTCAGAGCTTCTAGTGTGTATATGTATTTGTATACTTTTAGAATTTTTTTTTCCACAATTTATTTAGGTTTGTAAGACACTAATAGTCTGCTAAGCTTTGGTTCCACTGTGTGTGTGTAAGTATATATATATATGACAGTAGATGAATCAAGCTCTTGCATTTCCTGATTTTAGTGGTGTGGGTTTTTTGGGGGGGAGGGATAAGAATCTTGTATTTAGACATTGCCGAGACTAGTGTCGCGTCTAGACATTGCCCATTGTCATAGTTGTGCTTGAGTTCTCGGAAAGTAACAACTAATCTCTGTTTACTGACTGTCAGTACTTTCAGCTGTCAGTCAATTACTGGATTAGCAACAGAAGATCTGAATCTACCTGTCTTATACAACAAAATCTCTTCTAAAGTCAGAGTTCTGGGTGCCTATGAAATATAGAATGAGCCCCAACCCATTCAGAAGATGAGTTGTGATTTTGGCTATCAAACACAAATATGTAATAAAATTAATTGAATTTGTAGATCTGGAAAATGGCAAACATCCCTCAAGAATATAGAAATAACTTATTTACATCTGAACTTTAAAACTCTTGTGTATTTGTCTGTGTATAATTTTTCTGTACCCTATAGTTTGTTTTATATGTATATCATAACGGTTAGTAGAGAAACATACTTTTAACTGAGGTTATTTTTAGCACAGACAATTCAAAAGAAACTAAAAGGAATGTGGTCTTATACTATATCAAATATTTTTCTTCCCCAGTCATCCTGGTTATTTTGGAAAAGTTGGTATGAGACACTACCATTTGAAGAAGAACCAGAACTTCTGTCCTACTGTCAATTTGGATAAATTGTGGACACTTGTTAGTGAGCAGACAAGACTGAACTATGCAAAAAACCAGGCTGGATTAGCACCTGTCATTGATGTTGTACGCTCGGTAAGAGTGCTATTTAATCCTGTCTTCAGAATCTATAGCTTCTAATCACTCAAAATGTGTGTATTTTATATGAATGGTTGTTCATCTAGGAAATTAAACTAAATTATGGATAAATTCTTTTTGTTTGAAGTGTCAGGTGAAAGACCTTGTGAGTATCTGACTTTGAGACGTAGTTCCACTAGTATATGTGTTTGCTTCTTTTTCCTTCCACAAGCCCTTTTTATTTTTCATGAATTAGTATTAAAATGCTTTTCTTTGACTGAAAGTTTAGATTCCCCCATTATTCATTTTTAAAACATGCATGTGGTGATAAGCTTACATATCAGCTTTTAAAAGAAAATTAGAAGGTCCTATAAAGAAAAGCTTTTATTGCTCGTTTTAGCCCACTAAAGTTGGTTTCTTTACAACCAAGACTAGAGTCACATCCTAACATGTTACATTGTCTTGGTGTGCTATAGTCATCGAAGATAAATTTCTGATCCTTATTCACTGGCTGTGGTGTTTCATATCTCAGTCAGTCACCAAATCAGAAACATTCATTAGTTAGCCTGTCAGGACAGGGGAAGCAAAAGACTCATGTGGGGGAAGACTTAGCTTTAGCAGCATCCTTTGGGACTAGTATTTTCTGGGCTGGAAGAAACTTGGTCTGGTCATGGAGAAGACAATAATTCTAGATTTTAACAATTTGCTCTTCATCTATTACTAAATTATATTACAGTAATACCTAGAATCTCATCAAGGGCTTGGGGCTCCATTGTGTGCTATGCTTTATACAGACATTCAGGAAAAGACAGTCCCAGCCTGATGGAGGTTAAACTTGGGTTGAAATCCTACTCCTTTATGCAAAATGTTGGAGCGACATAATGGGGCCACTGGCCCCACGCTCCAGCCCCAGCTCACAGGCTGTTTCAGCAGGCATTGTCCAATACTGGTGGAAGCCAGTTATATTGACAAAACAAATAGCAGTGTCCACGTTGACCTTTTGTCACTTTAACTTTGCCACACACATCTTTGTTTGTCTCATGGAGGTGGTTTCATTTTGTCTGCAAAACAGAGTTTTGCCACCAAAAGTAGCTTTGTAGCATGTACAACTTCCGTTTTGTCGGCAAAAGGCAGCTTTTGCCAACAAGGCTTAAAAGCCCCAGATCTGGTTAGGAGTGGACTTTTCCTAGACCAGGAACTATAGAAGACAGCTAGCTGTAAGACTGTCTTCTAGGGATCCCTTCACAAGTTGCTTGTGAGAGTGGGTTTGTGCAAAGATGGCTTTAACTAAGCACCAGGACCCCAGGCTGAGCCTCTTAAAGTTGCAGCACAGAATCTCATGCTCTGTTCAACTTTTTCCAGCCCCTTCAGCAATCTGGCTTATATCATGATGCACAATCACTCCCGTATCCTTCAGTTTTAATGAAAGGGTAGTCATAGCTTTTATCTCCTGGAAAATTTGAAAAAAATACATGATTTTTTTGGATATTATACCAAAAAAATGGATTTTTAAATGACTACAGAAGTCTGAAGAAAGACTGGAAAACAGCATACATTGAACAATAAAAATTAAGAGTAAAACCTTGTGCTGCACTATTTTTGTTTATGAGCAAAAATGTGTAAATGCATATAGGACTCTGCTTTTCTTTTAATTTCACCAAACCCATCCTGCATAATTAACTCTACGGTCTATGAAGAACATAGTTCGTTTTGTGGTGTTCTCTCTTGTTTTTTTGCAACACTTCAGTTTACTACTTATGTGCTCGGGTTCTGAAAAGATTCCATGTTTGTCACAACATGCAAAACTGCTGATATCAGTTGTGTTTGCAGTGTTGTGTCCATTTTGATCCCAGGCTGTTAGAGAGACAAGGTGACAAGCTCTAATGTTTTTCTTTTACTAACCGAAATTAGTTCAACAGAGAAACAAGCTGGATGAGGTATCTTATCTGTCATGGTCAAATATTAATTTGAATGGATCTTCGTGCAAGTATAGTGGTTGTATTTATGGTGTAATTCTTACTGCTATTAATGGAGTTAATTTTTCCTTGGCAGATGCATCTTCTCACTTGCATCAAAGTCCATTGATTTAGCCAAATTACACCTGTCACTGGGGTAGGTGGGAGAAGAATGAGTGCAATACCTCTGGGGTTTTTAATGAAAATCTGTTTATGCTAACTGCTCTTTTATCTTTCTAGGGTTATTACAAAGTTCTGGGCAAGGGGAAGCTGCCCAAACAGCCTGTAATCGTGAAAGCAAAATTCTTCAGTAGGAAGGCAGAGGAGAAGATCAAAGAAGTTGGTGGCGCATGTGTGCTTGTGGCATAAGAGTTTTGTATTTATTAAGTTTGAATAAAGACACTATAAAATGAGTGGCTTTTATGTTGATTTACCAAAATGTTTTTATGGGAGAGGTGTTTGCATACCCAAATGTTTCTAATACTTAAACAAACTGAGGCCCTGTCCATACCTTAACTTTTAACCAAGTTTGACATTGGCATGGTTGGTTCTCAATTTGATTGGTTGCCTGGCTGCCTGTACAGCACAGATAAGTAAGTTTTGCTTCTGCTGGCATTTTTGCTTTCCTGTAACTAGACATTAGCCTCCTGCAGTTTGGATAGGATCCTTGAACCATGTTTGTGTAACTGGTTTGATTGGTGCCCTGTCCTTCTAATTCTTTGTGGTGATACAGTATTTCCCAGAATGGCCTCATTTTCTGCTAATGCTGCTCTATAGGCCTGCAGAATTCTGTTATCTCCTGCTGTGGTAAGTTGCCTTGATTCACCTCCCCTCCCCCAATGCTCTGTAACAGAGGCACAGAGAGAAATGCAGTTATGATAGAAAAGCTGCCATGTTGACACCCTGACCTTGTAATCAGTTATGGTGAGATTGCTTCTAAATGGTTTACAAAACTATTAGTTGTAATGTTGATGGGGCCTCACACTCTCTGTGGGGATGTTATTCAAGCACTAAAACTTAATATTCCAATTATTTTCCAGAGTAAATCTTACCTTGATGTGTAAGTGTAAATTCTATTCCTGTAGCACAGCCTTCACCTTTACTCGCATTAAATGAGGATTGAGGAAATAGATGTTTAAATCAATACTCTAGGAAATGAAAGCCATCATCTCAGAACTTGTTGCCACAGGCATTGTCCTACTGGACTGTTGTGGTGCTGCCCTCTGTGCAGCCTTGTACCCCAGCTTTGAACTGAAACTTGAATTTTACATGTGTAGTCTTGGTTTCAATGTGTCCCCATTACTGATGGTGGTCAAACTGGGATACTGACTACTAGCACCTTACTGTGTAAAAGCATGCCCTATATATCAGTACGATGGCTGGGAATTAGCATAAATCTCACATTTCACTGGCACAGCTAAACCCTTATTACTGTACCTCACAATATATCTTCCTAACTAATGAAAGGGTATAATCTTGCTTTTTACAGATAGTGTTATAGGTAATTCAGTTAATAACTGTGTCCTTGTTTGCAGAATGAATGCAGCAATATGTACATCATGGTGCTACTAAGGCTAAATTAATTCACTAACACTTTCAATATTCTGAAAGGTAGTATGTAAATATATTGCTTTATCAGTGCACTCCTAGGACTTCAGCTTTTAAATTTCTTAAATTCTAAATTTTAAATCAAGTGGTTTTATTTTTAAAAGTGGCTCAAATGGGCAAGCAGTACTATGCACAAAAGCAAAGAACGTTGCTGTAAACACAGACTATGCTGCGTGTGTTCACAATAGGGTAGCAAAAATGCAAAGGAGTGTAGTTCTATGCAGTAAGTAAATTGCTGCTTGGATGGGAGCCTGCCTCCCCTTTTGTTCACAGCACTGTTCTTTAAGGACTTCTCTCTCTCTCACCCACTTCAGTTCAACTGACAGCACTACAAAGGTAAGTAATATTTCAACAAATGGTGAGGGAGGCTTTAATACTGCTTTCCAAAATGGAAGAGGGTCTCAGTATTCCAAAAAAGGTTACATCTGAAAGAAGGCTTTAAAACAGTGGTTCTCAAACTTTTGAGAACTGTGACCCATTTTTCCTTCCTCGGCTGCCGCGACAGACCCTTGTATGTCTGCCAAAAAGCCACCGAATAAATTACTGTCGCTTTTGGTGGACAGGCTGAGCGCTCCCGAAATAGCTCGGAACATCCACTGAAAAGCTGCTGAACGCGGAAGTAATTAATTTGGAGGCTTTTAAGCAGCAGCAGGAGCTTGCAACACCCCCTGGAAGTGCTCGGTGACCTACAGTTTGAGAAACCCTGCTTTAAAAGTAAGTTCACAATGGCATAATCCTAATGGTGACAGTTTAACATTTAACTGCCAAACTAAAGTTTAAGTGTAATATGAAGAGATAATCAGCATCTTAGGAGCAAACATCCAATACATAAATTAGTAATTACTGAGTACTCCACCACTACAAGCAAATGGACTGTGGTCTCAGTAATAGTCACATAAGCCAACATCTAATCTCCCCCCACCCCAAAAATTAGGTTTTGAAAGTAACTTTAAAAAAAACTTCAGACATTTGATAGTCTTTATTCAAACTTGATTTTAAAAAAATCCTTTATGCTACAAGCACACAAGCTCCACCAACTTCTTTGATCTTCTCTTCTGCTTTCCTGCTGAAGAATTTCGCTTTCACAATTACAGGCTGTTTGGGCAGCTTCCCCTTGCCCAGGACTTTATAATAACCCTAGAAAGATAAGAGAATTTGGCATAAATAGTATTCATAAAGAACTATAATCCTCTCCATTCATGATCTTTAATAGCAATTGGAGAAATGCAAAGTAAACAAAGTATCAAATTTGCATTTTCTTCATTTAAACTTGGTCACTGATGTTTGCAATTCAATAGTTTTGCATGGTGTGAATTTATCAAATACACTCAAAATTACAGCAGCTTTTAGAGCTGTACAGTTTTGCCAAGAATTTTAATTGTTCTCTTTGAATCTGTAGATAATGAAACTCTACAGTCCATGAAGAAAGTTATTTACATATCAGATTATATTTCATGGATTTTTGGCCTGGTTTTTAACAGTCCTAACAAGAGTAACATTTCACCATACACAATAAAGACCAGCTTATGTTTTGGCTAGTGGAGAGCTTATAGTTATTCAGCTCTCTCCCCACCCCCTAGTAGCTAGCAGTAGGGCTCATTGTCTCCTTTTAATGTTGGAAAACAAGTCTAGGAAACAACAAAAGCAACTGCTTGACTAGTTAAATCTTCCAACAGCTAGTTGGTTCTATTGAAGATGACACTTCTTCTAAGAGGTCTTTAAATAGGTCATAAGAGTCCCTTATATGGCTTTGTTTTGACCTACGCTAATCAGGCTGGCTAAAATTATCAGTTTTAATTTAAAAAATGTTACTGATTAGGTGACTGACTGAGGCATGAGACACCACAGACAATGAATATAGATCAGTAGTCTTTCTCCGAGAACTATAGCACACCAAGACAATGAGAAGTGCCAGGATGTGACTCTAGGCTCGATGGGGGAGGTTAACCCATGTCACGCTGGAAAATTACATGCACTAAATGCTTTAAGGCCATGTCTACACTACTACTTATGCCAACAAAACTTTAGGTTGCTCTGAGGTGTGGGGGGAAAAAAAGCCACATTGTTACACTGCCATCCTCTACTGGTCTCCTAAAACAGATACCTATAACTACTCTGAGTAGTTGAATGTAAGGCTGCATGTCTGTCACAGATTCCGTGCCTGCTGTAGCGGCTGGTGCTAGGTTGGGTGTGTGAGGGGGCTCAGGGCTGGGTGTGGGTCAGTGCTTACCTTGGCAGGGGCTCCCCAGCTCCCCCTGGCATTTCCCTGGCATTTCCCAGGTGGGAGGGGCTAGAGGGCTCTGTGCGCTGCCCCTGCAGCTCCCATTGGCTGCAGAGTCAGCACTTGCAATGCACAAAACACCCCCCATTCCACCCCTCCCCCCAGGAGCCATAGAGACATGCTGATTGGAGCCAGGTGCCTACTAGCCCTGCAAAGGGGGGCAGGGGGACGGGGCACTCCCACCCACTTCCCCAGCAACCCCAGTTTTAGAGAGAGGTATATAGTAAAAGTCATGGACCAGGTCACAGGCCATGAATTTGTTTACTGCTTGTGACCTGTCCCTTAATTTTACTAAAAATACCCATGACTAAAATGTAGCCTTAGTTATATGTACACATGGGGAGAGACAGACACCAGTAAGATTGAGTTTAATGTGGAGAGTACGGATTACATACTTTAAACTAACTTCTGTGATGTAAGTTTGTTTTAAAAAATGGTAAAGACAAGCCACAAAGTTGAAAAATGCACTGGCACATATTTAGGCAGAATTAGTTTAATATAGTAGATCAGTGAACAAGACCCTACACAAAAAAATAAATGCAATCACTTCCCATGTCAAGCACACTTACCGAACGTACAACATCAATGACAGGTGCTAACCCAGCCTGATTTTTTGCATAGTTGAGTCTTGTCTGTTCACTAACAAGTGTCCACAGCTTATCCAGATTAACAGTAGGGCAGAAGTTCTGGTTCTTCTTCAAGTGGTAGTGTCTCATACCAACTTTCCCAAAATAACCAGGATGACTAGAAAGAAAAATCAATATAAGACAACCAATTTGGTTTAAATTGGAAGTATTTTTTTTCAAGCAGCTGAAGTTTTAGTATTTGGATTTTTAAATCTGGACTCATAAGACTACATGTGAATGACATGTTTCTGTACATTTTATAACAAGTATCTTCAATACACACAATATCATCAACTAAACTGTCCCTGGATCTTCTTGCTAATTTTATCAAATAAGCAAAATCTATGACAGAAAAGGAAAATAAGTAAAGAAATACTGTACTGAAGTGTTATTTGCCGATGTAAGCAACTGTTCTTATATTTCAGTGATGATCACACTTTCTGAATCTACAAATAAAATTTAGTATTTTTGTAAGCAGAATTCACAACTTGTGCATCCTTTGTGATTAGTTCTGGTTAAGTTTGCAATTTCTGTCCACCCAAAACTTTGGAATAGAGGCCTAGGCCTTGTTACTAACCTGGTGACTGACTGAACTACTAATAGAGACAGTCAGTGAATAAAGGTTAGTAGTTATTCTCCGAGTACTCTAGCACACCATGACAACGAGCAGGGTCTAGATGTGACTCTAGTCTCGGCCATCTTTAAATACACGTCTTGCCCCATGAATGTTGTTAAGATCAGGATAATGTTACATTTTCCGTTTGTATGGTTACTGTGTACTAACACTGCATTGGCCCAGATCTGAATGGACATTAACAGTTCTGAAATAATTTCCCCCAGTCTGAACTCACCAACATTGTTAATCACACTAATTTGTGGAAAGAAGACGTGCATGTACAAAAGAGGACTACAAAGTCCTGCCTTGTTACAAAGCCTGTCCCTTTCCATGAATGGTTCAAAATGGGCCTTTGGAAGCTAGTTCACCACGTGCCATCTCAACACGACTAGGAGACAGGGGAAGGACGAGGCCTGCTTTTTAGGTGCCTTACTATTTGTCAAAGTTAATCCTGTGGTGGTGCATACCCCCAGCATTGCCACGGCCACCGGGATGCTTCCTGTGCTTGCCTGGAAGGAGAGAGAAGAAATCGTGATACCAGAAATGCTGTACGTCGTGGAGGCCCCCGAGAGACCGTCTACTGCCCGGCAGGCACCGTGCGAGGGGGAGGCGGGGGACACGTCCCCCAGGCCGGCCCCGTGTTCCGAGGGGGAGCAGGGGACGCAGACCCGAGGCGGGCCGCGCTCCGCACTCACCGATGCGGCCGTGGCCGTGGCTGACGTGTCCCCGCAGCTTCCTGGTCTTCCTCAGGCGGGAGGGCTGCAGAGAGCAGAGCGCGTTACCGAGCGGCCGGGCCGGAGAGCGGGGCCCGCGTCCCCCCACCCGCCCGGGCCCCCTCGGGACTGGGACGCGGGGTGACGCTCCCCGGACTCAGCTCCGGGCCGCCCCTTCCGCGCTCCCCCTCCCCCACCGGCCCGGCCCGGCCCGGCCCGGCCCGGCCCGGCCCGGCCCGCTCCCCCGGGAAAGCAGTAGCGGGGCGGCGCGAGGGCCCGGCCACGAGCACGCGGAGCCCCCTCTCCAGAGCGCGGGGAGCCGCGCGCGCCAGGCCCCCCCCCGGCGGCTCCCCCTCAGCCCCGCCCGGCCACGCGGCCGCAGCCAGCCGCTCACCATGCCGGCAGCGTCGGGAAAAAGAAAGAAGAGGGGCCGACGTCTCGCGAGAAGAGGGAAGGGGCGGGGGAAGGAGGCAGACGTGAAGGGAGGGGAGAGGAGTCTCTCGCGAGATGTCGAGCCGCCTATTGCCGGTGGCGGGGGCTGGGAGGGGTCGAGCGGGACTGGGTTAGCGAAGGCCGGGGGGTTCGGTCTCGCGTCTCCCTCCTTGGCTCGCTGCCCTCGCCCGCCTCAGGTCTTCAATGCGCGCCTCGCCTCCCCGGGGGTGTCTGTCCCCTTGTCGCCCTCTCCCGGGGGTTCCTGGGCTGCTCACCCCACTCCCGCGTCCTGTGGCGTTACGCGCCGCCTGCTGATGCCTGATGTTCTTCCTGAAGCCCCAGCTCCTGGAGTCACGGGGTTAGGGAACACTCGGCTTGTAGTGTGTGTGTCAAGTAGTGGTGGGGCCCTCCTTAAGCGAGGGAAGCTTGAGAACAGAAACCCTAAAGGCTGGAAGGCAACGCAGAGCACCCAACCTTTCTTATTTTATACAGAAATAACGGGATTTGTTTAAGGCAAATGATTTTGTGGGCCTGTGGTTGGAAAGACTGTTCCTGTTGCACCGCAAGAGCTTGCGTGGAGGATGCTGTGGGTTTGTGCTTAGAACACAGGATATGGATTCAGGTGTCCTAGAGTCTGTTCCTGGCCCTGTGACAGATTTGCTGCATTACCATAGGCAAGCCACTTAACCCCTAGGTTCCTCAGCTTTCTTATAGATACGATGGAGATGCAGTTTACCTTGTCTGGGTGGTGTGACTCTTACTTAGTTAATGCTTTAAGAGACTTTTAAAGTATTCAAAGGGAGCTTGCTATACAGGTGCAGAGTAGTCATTTCTTTCTTTATAAAATACATTCACTTCAAAAACAAGCCCCTTTGGGTATTGTCTGCATGGCAGCAGGGAGCGAACCTTCTAGCCCCCTGGAGAAACTTGTGAAAGTAGGATTCAAGCTACAGTATTGCACTAAAAACTAACAGTGTGGATGTTGCATTTCAAGTGGTACTTCAGGCTCTCAAGCCTGCCAGATGTGCTGGATCTAAGCTCAGGTGGCTAGCCTGAGTTTTCATTGCAGCCACAACATCCACACTGCTATATTTTAGCTCAAGCCCTCTTAGGGCGATTCTGTCTACCTGAGCTGTGACACTTCTTCCCTGCTGCAGTGAAGACATATCCTGTGTGGCCAGGTGTTAGCCCAGAATAAATTTTCATGGTTGAGTTCTAAGCTCATGCAAATAGAGTGTAACAGTAGAAATATTTACAGTTCTTTGGTTGTTCCAAAACATTAAGACTTTGCTATAAACTTAGTTTAAAATGGGTGTAAGCAGTGTCAGGAATGAGATATATTCTGACATCTGGTGGCAAACTATGGGAATTGCAGTGAGCCTTGGAAAATAAGTCTGGGGCTGATCAATTTGCATAGACACACCCACTGCGCCTAGCCTGAGCCCACAGCAGCCCACATGGCCACTTCGGCTGATGAGGGAGCCCCAGTTTCTATGTTATTGGGGCAGGAATGATAAAGTGATGTTACTGTGATTATGTGAATGAAGGACTATGGACATGTACTTGGCCCTTGTTATGATGGAGGGACTCGCCATCATCTAGGTAGCACTCACTGGGCAAGGGCCATGCGTTTCAGAACACTGTGAGATCAAGAGAGGTGGTAGACAAGCACCTATAGTTTTTGCTGAGGGCTCTGGCTGAGGGCCTCCCAGGCCCATCGCACCTTACCTCTCTCTGCTGTGGAATGTCAGAATTGAATTTTGCTTCCATTAGGAGCCTGGTTCCAGGCTGCTGAGCTGAAAATTGCTTTGGGCTCACTGGTGCACCTGTACTAAGGCTCCCTTACTGTATGCTGAAATCACTTAAGAGCTGAAATCACCTAAGAGCTAAAGAAATCACTGAGCGCTGTCTTAAGTAGGGGGGCCTGAAAAAAGTGCAGAGTGGCTGGTGCAGCAGAGCGGTCTGTGTTCGGCAGGAAGGCTAGCGGAGTGACTGGTGCAGCAGAGCTGTCTGTTGACTAGCGGAGGCGTTGGTGCTGCGGGCAGAGTGACCGGCGTGGCAGAGCTGTCTGTCTGTCAACTAGCAGAGGCGTTGGTGCTGCGGGCAGAGTGACCGGCGCGGCAGAGCTGTCTGTGTGTCGGCGAGCAGAGCAGCTAGCGGATCGACGGGCAGAGCGGTTCGTAGGACAGCCAGCGGAGCGGAGCGGAGCCGATTGCGGTGAGAGCTGCAGCGGAACCTCACGGAGAAGCGGCGCAGTCGGCCTCGGACCACGTAAGGTGCCCCGTGCCCTACCCTCCATCTCCACCCCGGCTGGAGGTAAGACTCTGCCAATTGACTTTTGAACTCTGCATGGACCAAGAACAGAGACTCTTGGGCTGTTGGACTTTTGGGACTATTGAGTGACTTTTTGGGGTTGTGGAACTCAAGAGAAGGCCACGGCCTATTTGCTGGGAGGGGGGCTTCTGGTTCATGGTTTGGTTCATTAACCTTGTTTGTGGTGTTTCCCCAATATAATGCCACATTGTTTCTCCCTGTTATTAAAAGGCTTTGGTACACTCAGACTCTGTGCTTGCGAGAGGGGAAGTATTGTCTCTTACAGACGCCCAGAGGAGTGGTATATGGTTGTCCCAGGTCACTGGGTGGGGGCTCGAGCCGGTTTTTGTATTGTGCTATTGGAATGGAACCCCTGGATACTGAACCCGGCCCTTGTTGCTGCCAACTCTGATGGGCAGAAGGGTTACATGGGCTTACTGGTGAAAGATTATTGTTTTTGCCAAATAATTGTGGTTTGAAACAAGTGTTTTAACTATTTATACTTTAGTGAAAACATTGCCTGTTAATTACAACTAATATTTTTGTTTATAAATGAATTTTTTTTAAATTGATGCCAAAGTTTTCCATTAAATATATGATAGTGTCCTTTAATACTTGCTGCTTAGTACAAATAAAAGTGGGGAGAATGACATAGGAGTAACTATCACTAAAATATGATTGCATTTTTTTTTTTTTAATGTTGAGATCCTATTTGTAGATGTTTCGGAGCAATTGTGAATCTGAGTGGTTTTGTCCATTATGGTATTGTACTATACATTTGCTGAGCTATCTAGTAACCTGTTTACAGCAGTTAATCATACTTTGTATTAAAACTAGTTTTTTCCTTTCAGTTTACAAATTATACAGATATAGAATTGCTGCACACACATGACTTAAATAAGAGAGTGAGTGAAATTAGAGCTGAGGGACCGATCTCATAATCTGTGAACCTCACACAGCTCCCATTAGGCTATGAATTACAACTGCAGTTTTGTTAAGATCTCTGAATCTGACCCTTCCTACAGATGGAGTTTTAGAATTTTGCATAAGTTCTTTCTTTCTTTTTTTCCTCTATAGCACAGGATAGTTCTAGTGCAGGGGTGGGCAAACTTTTTGGCCTGAGGGCCAAATTGGGGTTGCAAAACTGTATGGCAGGCCAGGTAGGGAAGGTTGTGCCTCCCCAGCCTGGCTCTGGCCCCCTCCACTTCCTGCTCCCTGACTGCCCCTCTCAGAATCCATGACCCATTTAAGCCCCCCCCCGCTTTTCCCTGACTGTCCCCTCCCTAGATCCCCACCTTAACCCCCACCCCCAGGTACCCACCTCCATCCACCCCCCTGCTCCCTGTCCCCAGAGTGCCCAACCCCTATCCACATACACAACTCGACAGGCCCCCTGGGACTCCCACGCTTATCCAACTGTCCCTGTCCTCTGACTGCCCCCTCCCCCTAGAACCTCTGCCCCATCCAACGGGCCCCTGCTCATATCCCCTGACCGACCCCGCCCAGGACTCCTTGCCTCTTATCCAACCTCCCAGCCCTGGTCCCCCTTACCATGCTGCTTAGAGCAGCATGTCTGGTATCTGTGCCACCCGGCTGGAGCTATACACACTGCCCTCCAGGACACGCTGCCCTGGGCTGGGCAGGTATGGCAATATTCACGTTCATGTTTCTGTTTATATTTTTCATGTTCATATATATCTTTCTATTGTATGTTCCACTCTGTGCATCTGATGAAGTGGGGTCTAGCTTATGCCCAAATAAATTAGTTAGTTGGTAAGGTGCCACAAGTACTCCTTGTTCTTTTTGTAGATACAGACTAACATGGCTACCACTCTGAAATCTGATTTAGCACTGTTTCACAACACCTTCCCAGTCATGATGACTTAATTCAGATTACATTCCCATAAGAACCACAGTGACCATTTACAAGATCTGCTGTTTAGTTTACAAACTTTAGAGGGCAAAGTCTGACCTGAACTAGTAGATATTTACCTGCATTTTTCCAGTTAGAATCAATAGGATTTTTCCATATTGTTGCCCTGCACTGATCTGAGAATGTAAACCATATTTACTCCATTTAAATAAAATGTTGATAGTTAAGCTTGTTACTTCATCACAGATGAAAACACTTTACAAAGTAACCTGAATTTCTGATAGAACTGATGATTCCAATCCACTGGTAATATTTTGAATTAAAAGATATTTTTCAAACACTTCCTATAATTAATTGCACCTAGCTTATGGCTTAGATATTGTCAACAAAGCTACACAATAAGTTAGTTAACTGTTATTCAGACAATTTAACCTTTCCCTTTTGGCGTCATAATGGTGGTAATAAAAGCTACTTGATGTTCAAAATTTTGACAAATTTCCATCCAAATTTAAAAGGGAAAAAAATGAAAATGTCTGCAAAGATGACATCCCATTTCTGACCAGCTCTGGTCATTTAAGTTTTATTTATTTCTATTACTGTAGCCTCTTGGGTCCTGGTCCATGACTTTGGCTCCATGGGCTAGGCACTGTACAAACCGTACAAAAAGATGGTTCGTGCCCCAACAAGGTGATGGCAAAGGCTTCTCCAGCTACCTGTGGCATCTCTTTTGAGATCCCCTAATTACAATGATAGATAAGAGCAAAACTGATTTGGTGTTTATGGTACATGCAAGATGATTACTTAAAATGTCTGCATAAAAATCTCATAAAATATTACTCATTTCAGTAAAAAAAATTAGAAGCAAGTTAGAAAAAGTGACTGTCTGTACCTTCCAGTAAATGACAGACATTTCATCATATTAGGCACTAGTTACTTAATTGATTGTTGGATCTATAAAGAGCCAGTACAGACACTGACCAATTGAAATCAGGAAGCCTCAAAAAGAAATGAGGGAATTGACTGCAGTAAATTCCCAACAGAAGCAATCTTTGTTTGGATTTAACAAGCAAAGAATTGCCCAACTTGAATGTAGTCAGGTTTCTGTAAATTATTTCCAGTTTGCTCTTTGAGATAAGGCTTCTTATAAATATAGTATTTTTCTTGTAAGAATCTATCAGAAAGGACTCCATTTTTCAGGGGCTTTGCAATACAGCAGCGGTAAGTTTCATTCCATATGGAAACTTCATATTTGTACCATTTTATCTTGTATTCAATTTTTGTCTTTGATCTAGTGATTTTTGGAATGTAAAAACTTAAGCAGAAACTACAACTTACTTGTGTCCCAGCCTGGTGGTGTGATGGCAGAGAGGATTTCATTCTTCTGATTAGAAATAATCACTTTGGTAACTCTTCTGAATTGTGTGTGACCCTGTGGATCCATATACCTGTTCCAAAGCAGTTATAAGAGGAATTTACATTATGGCTGGAGTCTTTAAAATATTGCCATGTTGTCTGACATGTATTCTCCTTCTATTACAGCCTAAAGAAATGAGATATGAAGTTCTTCAACTGCATGTTGTTGTTGTCCCTGGTACTATGTGCCAGTGCCCAGAACTGGTTCACTGATGCTGGAGCATTCGTAAGGGATGCTTATCGAGGTATGCTTTTTACTCACTGCATCTTTTTTCTCCAAACTGTTCTCAAAAGTTATGTGCAGGCAGCATGGTGTAGCTATTAATAAAATTAAGAAATTGATAAAAACCCAGCAAAGCCAAGCCAAAGACGGGAGCTCTAGAACAATTTTTGTTACATTCTGGTAAAGACAAAATGTTCTGAGTTCTTCACAAAAAGATGCACTAGAATTTTTTTCTGATCCCTTAAAACAATGCAGTTTTAGGTCCCCCATTGGGAGTCCAAACACAAGGCTGCTGAACCAGAGCAAATCAGGTGGTAGGGTATGGTATGGGCCATAGATTACTTAATTAAGATCCAAAGGACTTTGTACAGAGATTTTCACTAGACAAGTTTCACTTAACATTTAGCAAGATGTTTAACGGCAACCTGTGAACCCAGCTGACCATGTTCTGACTTTAACTTTTGCACTTTTTTGATGTGGATGTCGTAAAAGCTAGAGGCCTATTAATACTTTGATAACTAATGGGTACCTTTTATTTGTTAGTTCTTGGTTTTGTGAGAGGTGTATGCCAATTCCCAGTAAAGAAAATATAACATGCTGTAAATGCGTGGTGAATATTTTCAGAAGCTTTCCTTCCCCCTCCCAGAAATGTTTCTGGGGTCAGATAACTTGGGTCCTGATTCAGCACTACAGGAATGAGCATCTTCTGCAAGGGGCCGAACTTCCCTTATTCTCATGCTAGTGAGTTGAGGGCATTCAACACCTTGCAGAACTGCATTCTTGGGTCCTGATTGAGGAAAAACACTTAAGCACAGGCTTAAATCCATCCTTGTTTAAGATTTCTTAAACAAGTATGATTTACAAACATCAGCCTCCCAAATCTCCTTTAGGGCTTTGTCTACATACAGTTTGTGCATCAACGTAATTAAATTGGTTTAGAAACCAATTTAGTTAAATCACTGCCACACAAGTCCATTTAAGCTAAATCCATCTAAGGCATTCTTAGGAGTGTCTATTCCAGGGTTTTGCAGTATTTTAACTACCAAAACAATTTCTAAACCAATTTACATTGGAGATTACTGGGGACAAACTAGTGAGAATCTTGTCCTGGTGACTCTTAAAAGAATACTGAGGGATTCTTTGTCCCTAAAGAATTTCCTAAAGATATTGCAACAGAGTTCTGTGGAGATTCCATGTTTTTATGAGATCCTTCTGGAAGCGTCAGTTAAAAAATAGCTAAATTCACCCCCAAAAAAGCATTTCAGGGGGACACTGAACTTTGGCAAATGTTGGTCAAATTTGGCAAATAGTTCAGGCTGGAAAAAAAAATTCTAAACTAATAATTTTCACAGTGACCTATTCTGACATTTTATTGCAAAAATGTTTATTCATATCAACCTGAACTTTTTTTTTTCATTTTGATCAGAAAAACCATAACACATCAGTTTTGGTTTGAAACTAAACAGTCTATTTTGGATTTCTCAGATCTTCAACTGACCACCAAAAAAATCAGTATTTACTCAGCAGTATATAGAAGTCTTTCTGTCTTCTCAAGTAGCACTTTCCTTGAAAGCCACAGTGGTGAAGTGACTAGCATGGTGCTTGACTACTTCAGAGGAATGTAGGTGGAACAGCCTCAAAGTTTTGTTTTCAATTTGCAGTGTCTCTCTAATCCTTTTTCTCTTCTCCAGGTGCTGGGGACATGTGGCGTGCATACAGTGACATGCTGGATGCAAATTATAAAAATGCAGATAAATATTTCCATGCTCGTGGGAATTACGATGCTGCCCAAAGAGGGCCTGGTGGTAAATGGGCAGCAGAAGTTATTAGGTGATGGATTCTACTTGGATTATGAGTGAAATGTCGGTAAAGAGCTATGAAATCCAATAACTATGAAGTACATTATAATTCATGACTAGTTATTGTCCTTTTTGAAGTGAGGACTTCTTTATTTAACCTCTGAACTGGCTAAGTGTGAAGACCGTGCCCATTCTTGAGTTGTAAAGGTGATTTCTGAGCTGACCTATTTGGATATATTCTGATCTCATTACTATTTGCAGGGAGGCCGATGTTTTCACCGCAGTGCTTTTAAAATTTAAATAATTGCAGGACCTCACTTTAATCTAGAAGCGGTACATATTGCCCTTGGTATTTCATCCAAGAAGACTATGATCAATGGTTCACTTGCAGTCCTCTAATGAGGATTGTTTTAAAATATTGCTGTTGAATGTGATGACTATGATATAAAGGAGATTATGAGGAGTGGGTAGAACTTAGTGGAGGCAGGTAATAGGAAAGCTTTTTATTTCACAACTACTGGGCTGATGCACTTCTGGGATGACCTCTGCTATTCACAGACAGGCTAAGATTTGTGTCTATGTTTGTGTGTGACAAGGTAGGTGAGCTCATATCTTTTACTGGAATAAGTTCTGTTGGTGAGGTATTTGTGCGTGTCCTCAGTTTTATGGAAAATAGAGATTAAACTGGGGAAAAAGTAAAAAGTAAATAATTTAGTTACTGAGATTTCATAATAAATGGTCAAGATAATCTTTGTTTCCTCTTTCCAGTGATGCTAGGGAATATTGGCAGGGAGGCATTAGTGGCAGAGGAGCAGAAGACACGCGCCAAGACCAGGAGGCAAATGCATGGGGCAGAAGTGGAGGAGACCCAAACCGCTACAGACCAGAAGGCCTTCCCTCAGAATACTAATGCAGCCTGTAGTCCTTTACAATGTTTCCATTTACCAGCTGTGCAAAACCATAATAAATAAAATCTTAAATTTCTGAAGCTCTCAATGAATGAACAAACCTCCTCAGCTACATTAGAAAGGATAAAAATCAATATACATACAAATCTTCATGATTTGGGGCCGAAGATAACCCTTAACTGCCCAGGATTTGGAAGAGTCTTCCAGATTATTTAACAATTGTCCTTTACTTGATTTGTTGCATGTTCCTGTGAAGCAGCAGGCACTGGCCACTGTCAAAGACAAGCTGCTGGACTATTTTGATCCCTTATGATAATTCTTCTTTTTATTGTTATCCTCATTTTACAGACAGATCTGAGAGATGTTAATTGACTTGCCTAACATCACAGGGGAGACTATAGTAGAGCTAGGAATGGAGTCCAGTCCTCTAACTATAAGACCATCCTATCTGGCTAATTAGTTTGGGGCATAAAAACCACCATACAAAGTTTTAGGTATCATGGCAAAAACATAATTTGTGGGGCAGGTCAGGAGGAAAGTTACTATTTTAAATGAAAAGATGAAAACACATTTTCTATGGGGCTGGGAGTCTGGGTCCACTTTAATAAGCAGTAATGGTGCCTATGTTTTAAAAGTATATATTTATTATTGTCAGGTGGGTAAAACCTCTGTTCCAACTGAAGTCAGGCTAGAAAGGCTGGACCAGAATCATCACTGGATGAAATTTCCCTTTGTTGCCAAAAAGCAGGAGTGAGTGGAAACAGCATCAGACAGGGGTAGCAAAACTAAGTTCAGGACTAGTTAAAGTCCATTGATAAAAACTTAGAGATTATAGGGTTTAAAAGGCTCAATGTGCACAGTTTGACGTCGGAAAGAAAGAAAAGGAAAGTAGAAGCACAAAACAAATCAAAATGAAACCAGTGTTTTCTGGCTGTATGCTTCCCCATCTTTGGAGAGTTACTGGGCAGCTGACAGCAAGCAGTCTCTTAGAGTTTCCTGGTAGTGCATTTGACCCTAATATCTTCACTTAAAAACAGAGGAATCTTAGGTTTCAGAGTGGTAGCCGTGTTAGTCCGTATCAGCAAAAACAATGAGGAGTACTTGTGGCACCTTAGAGACTAACACCTTTGTTTGGGCATAAGCTTTTGTGGGCTAAAACCCACTTCATCAGATGCATGGAGTGTAAAATACAATAGGCATGCATACATATAATAGAATTGTCTCATTAGCAGTGACACCCCCCCACACATACACTTGGTAAGGCAACTCTTATCTAGCTATCTATATATCCAGTACATGAAAAGATGAGAGTTGTCTTACCAAGGGGGGTGGGGGGCGGTGTCAGTGCTAATGAGATAATTCAATTAAAGTGGACGTGGGCTATTCTCAACAGGTTAAGGCCACGTCTGTCTGTCTCTCTGGCTGGGTGCCCCAGGGGTATGTGCGCTGTGGGGTCTGGGTACATTGAGGGATGGCGGAGGAGCTGGTGCCCCATGGTGTTTGTGGCTCTGGCCAAAAGGGCCATTTACAACAGCAGGAGGAGACGCAGCCCACCTGCCTCCCAGGTTTTCCGATAAGACCCCGCTGCCAGGTGAGGCCTGTGTGGCGGAAGCCACCCTCACGGGGCTGAGCAGTGAGGCCAGCTGGTGCTGCTGATGTAGAAGCTGTTCCCATCCCTGCAGCAGCGTGAGGAGCTGAGGAGAAGTGGAGGGAGTGGGCTTTGACTCGCTCTGGGTGGCCTCCCCCAGAGCACCATGCCTCTGCCAGGTGGGGGCGGGTCTGGGTATGTGGGGCAGGATGGGATTGGAGAGCCGATCCCCACAGCACCCCCGCAAGGGCACCTGGGTAGATCGGGTACGTATATTGCTCAGGCATGCAGTAGTGAAATCAGGAAGGCCAAATCACACTTGGAGTTGCAGCTAGCAAGGGATGTTAAGAGAACATCAGGATTTCTATCCATTGGAAAGACTGGATGAAAGTAGAAAAGGCAAGCTTTTGAGCTTTACCTTGACTAATATTAAAGATGTCATCTAGTGCTTTGTGTGGGAGGGGTGAAGTTCTTAGGCAACTTGCCTAACTCAGATGGATCTCTGCATTCTGGACTGTTAAGATATTATTGTGGGAGACAGCTGGATTTGTCCTGGCTCACACACCTGGAAGAGAATGATTACCTAAGTGATGCATGCTCCCCTCCCCTGTACCTCCCACTTGTACCTGCAGAAGTGGGGTATTCTGCTTCTGCAGCATGCTTCTTTCTCTCTCACCTCACAGAAGCCCCTTTGCAATGGCTCTGCAAAGGGTATGCGTGAAGGGAGCCAGATGAGTTCCTGTAGATTCTCCCTTGCCTATAGACATGGGAGAAAGCAACGTCAATTAATACAGCCCAAACATGTTTGAGCTGCTTCCCTCCTGTGCTGTGGAGATCCTTTATAGGAGAGCTCCAGGGACAGTCTCTGTAGAAGTCATGCTTCCAGGGCCAAGCAGCAAAGCGGAGACAATGAACAGCAGTGTAGATGTGTCCCTTGCCCTTTGAGGATCTAGCAGGATCTGTGGCCCAATGGGGTGAAATCTTCAACTTATTTCAGGGAGTAAGGGAGGGCAGAACTACATTTGCCTTTTCCCCCTTGATATAGAATACCAAAAGGAAACTCCATGAGTCGTAACTTCCAAAGTTTCCTGCTGCATGTTTGGATTATTTCCATGTTGAAACTGAGACTTCAGTTCCAATTTCAGAATCTCGGCCGAGGCAGAAGCTAGCAAGTACACAGTTTTACTTGGAAATCCCAGGCTAAAGTTAGGGAAAACATTATTTTACTTGTAAAGGGAGCAGATTTGATGTGTAGTCTTTGAGAGGCAGTAAGCATGGAACCCCAAGATGCCATTTGTACAAAGTGTAAGATGCATATTATTAAATCTTTAAAAGCAGAAAGTTCATAATTACAGGTATCTTTGTACGTAGCTTTCTATCATGCAGTGTTCAAATGGGAATGGGGTTTTAACTGTTTATGCCTTATTCCCATTTACTTCTCCTGCTGACTGTAAAATGTTAGGAAGAAAGTGTAAAAAAAGTTGGAACGTTTTCCACTCGCTTTGAGAACTGCAAGCGGAAAGAGTACAGCGTGTGAGAATTTAGACAGTTAGCATTACTATAAATAGATCCACAGTTCAGTATGCCTCAGATTTTATCAAAAGTAGCAAGCAATATGTACTGATAATGGAATTTTGGTTTGTTTGCCTAAAACCACTCTTTCCAACACGCTAATCTGCAAAGAAAACGTTATTTTCAGTAATGTGGGTATGCAATTTTCACCTGCAAGGAACTTCCCCTTTCTTCAAAGGGCTAAATAAATGTTGCTTTTGAGAACGTGCCTCCTGCAGTTGGCTTGTAGGTTTCACTTGGGTGATCGAGCGCTTCATTAAGTAGAAAGTGGTTGTAATGAGTCATTTTGTGACTTTTAGTGTTCTTGATGTCAAACTTTGGACTAGGAAAATGGAGAGCCTAGATCTGTTGAGGAATTGTTTGGTGTGCAAATGGGAACTAAAGAGAAGAGACCCCAGACTGTTGCCTTGTCTTCACTCCTTTTGTAAGGACTGTCTTCCAGATTTAATTCAAGGATACACTTACACTCCCACTGAGCGTACAGTTATGTATGAAGGTAACATTTCATCTACTCTTTTGTATTTCTTAGGCACTTTATAATGCAATATTGTGATAGGCAGCTTGAGAAGCACTTTTGTACACAATTCTTTAAAATATGTTGTAAAGGAATTAGTAGGAGATTTAAAATTAGAAATGAGAAAGCGGTGGGTGGGTACCTTCTCCCCTAAATGAACTTTTATTGGGAAAAACAAAATCTATTAGAGATAAATATACATATATAGATATACATAATCAGTTTATTTTAATTAATTGTTTTAAACAAGTGTTAACATCCTAGTTGTTTGTTTTTATAAAAAGGTATCTGTTAGGTAGCTGCTAGGCTATAACTTCTTTACACGATTCTTTGAATGCAATGAATCTTTCTCAAGTAAAAAAAAATCCATAGAAAAATTTAGAATAGATTTTGATATCTCAAGCTGGTCCTTCACTTCTATTCTTCACTTCATTATAACTGGAATTGCAGTGTATATATTCTGATGCACTTCCATTTTACATCACTGCATCTCAGGTTCATCCTAAGAAGAGTCCACTATATACTGTAATTATCATATTGACTCAATCAGTTTTAACTAAACTAAGGATTTTGTGAATCTGTCTCCATTGAGTATGACATTGTGGTTAGAGTTTTTAGTAGTTATTTTAAAAATAAATGCACAGGTGTTTCTGAATCGTAGAACAAGACGCATGCAATCAGAAACAGATATGATGATATACCAAACTAGAACCTAGCTTGTTGAACTCAGAGTCACCTTTTTACTGAGAAAACATTAACACTGACTGTAAGAAAAAAAAATCCTATTAATTTGTAACAGTTCCAGATCAGTTATGTTAGAAACTTGTAGGAAGACGTGGTCCCTGCTGCGAAAAGCTGACAATCTGAATTGGATAGATAAGACAAACTCAAATGCTTCTGACGTGAGAGTGGCTGGAAACAGCACTAGGAAGCAGATCATTATTGGAAGACTAAGTGGAAGAACTATTGGAGGAGGAAAGGGAAGTCACTTAGCACAGAGGAAGGAGTAAAAGGCTACTACTAAAGTAAGAGAATGAGGCACAGTTTGCTGAACAATCACTTCAAACAAATTAGAAAAGGGGAACCATTAACTGTCCTCTGGTATTTCTACATACCACAGTAATATCTAAGCTCTCAGGTGGCTTTTTATGATCAGTTCCAGGGGAACTAGGTTCTCTTTTCAACTGATAGACTAGTGCCTAACTGGATGTATCCTAGTTTGAAAATGGCCTCAACCTCTCCGTGTATCAGTTTCCCCAAATACGGAATGGAGATGATGATGATTCTGGCCATTGTAAAGCCCTTTGCCATCCTTGGATGCACTGTATTTAGCTATGATGGGGATTAATTATAATTTTAAAAATATTATACATTTTTTCATAGTTGCCTGAGGGGTGGATCAGGAATTATTTACTTGCAGCATTAGCGTATTACCTGGATATGCTAATCTACCACCCCAGAAACAGTTTTGCCAAAAGCTGCAATGTGCTGCTTTCCACCTTGGCTTTTATAAATCAGGAGCAATTTTGGGTAAGAGCAAGATAGGAGAAATAGCAGAGAAAAGAACCAATAAATAGTTATAACCCAATAAACTTAAGGAAGACACCAGGTGCAAACCTCTAATTAATATCTGAGCAACATGAGCAGCAAAGAAAACACATCTGTGTCTCACTTAAATGAGTGGCTGAAAATGCTGGGAAAGGCTTGTCTATATTACAAAATGTTTTACTCTGCTTGAACACATTCGTAGAGAACTAAGTTAGCTATGTGAGGCTGACCATGACAGTATTACCAGCATAGACCCAGATAAATCATTGTATCAGTTAGGTGATATGATGCCAAACATGATTTGTTCTAGTATGCCCTGAGCACAAAATTGTCATCAGCACCAAGTCAGCTAATTCAGGTCTTCACAAGTCTTTTCAGACTCCGTAATTCTTTATCAACGAGCCCTAAATGCAATCAAATGCAAAGTGAGGGGGGAAATCTAGTACGTTTCCAAAAGAAGGCAATCTAAGATAAACAAAGCCTTTAGCTATAGAGATGTATTTTAATCCCTGTCTTTCAGTACAATATTACAAATAATGAGATAGCTGGATTAAGCCAACTCTTCCCATTTTCAGTTGTCTTTGTGATGCCTCTAGGATTGCTGCAGAGATGGATTTAAAGTGCACTGGTAAATTACTTAATGATTATTGAGATTGTGAAGAAAGTACTGTACATGTTAAGCTGCATCTCAGTGTTCTTTCTCAAGAAGAGGCGTTAGCAAGACACCTGAACTATCTGGGGAAACTGGGAGTACCTTAGACTTGATTTGCGAGAGCTGGTGGTTTAAAAACATTGGAACTTAAGTCAGCAAGTCTCGTCTGAGGACAGCTCCAACAAGAGGATGTAAAAGTAAATGATGTTTGCAGGTTTGGTGACTGAACATTTTACTGGTAATAGGAGGCCTTGGAAATCAGTGGGAGTTAGTGGTTTGACTCTCATTTACTTTTCCTGTAATTCACTGTATGTTTTCCAATCTTTCGACATGTTAAATAGTGTGGGCCAAATTCATCCCCTGTGTAGCTGCATAGGATGAATATGGTTAGTGTTTGGAAAAGTGTTACATTCAAAGGACAGATTTGGATGGGAGAGGGGACCATCTCCTCCCCTCGGCAGTGTCTGAGCAGTGTCTCCTCCTCCTCCTCCTCCCCTCAGCAGTGTCATCTATGTGCCAGCTTAGCTCTGTTGGGTGCAGCGGCCCCCTAGTGGCGGTGATCAACAGTGCAGCCCCTTTCTGTGTGGGAAAGGAAATTCTGCTGGCATGTTAATTTCTTCAAAATTCTGAATAAATCAGGACTACTCACTGATGGACACTCTGTAAGAGAGGACCCAATCCCCAGCCCAAAAATAATGAGAAAATACAAACTGAAGGTCTTGAACTGCAAACTGAACTCAACTAAAGCAGACCTTTAGACAGAGGCAATATGACTGCTGTTGAAAATATACAATTGTCTTTAGCTGGAAGAGCAGATCTTATGTAGCAGCCTTACCATATAATCCATACTTGTGAAATCTTATAGTAATTGGTCAAAGGCATCAAAAATTTGCCTAACTGATGATCACATTAGCATTCATGCATTCTGAGCTGTCTTTAATGAGAGAAGTGTATGGTTCTTTATGAAACAAGTTAATAATCACTCTGTCTCCTTTCACTCTGCACTCACTTTCAATAAGAAGGTGTGGCTTGTGGAGACTACAGGTCCCAGCATGCAATATTCCATGTTGATTTAAGCATTCTTCTGGATTGTATTAAAATGTGGGTGTCCGTATGGCTCTTTAAAAAGCATTTGGGCTAGTAACTTCAATTTGGCCTGTTTATAGCAGCCAGATTACGAGGGCAACAAATAATCTTGTTTTGATGCAATATCACATAGTACAAGTGATGCAATACATTACACCTGTTAATTCTGAAAGAGAATACTCATTTGTTTTAATTAGATATCCACAAAGAGGTTTAGAGCAAGCACAAAATATGAATTGTTTCAAAAGGGGGAGGGAAGAAAACCTCATCATGCAGCATGGAAAAACCTCTGCTGTTTGCAGGCTTCTAATTTGGTCCATTTAAATAAGTTTTGGGGGATTTAACTCATTTCAATCCATGGTTCAGTTGCCAGACCCAAAAGGCCAGCTAAGCAGTTGGGTTTTGTTAGATAAATATGAACCTGTAAAATAGGGTGAGTTTCCTTTAAAACTGTTTCCTGTAGTCTATAATTGGGTCTCTAAGGAAACCATGCCAGCAGCTCTGAGCATTGGCTAATGATCTCCGAGAATAATTATCCTGATATTTGTTGGGGGAAAGAGGGTAAGGCAAGAAGTGCAATGTCTGGACAGCAGGTAGAAATGTAATGTGTCTGATACACCTGCTACCAGTTTCTTTATGATGATCAGCAATTTTTAGAACAATCATATATTAATTGCCTGTACTGATTTATTAAGCAGACACTTGAGCTGAGCTTTTGTTGTGTTAAAGGGTTGGAGCTGGAGGGCCTTGAAACAAAACTGTAAGTCGAGTCCTGTGATACTCAGTTTAGAAGTGGTGGATCTATAGTTTAAACTCAGCCAAGGTCTTTATGCTTGGCAAGGAGATGTAGATGTGCCACTTATCCATGCCCTGCTATTTACAGATTGGATTATTTCAATTTACTGTATTTGGAGCAAAATTTGAAGGGCACTCAGACACATCAGCTCTTTATTCACAGGTATTTCTCTCAGGGAGCATATGGCATTTGGGGTCAAGAGACTACACTAGCCTCCATTTAATCTTTGGGTCCAATTCATAGTGTTGACTTTGATTCATAAAGTTCATTATGGTGTAGGTCCTGTGTAACCTGGAGACCACTTTCTTCTTATATCTTATCCTGGCTATTGAGATCCACTGGGTAACTTGATTTGTATCTCTGTGGTTTCGTTGTTCTCTGGAATTCCCTCTCCATGTGATGTGTCAGATTCCATGTTTGTTGACCCCCAGGGCATACTCCAAGGCCTATGTGTTACCTGTGGCAAGGGTGTGTGTGTCTGAATGGGATTTAAAATTTGGTATTGTTTGTCTGAATGCTGATTTTAAAATTCCATATGTGGTATTTAGATATCAAGTTGAGGTGTTTGTGTTTGTATATTGGGCCCACTGACTCTGCTTTGCCACGTTCATTAGTATGACTGTTCTGTGCACCTGCAATTTGGTTACCAGGTGAGTGACACAACTGACTTGAATTTGCAGGATCTGTGATCCATGAAAAAGGAGCAAACATCAGTTTGGCAAAGTGAGAACACCTATAAGTCTGAAGACAGGTGTTTTTATAATTCCAGTTGGTGCATGAATTATTCCTTCTTCATAGTAGCGTCCATGGTGCTTTTCTTCATGCTTTGTAGTACTCCATGAAGGAATGATGGTGCAGTTTCAAGGCTGCAGCAGTATTCTTATTCCTTCATGTACATCATCGAAAGAAGACTTTTCTGGGAATGACTTCAAAACACAGTGGTCCTCTCTAGTCTTGTGGTGCCTGCTAGTCAGTCAGATACATGCACTCATAGCTATTTCTTAATATATCTGGAATTTCAATGTTGGCTTATTAGGTGGCCTATCCCACAACTCAAAGGCCACCAAATAAGCCAACACTAACAAGCCAACACTAGCCAACAATAAGCCAACACTAATAAGCCAACACCTAATAAGCCAACCTAGATTCAAGTCCAGTCTTAGGATCCTTGTTGGCTTCCCTCAAGTTATTATCCTCTGTGACATCATAATCTGCTGCATGACAATGAATTGTGATGTCATAAATAGGAGATTAATAATTTCAGTGATTAGTAAACAGGAGGAGCTTATGAACTCCTAAGAATGTTTGCAGAAAAATATGATCTTTTTCCTATCTCCTTGCCAAAGTAAATTACATATAAACAATATGGGGGTCTCAGCGACCCCTTACCCATTAAAGATTCAGATATAGTGATCATACTAGAGTTGAATTTGGCTCCTGATCTCTTGAATGCAGATTCTGTTGTTTGAATCCTATAATTCTGTGTTGGATTACTATTTAGATACAGCGATTGCATCATTCTTCATATGTATAAACAGTGAGTCTCTAGGGTAATGCTTTCCTTCACCAACGATGCCGTAATAATGATACATTTAAATGAGCTGTCTGTAAACTACAGGTTCCTGAAACAAATGAACCTTGTTGTGTATAGGTAATGTTGAGAGATGAAGTCTAGAAAGATTTGTAGGGAACAGTCTGCAGAGGGTACCCTGAGGGAGAATGGCTTTGTGGTATTCATTTAGCTGAAGCAGAGAGAGTCCTATTGCTTTCCTTCTGAATGCCTATTAAAAATTACTTTGAGCTTTGAAAGACAATTCAACAAGAAAGAGAGTGGATCCTGTTATTGTCTTACTGTGTGATCTGTATTTCAACACTTCTTGACTGTATTTTTCGAGAAAACTCTAAAAAGGCCTAAAAACATCTCAGGTGAGAGCAAGAAAGAAACTGGGAGGAAAATAAGGTGGATCTTGGATGTATGCCTTCTAATAACCCATCTCTTATCCTGACTGCTACTTTGTGAATGTTTCTTGAGTGAAGAAGGGAAAGCAGTTCCAGATGCTAAGCAGAAAGGTCTAGCCACTTTCTTTCATCATCAAATGATACTGTACAGAAAAGGCTGTTGCTAGGGGGTACTGTATATGCACTTCTGCTTAATAACAAACCATTTCCTGAGCTAAGTAACTTTGATTTGTGTACCTTTTGAGGTGACTGTTTTTCAAGAGGACAGGTAAGCAAACATGAGTATCTTTGTTTTTTTTATTTAAGAAAACTGTGTTTTAGCAGCAATCTACATTTTAAATATAAGCTTTGTAGGGAAATTTAGCATAAGCACTTTATATTTATACTCTTGGAGCAGCTGTTACTTGTCTCACTGTTTGCAAAAGTACATACAGGCTATTTGTCCAGCTTGCTTAATTTCATTATGATTAGTTTGGCTAACCATTCTATAGAGTATTTTTAATGTCAAGAACAATTAAACTTTTGTAGAATGCATATGAGGAGAGTGTTGAACATTTCTACAGTGTACTTTTTATATATATTAAAAAGTATCACAGGTGACGTCCCATTATCTAAACTGAACTCATTCAGTAAGATGTAAATATGTCTATCATGAAGGAAAAAAGAATCTGAATCATGAATTTCAAGAATAGCCCATAATCTATTAGGGAGATATTTAGCCCATTAGAAATGCATAATGACAGCTGCTTAAGTAGAAGAATGTCCCCCATACAGTATTGTCATGTATCTAGAATATTCTGAGCAATTTCTTTTAGTTGTTGTTCCCTCTACTTGTGACTTTTCTCGGTGTTCTTCACACTGAGAATTTGAGAGTTTAGAAGCATCTCAGAAGTGGATCTAAGAGGAGCTTCAAGTTTGAAGATCATGGTTACTTAACTTTTGTTTAGCCAGATGTTTCAGATATTTTCCAAGACATTTAGATAGTCAGAGTTGGCCCACATTTGAATGCATGCCAGTAATAAAGATCCTAATATCAGGTTTGGTATCTGGAGCCATATTCCGTGCTGACTGAGATTTCACACAACTGCATTGACCTCAGTGTCATGGATGAGGTATAAAATCTGGGCACTATAGTGCCTAGTGCTTCAATTTTACATATCTAGTGATTTAAATTAGAAGAAACTTTCTCTGCATCAAAAAGCTGATTGTTCCAAATTTACTAATGTGACTGCATTTCTCAAAATATGAGGCTCCTGGACAGTCACAAGGACCATGTTATTTTTAAGAGTGAAAGATGCTGAAATATTTCTTTACAACATTAATTCTGACTTCTATAAAAGAGTAAATATTATTGATATTTTGCATTTCCCTGTTGGGGAAATGGTCTCTGGCAGATAAGCACAAATTAAAATTCATGTTAACCTCTCTGAGGCCACAAGCACCCCATTAAGTGTAAGCAAATAGATATAGTTTCTGTTATAAAATATTTGTGTTAACTGCCTCATACTGGAATGTAGCAAAAATGCATGATTATGGTATTAAGCCATTTTACAGTATGTGACAGATCTGCATAAAATGGCCCTTGGCATGTGAATACTTTAAGCACTGCTTTTGCTAGCCCAGCCAGTGAAAATTCCTGTGGTCATGTATAGTCCAGGATACACATCACCCAGCATCCAAGTGGAATAATGACTTTGAGGGCAGCTGTCATTAAACTCCATGTATTTTCCCATTTCCAGAATGTTCTGCTAATTGACTTTCTTCTGAGTCACTGTGAGAAGCATTCTGTAGCCCTAAGCCACTGTCTTGCCAATTGTTTAAGGCATGAGTACACTCTAGCACAGTGGTTCTCAACCTATTTACCATTGGGGCCACATATGCAGCTCTCTGTGTTATGTGGGCTACATCCACACACTATGTATACTATCTGTATGGCCCTGAGGATGTCACATGAGCTGCACCTGTGTGCTGCTTTGGCCGCGGATTGAGAAACACTGGTCTGGAATTTACAGCTTTTACACTGATTGGGCTGCAGTATTACGTGTGTAAGGAACTGGTTCAAAGTCTCCAAGGGCCAGATCCAATTCATGGAAAGATTCCCATTGACTAGAATAGTATCAGAGCAGGACCAATGTGTCTTTAAAAAAATGACCTGCAAAGTACACTTTTGTTCCAAACTTATTAATCACTGTTTATTTGCTTCTTCACTCATGTTGCTGTTGCTAAAAAAAAAATGTGGCAGATGCCATATAAAGACCTCACATGGCAACTTGAAAGCTATCTCTGAGCCTAGGAACCGCCCATACTGCAATTCACAGGTGTTTCCCGCCTGCACCAATGAGAATGGCCTGCGGGGGCTATAGTAATGGCATCGTACCCATAGCATAGATTGCCTTAGGTATGCCTGTGCACCTGTTATATTTGCACATATCTCTGGAGAGCAGAGTCATTAATGGTTTGCGTAAAAAGGTGCCCAGAGCAATGTTATTTCTGATAAGCAGGGTAAGATTTCATCGTCACGGATAGGACAATATCATTTTGATATACTGCCTTGGTATTAATTACAATTGTCAGATATAAATAAATAGAACATGGAAAAAAGATAATGTAACTAATATCTAAAACAGCAAAATGAGAACAGTGCTATGGGAACTAGGATGTTGGGAAATGTTATGTTTTAAATATGTGTGGAATTGTAGTTATATTTGATCTTTTAAATTACAATCTTTTTTTAAAGCGGGTATTTAATTTTCCAACAAAATCCGGGCCCAGGCCACGTGAAGAGGATAACGGTTCTTGTAATAGTTCTGCGGAAAGAATGATTAGTAACTGAATCTTGGGTCCATTCTTCCCGTGATATAAAGGGGAGATTTTCACACAGATGTTCCCACAAACATCAGATGATGGTACCCTTTATTTTCTGATAGCCATTGGTCCTTCTTTAACTTTGTATGCAGAGAATATCAGACATTAAGCAGTCTGGTAAGTTTTGCTGCTGAAAGAGTCTTCTGTGTAAAAAATATCGATCTGTAATGATGTGTCGTATGTAAACAGGAATAGTGAATGATTAATGGGTGTAGATGTTTACAGAGTGCTGTACAGCACTCGTGTTTGCTGCAGCATTTGTTGTAGCAAATAAAACTTCACATAGAATACATACTCTCACAAACATTCTACATAAAATGTACCCCCAGGCATGAATCCTTCCAATGCCCATTTCTTCTGGGTTTATGGCTGCGGTCTGGCTTCCATCAGGCTTTAAAAGCAGTCGCAGTGGTGCCAACTACATGCAAACCCCTCACTACTGGGCTAGCTTGTAATCAGCACAACCTGTGTACACAGGCTTGTACCCCACACCTCTCCTTCTATAACTGGAGTAGGCCTTATACAATCACACAGGTAATGGGAAAGTCTTCCTCCTCCATGCAAACACCCAGACAAAGGCCTGGTCTTGCCCTCAATGGGAGCTATACACTTTTAAAATATTTTTCTTTTATTTCAAGAGCACAGCCTGTGAAGGAGTCATATAACTTTTATATAGTGAGAACAATTTTTGGCAAGTTCTGTTCTTCTGACAAGAATGCATGAAATTTTAAGTTTTTAAAAAGTTTTGTAAATAAAAATGAACTTAATCACAGATCTCACTGAATGATCCACCAACGCACATTTACACACATTGATATTGGAATTTGATTTATCTGTGCAGTCTCTGGCAAATTACTTAAAATGCAAAATGCTGTTATGAAACCAACACAAACCCAATCCTGGAAATTGTGTATGCTCAGCACCTGGTAATATCAAGCCTGTGATTAGGCATGATCATAAGGCAAAATGTTGCAGGCTTGGGATCCCAAGGACAATTAACACTAAGCAACTGAAAACATTCAAACCTTAGAGAATCGATGACACAAATATAGTTAATTTCAAGAGTAATGGGTAACTTAATATTACATTATTCTACAATGCATTTTCTTTCTAGAATAATATTTTTAGTTAAGGATGACAGCATATATAACAACATCATTCTAGTTTGAAGTCATAACTGAGCACCAGTCTAAAAACATTACTAAAAACATAAACTTAAATAAGTTTACATCCTTGAGCCCTAAAAAACCTTGCCCTCAGTTATAAACTGATTGTTTGAAAAGAGATAGGAGGTGATAATGCCTACTGCCAAAATTTTATGCTCACTTGAAAGTCAAGGGCTAAGATTAAAAAAGATTTGTTGGTTTAATGCACCCCTTCCTTTCTAAGGAATTAGGTTCAAGTCTATTAAAATTCACACATGTATATGATTTTGGTGGTTTCATCTTAGTCAAAAGTGGATGTTTGCCCTTTGAAAAAAACCACAATATTGTATGGCAAGAATGTGAGTCTCCTATTCCAAGAGGCCCATGAGTGAACTGGCTAGGGTTGTTTTTGAGGTAGTGCATTTTCAGAGCTTGGGACAGCTACTTGAATGGCAATGTTGGTTCCCAACATTTGAAATTACTAAAATTCCATTGGCACACTAGTCAGGAGAGGAACTGAATGATCATTCCTTAGACACTGAGACTTATTAAGAGATCACTGGTAGCAGAGCAGAGCAATTTCTTTCTCTCTTCCTGTATTTGTTGTGTTAAGTACTCTGTCACAGTGAAAAGATCTCTCAGAAACTTGCAACCTGCTTTTGTTTCTGCGGGCAGCTTACTTCCTCCTTTGGCTTGACCTTGATTAGTGGTTGCTATGTAAAACTATTGCAAGGCAGTGTATATTATACCTGTTTGTATATTATGTGTGTTTCTATCTTGAGCAATCGTTCATTGTGCGCACAGTCATTCTGAAACTACTTTTATTATTTTCCATAGTGCAGTAGCAGCATATGGTGCGGTGTGCTAGGTAAGATGTGTTGAACAGATAGCACAGTCCCTGGCCTGAAGAGCTCGCAGTCAAAAGGGACAAGTAGTTAAAATAGATCGTGTTTCCTAGTGACTTCATGCTTAGGAGAATGGAGGCATGAACAGTGAAGGTGGGCCTTATATGAGCTGCCTAGTCCTCCTACACCACTATACTTTCTTCTCTCTCAGCAAAACTCCTATTGACATCAGTAGTGTAGAATTGGGTCTTTACTATGTTAATATCCACTCTAAATTGCCGTGTAAGAGAAAGCTGCCTGATGTCACCAATGCATTCTATACCTGTGTAGTATGTTTTGCTTTGGAGCACCAAGGCCTAGACTTTCAAAAGTCACTGGTCATTTTGTGTACCTAACTTTTTGGGTGATCAACCTGAGGTACCTTGATCAGGTCTAATCTTCAAATGAGGAGTATACTCTGTTCAGAGTGCTACCTGTATGCTATCTAAAATGTGTGTCAGGAGAAGGAAGGGGATAGATAAAGTGATCGCATTAGGAATATTTATCAAACTGTTTGTAAAGTAGCTGATATTAAGCAGCAGCATCCAAAATCCAATGAAGTAAGTGGAAAGACTCGCATTGATTTCACTGAGCTTTGGATCAAGCCCTTGTTCATTACTGGAAACCAGTTTCCTCCTGAGATTTGAAGACTCTCTTTGAGCATCTCAGTAGTAAATAAATACCAAACAGAAGTGAAGTGAGACCTTAATGTACTATGTAATCTGTGCTTTTAGAGTGTGACATTGCACTCTATATTCTTTATGGAAATATACTTATGATATGGGTATGACATAACTGAGATATACTTTATGCAAGATGGCTCATGTAAGATACCATGGGAAAGGTTATGATTTACTGAATGTGATTATCCAATTTGTATGCATGTATCATTTCTGTATCTAAAGTTAGGAATATGGACTATGTAACAATTACAAATGGGTATGTTTGGGAAAACCCCACCAGCTGATTTGATGAGCCATCAGGAGGAAACAACAAGATTGTGAAGATACCAATCGCTCTCCCTCCTGGGAGGCATCCTGGGTAACCGTGACACTACTAGATCAGGTGGTCTTGTCACCTGACACTAAACATTATCTTGGACTTCTTGTAACTTTCCACTAAAAGGGGAGGTCAAGTTTTGGAAACAAAGGATTCCCACTTATATATACCATATTTAAGGGTGGGGATGAAGGCAAATGTGACTCCTCCTCGCCATGGCCAATCTGCCCAGGAAGAAAGACTGCTAAAGACACCTGAAGGAAAGGCAAGTAGGGAGTCCAGACTGAGACAGGCGTCCAGTCTGAAAAGACAGATAACTGGAACTCTAAGCTAGAGAAACTTTGCAACCTGCCTAAAATAACATTTAGGATAAGAAATTATATTTTGTAACCTGTTTCTTGAGTATATTGAGCTTAGCTTGCATATTTTGTTTTATCTCTTATATTCACTAAAATTTCACCTTTTGAAGTTAATAAACTTATTTCTTGTTTATAATATGACCCAATTTGTGCAATTCATAATTGGGGAGGCGTGAGAAGAGAGGCTGTGCATTGAGGTAAGAAGCGGATTTCATAATATTCCTTTGGGTCTGCACTCCAAGGGACGTGGACACCTGAGTGCTGGGGCAAGTCCCTTAAAACTGAGTCTTCCCAGAGGTGACCTCAGTGTCTGTGCCATTCTGCAGTTGGGTATGGCCTTGCTGTGTGTATGCTAGAGGAGGCTTAATAGCCTGGCTCAGCAAGACAGGTAAAAAGGATGCCCAGGCTGGCAGAACAGGTGGGCTCAGTGGTATCTCAGCACATCAGGTGGCATCTCGGAGGGGGGCAACCCTTCACAGATAGGTCTTAGCCTGCAGAACCTCTTGTTGTATTTGTTTAACTTCCAAGAGTTCTGGTTTTAATGTTGGCTAGAGAACTTTGGATTGGATTTTCAAAGGCGTCTAAGAGAATAAGAAGCACAAGTCCCATTGACTTTCAAAGGAATTTGTGTTCCTGTTTTTCTTGGATGCTTTTGAAAATCTTATCCTTTGTCCTTTTCAAACTAATATGTGGAATTTAAAAAAAATTCACATTAACATTCTGGTCTATTTAGGCAAATAGTTCAGAAAAATATAGTACTGATGATTTAGTTCTCATTAATGTGTCAATAGTATGAGAATAGTATGAGAATTCATAACACAAAATTCTGATATTGTTTTATATAGATCAGTGTTCATTCGCCCCTGGAAAAGATGAGAGTGTAGCTTTCTGAATTTCATGGCAAGAAAGGACCGTGACCTATAGCCTCATACTCACATAAATTGTTCTGCTGGTGACTTCACAGTGACTATTCCCTTGAATATTAAGACCCCAAAAATCTTTTTTGTAGGATCATAAAAATGTTGTGCTGGAAGGAACCTTGCGAGGTCATCAAGTCCAGCCCCCTGCATTGAGGCAGGACCATCTCGGGAAGGTGTTTGTCCAATGGGTACTTAAAAACATCCAGTGATGGAGATTTCACCACCAACCTCAGAAGCTTATTCCAGAATTTAACCTTATAATTAGAAAGTTTTTTCTGAATATTTAACCTAAATCTCCCTTGCTGCAGATGATGAAGCCCCTTTCTTCCTGTCCTATCTTCAGTGAACGTGGTGATCACCATCCTCTTTATAAGAGCCTTTAAGATATTTGAAGGCTGTTATCAAGTCCATCATCAGTCTTTTTTTTCTTCTTACACCTAAACATGATCAGTTTTTATAAAAACATTTCCACATAAGTCAGATTTTCTAAAACTTTTATAATTTTTGTTGCTCTCCTTTGGACTCCCTCTAATTTACCCACCTTTCCTAAAATGTGGCACCCAGAATTGGACACACTACTCCAGCAGAGGCCTTACCAGTGGGGAGGAGAATGAAAGGTTGTCCCAAAAGAACAATAGCTAATGTAAGAAAATACTGGTGGATTAACAGTTTTTATCAGTGCTTCAAGAGCTTGTGTGGATTTGAAGGTGCTCAAATACCCCAGTGATAAGCGCAGCATAGAACATAGAACCACTGAGTCACAGTAGTGTTTTGTACTGTCCCAAAACTAAGCAAATGTAATTCGTTAGTTGATGAAGAGTCGAGTTTCCTGGAACTAAGCCTTTTGGTGTGATATCAAAGAACTGTCAGTACTTCAGTGTGGTTTATTTCATTTCCTGATTCATACAGCTGTTCTGGTTCTTTGCCCAGGTATCCTCTCATGTCCTGTGTGCAAACAGACGTGCTTCGCAGGGGATGTAGTTGAAAATTTCTTTCTCAAGGACTTTCCCACAGCAAATCCAGCTATGGCAAGGGTAAGTGAAGGCTGCTAAATAGGTTGCAGCATGAGTCCTTTCGACGCTGATAACCAGACCCAAAGTTTGTTGTTTGAGTAGATTTATATAGCATTGTAATTTCACCGCAGCTCTTCAGTCATCCCCAGGGGCTGAACATTCTGCCTTTAAAGCACTTTTCTCACCCCGTGTGAAGAGCGAGGCATTAAAGTCAGCAGGAGCTTTGACAATGACTTCAGTGGTGCAGGACTGGGCTCTGGGCATGACTAATGCAAATACAGATCCCTGCTACTAAGCCCCCAGGCTGGCCCTTGGAGGGAACTATTTCCCTTAGTAGTTGTTTTGCATGAAAACACTTCTGTCAGTCACCACAGCACTAGCCACAGTGGAGCACAGAACATTTTGACTTGTTGCAACATCAAACGGAGTAGCACAGAACGCAAGTTTCTAGTGGGTAGAATTGTCTTTCAAATAAACCCAACTCTCACTTACTGCCAAAGTTAGGTTTCTTGGTGACAAGCTAGGATTTCACTCTTGAATTATGCTTCATTTATTATAAAAGTGGTGCACAGGTAAGAAATGCATCTGATGCATCCAGCAAGATGCTGGATCCTTTTCACTATGTGTTTCTCAGGATCCTCTGTTCCTTTGTCAGGGCCAAGAAAGCAGTTGTTGTGTGGTTGTCTCAAATTGATTACATGTGTTAAATGATGGGGAGATCAGTCTAACAATAATAATAACAAAGTTCTTCATCAGTCCTAAGGGAAGCCGCCCAGAACTTTCAGTCTTTCAACAAGATGGAATGAACGTGACTGAGAAGTTGGAGACATCTGGCCATTCATTATGGCCTTATGTAAACAATATGCCTGGAGACAAAGATGCTTGTCATGTGCCATTTTAAATAGTTGATTTGCAGTTTAGTATTTTATGTATAGTTTTCTCCTATACTATTTTAATTGTACTGTTTTCACTGTATTTAAATGATTGTGCAGCATCAGGGGAATTGTTCTTGTTTATTTCTGCTCTTTCTATCTCACTATACTACCCTTCCTGAATGAAGAAGCAAGACTTTGGGAAATGATCATATTGCACTGGAATGATCACTAAATGAATCAAAAGTACTTTACAAACTATTGACTATTTTATTTTATCATTTTTCTACTGGAATCGACAATGTCTCCCAATGGTTAGAGCTAGTGACTGAGAGCTAGAATTTGTGGGTTCAGATCTCTGGGCCAGATTGTGGCCCCATTCCATCTGCTCTGTGCCTCTCTGCCTGTTCGAGGACAGCTTAAAACCAGTTTAAATATCCAGTTAAAGATTCCTCTGGCATTGGAGATTCCTATAGCTGGTTTTTAACCAACTTAGGGGACATATCAAGGGTACAGCCAGAGCACTGCTGCACCCCAGCACTGCCAATGGAATGGTCCTTTGTGGGTTATCAGCCAGAACAACTTATAGAAGCCTTGAGGTTGCTCTAAGTTGTTCTGGAGACTGGCCCCAGGATTCAGTGGGAGAAGATCATAAAGGCAAACACCATCTTTGCCTTCTGTGTTTTAGCTTTGTTCAGCCTTCTGTTGATTACCAAGGCCCCTGAATTGCTCTGAATCACTTAACTGTCCTGTGCCTCACTTTCCTCATCTCTAGAAATACATACCTAACTCATAGAGAATGTTGTGTGAATTCAAGGAATAATGTTTGCAAAGTGCCCTGAGATTGTCAGATGAAAGATTCTATATATATGCAATGTATTGTTATGTAAACCAGGAAGGATCACTTTCATACATACTCTTCAAAGATAGTGACAGCAAAATTTACACAATGCTACTGCAGTGTTAGAAAGATCTTATTACTCTAAGCTTTCTTAATGAGCATAACTCAATTCATCTACCTTCTAGAGAGAGCCAGTGTATGAGAGAAATCAAATGAATAAATCTTTTAGTCTCTTCAAAGGAACTGGGATATTTCTCAGATCTCCAGTAAGAAGATTTTTCTTTTCTTCAGTCTCCTAGGACTCTAAAGAGCAATTCAAAAAGAAAACCATTCCCACAGTAGTACAGGAATCCTACAGGGGAATGAAGAACCTTCCCAGCATCATTTTAAGATTGTTCCTTTTTTATAAATAGTCTCATTTTATAACAGTGATGCCTTTATCAAAGGAAAAATAGAAGAAAACCAGGCCCCAATCCTGCTGTCACTGAAGTTAGTGGGAGTTTAGCCAGGGACATCAGCGGGAGCAGCATAAGGCCCTCAAATTACAAGGCTGCTAGAAAGACATAAAGGCCAATATTTTCAGACTTCGATATCTAAAGTTGACATCTAGTTCTATGAAAATGGCCTAACGGGGATCTGTGGATTCTCATCACCTCTGAAATCCAGGCCGCATTATTAGGTGCCTACATATGGATTTAGGTTCCTAACTTTAGGCATCTAAATCCAAAAATCATGCCCAAATCTGTTAACTGGCTTGATCAAATTGGACTTGGTAATGTTGCTAAAAGGAATGAGAATTTGGGGTGCAAAAGGAATGTAGGACCAAGCCCTGCATCTTGGAGCCATTCTGACCTTGGAAGAGGTTTACTGTTGAACTCAGGTGGTAGCCAACATGAATGTCACATTTTAGGGGAGCAATTAATGGTGTAAAGATCAACAAAGTGATACTCCAAGATCTTGACCATGTCCTGGATACATTGTAAATGGGATAGACAGACACAGAACCTATATTGTAAAATTACTTTCCTGAGTAAGCTTGGGGAAGACACTTTTTCTCTCTCTCTGTACCCCACCTATAAAGTGAAGATAGTGATGATCTTGTTCTCCTCTCTCTTGCACCAATAAAAACCAGGAGTAATGCCACTGATGTCAATTGAATGACACTGTAGTAAGAGGGAAAAGAATCAGGGCCAGTGCTAACAGTTACTGGAGTAACCAAACCTCCAAGGTTTTGAATCACAGTGTCTTAAATGTAGTAGTTTCTACAAGCTCGTTGGAGGAGTTCTACATTTAATTATACTTGTATGTCATTGCACCTTTTTTTTTCCCAGAGCTGTTCCACGTGTAAAGAGAAGAGACCTGCTCACAGTCTGTGTACTAATTGCAATAAGTGGCTGTGCAGCTCATGTACCGAGGAGCACAGACATGGCAAAGAAACTGGAGACCATTTCCTGTCGGTCCCCCTGAAGGGCTCTTCAGGTAAAAACATACATTTGGAAGCTTTATGTTCTTTTTTCTGTGTGGTAATTCAGCTGAAAACACTGGACCTCCACAGGGTCTGCACTTTGCATGATTGTGAATAAATGTTATGCATACAAGTGGGTATTTGATAGACAACATTCTACAGCTCCAAAGAGCTGACCCTGCACCATCAAAGTCAATGCTACCCCACCCCATAGGGAGGATTGGATCTTGTGTTTCAGGGAGGCACAATCCCTCCAAAAAACCCTACCAGTGTGCAGGGATTTTGCAGGCTGTACAGGCCTTTAGGATCTTGCAGCCTGATCCCAGAGTGCTTGTGTGGACATGGCTCCTCCCTGTTCCCTGTGGGATATGTGCCTGCTGGGATGCACCAAAGAAGCAATTGAAGCAACACACTGGTTGGTGTTCGGCTTGCGTAACATGAGGGAGGAAGGGGAAGGCTGTCTCCATCCCTTTGCACACCCATGCAAGAGCCAGGCACTGATCTTGGACTATTATTCCAGTATTCGAGGATGTCCAACCGTGGACCTGAGCTGAGGCCTAAGCCTCTTATCCTTGACTCAGACTGGAGCCTGCCACCCAAGCTGGAAACTTTCTTTTTTGCTCTATCCTGAGATAAAATGTGAACTGTCATGGAGTGAAACAGATACCATGTTGGGGTATGGAAGCAAGTGTGCCCTCCTCTCAGAGCATTTGTATCAGAGGAGGTGAACTGTGCTTGGTGGCTCTTCTAATAGATAACTCTCGTATAACCAAACCTCTGCCCCCATGCTATGCATTCATTGGGAAAAATAAGCACTTCCACTGGAAATTGAACCCTTTGGAACTCTTTAATGCTTCCAGGTTACAAATGCAAATTCTCCTATTCTCATGTCCCATAGTCACAGCCACTCAGGAGAGCCTGATGGGGCTCCTTTCAGTGCTGCTCTTTAATCCAGAAGGATTTTTGTTAAAGGATCCAGGGGCTTTTCTATGCAGAAACTTTCTGTGGTTTAACAATTTAGTTATTCTTTGCATTGTGGTAGTACCTAGGAGCCCCAGTTATAGATAAAAACCCCAGTATGCTAGGATCTGAAAAACACAGAACAAAAAGTCCCTGCCCCAAAGAACTTAAATGTGTGATGGAAAATTGATTAAGTTAAACTGGTGTAAAAGGCTTTGTGGACACTTACATCAGTATAAGCCAGGCTTATGAGAAGTGGGGCTGGTAGCATAGCATTATCGTTAAGGTTACTTGTCACTTCCTATTATAAGATCTTGTATTCAGTTGATTATAACAGTGCCAAACTTTAGTCATTCTGGCTGAAATGTTCCATGCTGGGAGTCTGTCTCAAGTTGATTATTTTTGGAAAGTTTGAGTCAGTAGGGTTCAGCCGTTTCCAAGACTGAGGCTAGGGAAAAATACACTGTTTTGCTATTTAAAAACATTCTGGCCACCTTTGAGAAGATCTAGTACCTCTGTGATTTGGCGCAGGGACTTCCTTTGAAAAACATCTCAGTTTGCACGTGTTCAGTAGAGATTTCTTAAAGGTTAGTAGCTAAAATCGCTGAAGAGTCTGTGCTCAATGAGCATGCTCATCCCCTCACAACTCTTGATTTGACAGGGCAATGCTTGTTTATCTCACAGAGCAACTGAGTGTTCTCCGGCTCAGGGCTACTGGGCCAAACATTGCCCTGTAATGGTAGGTCCAGGCCATGTTAGGGAGCCTGGCTCTCCTGTACTTTCTGTGACATTGCTGTTAGTGCCCAGGAAGCATGAAGGAGGAAGCTGCCTGACAAGAATGCAGAGGAGACAAGAGCTGGACTAAAGGGGAGGGAAAGGAGTAGATTGGGCAAGGAGCCAGGTGGGACTGGTATTGAAGATAGAGTAGGGGAAGAGAGAAACTGAAAGAGATTGGGACATGTTGGACAAAGAGACGGGGACAGGGAGAGAGTGAGATTGGATGAGGAGGTGGGGACAGAGGGAGAGACTTGGACCGACTGCACAAGGAGACCAAGAACCAGTTGAGGGAGGACGGAAGACAGATCTGAAGAGAAGTTGGTGTATGAGGGAAGAAGTGGGACTGTCTGGGCAAAGAGATTGGGACTAGAATGAGAAGACTAAGGCTGGAGATTGGGACTGAGTATACAAATAGATTGGGACTGATTTGAGGATTCAGGGATGAGGAAGAGACAAGACTGGGATAGAAACAGTTTAGAGGGAATGGCACAGAAGGGGTCAAGCTTGAGGGTAATAAACAGAAGAGGCTGTGATCACTGTAGCATTCTTCCCTCCAGAGCCTGGAATGAAACCCAAGATTCCTGAGTCTCATCATTCCTCTGCTTTCAGCAAATGTCTGAAATTCACTGGCTAAGTCTGTGTCTCTTCCCCTTGTAATGCTTGTTCACGTGGAGGAGATGACCTACTACTGCTATCAGTTACTCCGTTACCTCAAGTGCTAGAGGTCTTGCAGTGATCTGAAGGTTCCAACTGTGCTGATGAACCATCTGGGTGTCAATATGAATTTCTGAGGTTTTTTTTTCAGTTTGCTTTTTTTTTAAAGACTTAGGAAATTGCACACAAGCTACATTAAAAGAACATTAAAGTTACAAAGGCAAGTAATCAAAGGTTAGGAAGTTGTATTTCACTAAGAAACTGTTATCTATGTCTGTTATCATTTGCTGCAGAAATTGGAAGGTGTATAGTGAATGAGGCAGGGGCTGGCAGGAAGAGAAAAGATGGTCTCATGGTTTAGGCAGTTGAATGCTACCCTGGAGAATTGGATTCGATACCTCCTTCCACCACAAAGTTCCTGTGTGATGTAGTCAAGACACTTACATCAGACTTTTCACAAGTGCTCGCTAACTGTGTGTTCCTCATTTTCTGGGTGCATGATCTGAGACCTTGGGGTCTGATTTGTGGAAGTGCTTTATGCTCACAGCTGCAACTGAAATCAGTGGGAGCTGAGCTTTTAAATACATAAAGTGCTTTTAAAAAGCTAAGTACTCTTTAAAAAATCAGGCCCCAGGTAGCTCAACTTGACACCCAAAATTATTGGACCCTTTGGACCTTGATTTCTCTGTGCCTCAGTTCCCCATGTGTAAAGTGGAGATAAAACCTCCATAGAAATGGCCACGAGGAAATTAATAATTCTGTCTTCAGAGAAGGATTTGAATAACATGTAGTAAATAAGGCCTAGGGCCACACGTTGAACAATGAGGCTAAACAAAATATAGAAAAGGTGCTCATTAAGTGAGCACTGTCCCTTCTGTGCAATGAAGGAAGCAGTGGTCCTGTGGAAAAACTGGTATGTGATCATATAATTAAAGCCTGTATCATAATGCAAGCACACAAGGGGACGTAAGTAAGGTTGCACATCAACATTAATTTTCTAACATTTTCTGGCATTTTCTGGCATTTTCTGGCATTTTCTAACTTTTGAGTTTTTGACTTCGCAACTTAATATTTTTAATGCAGTTTTGTGGTGAAATATCTATTTAGCTTAAGTTGATTAGGAACAAATTAAGCTAAACTAAGATAAGCTATTCATAAACTGTGAAGTATTTTGCAGTAGGATTTTATACCAGTTTAACTAAACTGATTTAAGGCTATGTCTACACTAGCTATCTTACAGCAGCACCACTGTACCGATGCAGCTGTGCTGCTGTAAGATCTCCCGTGTAGCTGCTCTGTGCTGACAGACAGAGCTCTCCTGTCGACATAATTAAACCACCCGCAACGAGCGGTAAAAGCTTGGTCGGCGGGAGAGCATCTCCTGCCAACATAGCGTTGTCCACACTGGCACTTCTGTCAGTGTAACTATGTTGGTCATGGATATGGTTTTTTTCACACCCCTGAGCCACATACTTTTTTTTCCAACAAAAGTGCTGGTGTATGTCTGGCCGAAGTTCACACCTTAGGTTAAACCAATGCATCTTTCTTGTGTGTGGTTTTGTGCGTGTCAGAGACTGAGCTGAAGGCAAGTGAAAGGCAGAAAGAAGAACGCTGAGGAGTTCCAAAAGAGCACATCTAAGTGCATTTTAGAAAATTCTGCACAATCACTTTAGCTATGGGAGAGAGAAAGGACAGAAACAATGAAGAATCATAGATGAAGACGTCTTTGAAATGTTTCTTTTCTCTTGAAGATGTTATATAAGACCCAGTCCTTTACTCCTTGTACAGGCAGAACTCACCTAAAAGTCAATGATAGTTTCTCTGTGTAAGATGTACACGTTAGGGTACTTAATATTAGAGCTATTGATCAGTTATCAGATGGTAGAGGGAAGCAAAGGAAACTTCCTAAGAACAGGTCAAAAATGAAACAGCACATAAAACAGAGCTTTTAGAATTATATTTGACCCCAATCAAGGACATGGTAGGAAGTTTTCTGAGCATAAAAGCAAAGATAAAACAGCATGTTGTAAGAACATAAGAATGGCCATAGTGTGTCAGATCAGTAGCCTCTTATCCTGTGTTCTATCAGTGGCCAATGCCAGATGCTTAAGTTTAGAGGAAACGAGCAGAACGGGCACTTGCATCCCCTGATTCATCTCATGTCATCCAGTCCCATGTTCTGGAAGTCAGAGGTTTAGGGACACCAGAGCGTGGGACTGAATCCATGACTATTTTATCTAATAACCACTGATGGACCTGTTCAGGATCACATCTGCAGCCTTTTAATAAAAATCGTTGTTATGTTATCTATCCACCAGTTATCTAGTACGGAGGCTGATTTAAGTCATAGGTTACATGCCATAGTAATTCTGCAATTTCACATTTGAGTTCCTTCAGAACTCTTGGGTGAATACTGTGTGGTCCTGTTGACTTATTACTGTTTAATTTATCAACTTGTTCCAAAATCTTCTCTATTGACTCCTCAATCTGGGATAGATCCTCAGATTTGTCACTTAAAAAAAAAGACTCAGGTTTGGGACTCTCCCGCACATCCTCTGCAGCGTAAACTGATGCAAAGAATTCATTTAATTTCTCTGCGATGGCCGTGTCTTCCTTGGGCACGCCTTTAGTACCCTGGTCATCCAGTGCCCGTCACTGATTGTTTTTTATGCTTCTTGATTCTGATATACTTAACTAAACAGCAATTTAATTTAATGAAAACATGATAGGTACCTTGAGTGCCTGGACTGAAATGGTGCTGTATTCCTTGCTTCATTGGATTTTTTCTCTCTGCTCTGCTCTGCTCTTTTTTCAGTCTCTCCAACATGAGCATGCATTCACATGTAATTGGATCAAGTCAAATTTTAAACCTGAGAAGTTGGAGGACGGATCTTATTAGGCATGCTGATTTTACCCATCTCTAAGTGACAGTCCAGGTCTTCAATACCAGAAAGTTCAAGCTACCCTTCTAGTATCACAGGGTTTGTCTATACTGCAATTAAAAACCTGCAACTGGCTAGTGCCAGCTGCAGTCTTGCCGGGCTCAAGCCAAAGTGGTTAATTATGGTGTAGATGTCCCTGCGAGGTATGTGTGTGTGGGGTGCGTGTGTGTGTCCGAGAGATGGGCTGCAGCCTAAGCCTAAACATCTACACCACAATCAAACAGCCCCTTGGCTCAAGTCCGGTGAGTATGAGGCAGTTGGCAGCGGTCAGCTGCGGGTTTTTAATTGCAGTGTAAACATACCCACAGAGTTCACACTGTTTTATATTTGTTTGAGATAAGGACAGTTACTGTATGCAGGCCTTGGAAGAGGTGATCCAAAATGGTGAATATGTGTTTATCTTTTTTTTTTAAAAAAAATAATGAATTAAAAATGTCAATTTTAAGCCTCTGTGAATTAGATAGTTATTTTCTTCATCTGTTTCAAAACTCACACTCTGAAGGAAAGTGATGGTAGTGCCAGTGCCTAGGGAAAATGATTCCTTACTGTTGTTGAGATAAACTCAATAAACCAACTTAGATTATGATAGCTATGATTCTCACATGGAGAGCATAGTTCTGAACTGGGAATAAAAGTAAGCGTAGAATGCAAGCAGGATAATAAGAGTGCCAATTGGCACCTGATCTGTTTGCTAAGCTCTGGGAGTTACTAGAGTGTTGTGGCTTTGAATCTGTGTGATTATAGCTGACAAGGGTATCTCCATAGTTTCCATTTGAAAAGTGGCTGTCTTTTAAATCTGACATCATACTGAAAAAAACATTGATTTCTTTGGAATGATTTAAATCACCAGTAGGCTACAGATCTTTCAGAGGGAGAAAGCAAAGTAGAAGCTTTTACTGTTTGAATGTAAATAAAAGCGTTTCATTGTACTTGGACCAGTTTGACCTTAAAAACTGTTCCCTCTATAAGCAAGAGCTATTTGCATTGTCCTCAAAACCCAGACAGCAGGGGTAGCCTTGGTCCTGTACTTACACAATATAACCATCCTGCCTCTCAAGAGCCTACGTGGGAGATGGGACACAGAACATCTCTAGATGTTTTTCAGATTATGAGACCTGAGGTACAGATTATGTTGCCCTCTCCATTTGGTAAACTGCTCTGAAAAGGTAGAGGAAAATCACCCTTAAGCATCTAACTGCTTGATTTTTGCAAAGATTTTTAATGCATAAGCAGGTGTTTGCACAGAAACTAGAGACCTATTGAAAACATGGGACTGTGAATTCATGAAGTATGAGTTCTTTCTTGGATACATAGAAGGCTATTAGGAGAGGGATGAATAAAATTCAGGCTCAACTTCCATTTTTTAATAATACTGTTTATTAAAATTTTACATAGTGATAATACAAAACAAAAATGCCAGGTAATTGTACATCCATGAAAAGTAAAACATGACACCATAGTTACTAATGCATCAAAAATGTAAAATATGTAATGCTGTTGCATAAAAATCTTGATCTAATACTTCATACAAATAATTAAATCCAGGATGGAAAGAAAGACAGTTTTGAATTTTGAGGAAGTAAATGAACCTAGTCATCAATATTGAGAATGGGCTGGAAATCTTGCCAAGAAGGCAATAAGATACTTGATTTTAACAGCTCAGATTCATGCTGTCGTGAGAGGCAGGGGATGGATGCTATCCATCCATACTTTTATTCTAAGTGTCAGAAACAAGAAGGGCCTCACTGTAAGCAAACCTCATGAGTCTACTGTGCCTTTTGTATCATGACTTTGAAACTAGCATTAAGTGACTGAATTAGAACAGGGACTAACATGGTTGATGCATGTGTAAAAAAATAGTCTACAAATATGTGTTAGCAATCGTCTTGAACTAAAACCCACACTTCTCAATTTAGAAATTGTTTGGCTCTCTAGGCCAAGCTTCTTGGCTTACCTAAGGAAGAATAGATCTGTCTAATATAGTACATCAAAGAGAGACTCAGCTGTGAGCAGAGTGATATATTTTTGCATATGCAAGCATACAATGAACTAGGGATCTGCTTGAGATGGCAAGAAGTCATGCTCTCTGATTGGTCCTTTTTTCTTCACTGACGACATCCTGTGAAACAGCCATCACCAGCTTCAAGACAAATGTGTCTTCTTAGAATACGTTGGTTCAAAGCTGCTAGTCCGTCTCCGGATTCTTCTTGTGATTTAACTGCATGAACGCTTATTCAACATATTAGTTACTGGCCTACTGTGCACCATTTCTTTGTTGTCAGATTAGTGGTGCTTGGTATTATTATTTGTTTGTTGTACAGCAGTGTCAAATGCCCCATAATGGCCTGATCTAGGGATCGTACTGACAGATAGTGAGAAGGAGTCACTGTCCCAAATTACTTAGAGTCTGAATTAGAACAGGGACTAACTAACCATGTTAGTCCCTGTTCTAATTCAGTCACTTAATGCTAGTTTCAAAGTCATGATACAAAAGGCACAACAGACTCAATTACACCGGGCAAAGTGGAAGAAAGGAAGTATTATTATCCATGTTTGTTTAAATAGGGAACTGAAGACTATTAATCTAGAGTTGGTAACTTCAGTGAAGTTTTCAAGAGATGGTGACAACACAGGACACAGTCTCCATGAGGGTCTTCCTTTGGGGATGTGATTATGCTCCTCCCTCCCTCCCTTCCCCCAAATATGTAATGCTTATAAAAGACCTGATAAGATCGGCTAGTATGGGTAGGGGCTGTGTGAACTTCTCGGCATAGTTCTGTGACAACACTTTAGTCCTGACCTGTTTTAGCCTCTCTTCAACAAAGATTGCCTGTCATGCCAGACTCTGGGATGTTTGTGTGATGAGCATGAAGTGGAACTATTATGGAGCTACTACATTTATTTTCGCTTGCAACCTAAACTGGGTCTCCACAGATGAAAATGTGCTGTTTAAACTGCTTTTGCCTTATTGTGAACTAGTGACGGGTGAACCTTAAAATGTTTAGGTGGGTGGGTGTTAGATAGCTCTAATCTGAACACTTATCTGAAGCCTCTGGGATTCAAGAAAACAGCTTCTGAGTTTTCAACACAGATGCACTTGGAAGCATATAGTTCTAGAGAGGGGGCTCAGTTACGCTTGTTCCACCATCCCTTTGAGTTCTCTCTCACCCTGCTCTCACGCTCTGTTTCTCTTTCTCAGGCAATTCCTCTGCATGTGGAGGACGGCAAGTATGGACTGCAGACAGGCAACTCTCCCACTTCGCAGTTCCACTATGCATTGCTTATCACTCCTGTGTAGGGAATAATGCTTACCTTGTTTTAGTGCACAGGAGCAGGCAGTTGTTGAAGTTTATATAATACTGCATTTGAACACAGAAGCCAAACATGAGTGTGGAGAAAACCCTACAGACAACTTTTTAGGAATTAACAATCTCCTTGCTTCTGTCCTGACTTTGGATTCACTTAACATATTTATTTTACTGCATGCTACACCAGTTTCTTTGTTACACTGTCAGTACTGCCAACTTCAAGCATCAAAAATAATGAATCAACCCCTCTGCCCCCATCATGAGATTGTCTTAAGTCATTAGATTTTAAAAATATTACAATTTGGGTTCTTTTGCTTTGTGATCTGGTTTCTGAGCCTTTAGGCTGCACTCAGGTCATGTTTTTAAGTTTTGCTCTGCAACGTACTTTTTAAAAAAACATGAAAGTTAAGTTTCTCATGCAAGTCTCACGTGACTCCAAGAGCTGAGGCTTTAAGAACAGCATCAAGATTTGCAATAAAATCATGAGAGTAGGCAGCACTGCAATATGTAAAAGAAAAAACCAAAGCAACTCTGCAGTACCACAGTTACAATTAGTGCTCAGTGACTCTACGGTCTTATATTTTCCAGGAACTGAAGGGGGAGCAAATGAGTTTTCCTTGTTTTGTCCAATACACTGTCAAGAGAGCCTTAAACTGTTTTGTGAGACCTGTGATGTCCTTACGTGCCGCAACTGCCTTCTGACAGAACACAAGGAACACAGGTACCAAATATTAATTGCTTACTGAGCCGACCTAAAAACAGTTAACTTGACCTTGAGGTTGCAGAGCTGCAGTCACCAAAATTCAAGGAAATCACAGGTTAATACAACTTTAACAGGCATGCCAAACTCAGTTTACATGCCTTGCACTCAAACAGCTTAATACCCAGACACGTTGGTTCACAGACTGCAGCTCAGACCCTTCCAATTCTAGTATCTACCCAACCACCACGTGGACATCCATTTCCTCACAGTCAGACTCTAACCTGAATTCTGGGCTTGGCATAGTTAAAATATCTCACCAACAGACATACTTTTATTTAATGAGTCTATAATATATTATTTTTACAAAAAGAATTCTGAGGTCAATATTGTGAGTTTGGCTGTGATTGTGAGAAGGTGTGCGGGCACTATGGGAAGTTTTTATGTCAAAATTGAAGGAGATTTTTTGAGGTGAGTCTCTGACTATGTTTGGGTACTAATGTGTGGAACAGGATGGGTAGGATACAGAGATGTTGGATATGGGGCGATATAGAGGGTTTGTGATTAGAAGAGAAGATGGAAGCATGGCAAGGGGTTAGAAGGGAAGCAGGAGAATAAGGGAAGTGAGTAAAAGTGGACAGTGAAAATGACCTGTTTTACTGCAGCCTATGCTTGTGCAGACAGTCTGTGTGTTTAGGTGGTAGCTGTGATGTGCAAGTGGAAATACAGGATGAGTGTTTTTTGAGTTTTTGGTGTACAATTTGGATGCTCAGATTGAAATATATATATATTTCAAATTAGCAAAGAATATTCTTTTGAAATAAATCCATAAGAAATACAAACCTGGCTTCTCTGACTGTCTGTGGTGTATCCCTAGTTGCTCCTCTCCTAAATAGATTGATCCAACTATGTTTTTATTTAGGATTTAGGCACGTGCACTTAAGGCAAGACCATACATGGACCTTTGTGTAGAGGAGAGGAAGGGTGCAAGGACCCATGTAAAAGCCAGGCATAGCTGGAATCTTTGTGGGGGACTGTAGGGATTGTTCCTTTCCAACTCCCTTGTTGGGGAGTCATAGCCCTCCCGAGGCTGTGGAAGAAAGCCCCTTTGTCTGCACACCCTATGTGCTCACCAGCAGAGCTTGCTGGCTGCACAGAGAGAAATAATAAAACCGCACCAAATAAAAGTGTGTAGCAGCAGGTGGAAAATAACAATAGGCAAATTCTTTTGGGATTGGTGGAGCTCCCAGTGTGCCCTGGCGGGCACAACCGAGCTCTTAATTCTATTCTGATTTATTATTCATCTGCTAAGTAATGACAAAGCCTTATTGTAACCTAGCAAAGAAAGAAAAATATTTAGGGAAGACTTGATGAATGGCTAATTTGTAAACAGAACAGGAAACCATGTGAAAACTTCCCTCCTTTCCCAGGTTCATGCATCTTGAAGAGGCTTTGCAAAATCAGAGGGCTATCCTAGAAAATGTAACAGCCAAAGTGGAAGAGAGAAAAACTAGGATGCAGGTCTCAGCTAAGCAGATTGAAGACAGGTAACTGTTGCACATGAACGGACGTATTCAGTAAAAATCCTGTTTCACTTAAAATGCAACTAACCAGTGATAGTTTAAGATGCTCGATTTTTTTCTATAAAGGTAGAAAATAATCGGTAGATGAAATATCTCAAATATACATATGCAGTGAAACAGGCAAAGATGCCATTTCTCAGTACTACAGAACTGGGGCAGGCTGAAGGAGCATACGACAATTGACTGCAACTTCTAAAGATATTTTGATATTACCTAGTAATTCCGAAGTAGCACAGGAGAAGATCAGAACTATCTATTATATAAAAATCTAGTACTTGTTTTTTCAAGAAACCTGCCAACCAAGCTGCAGTTAAAGACATGAACTAAGGTCATGTCTACACTAGTGCTTATGTTGGCAAAACGTATGTTTCTCAGGAGTGTGAAAAAAACCCACCTCCCGGAATAAGTTTCACTGGCATAAGTGGTAGTGTATACAGCACTATGTTGGTGGGAAAGCTTCCCCTGATGACATGGCTACTGTTGCTCATTGCGGGTGGTTTAATGATATCCATGGGAGTGCCCTCTCCTGTCGGCATAGAGCGACTACATGAGAAATCTTATAGCAGCACAGCTGCATTGGTACAGCTATAAGATCCCTAGTGTAGTCATAGCCTAAATGGTGTAACAGTAGATGATAGTTCATTATATGAACTGATTTTCAGTTACTTATGCTGGATTTGTTGCTGTCTGTCCAATTAATGGAAAAGTTGAGATCAGTTTTAAAACCCTCAAACCCATATAAATCCATCTATACTGTAGTGTGGTATGAAGTCATTAATTAGATATTATTTTTTCTGAAAATAAATTAAACATATTTATTTGGGACTATTGTTTTTCTTTATTTTGCCTCTCTGTGGTCAGCTGTGCATCTGAACCATGTGAGGATTTCTTGTATGCAGAGGGTAGATGTAGTTTTCTTTGTTCCCTAGGGAGAAGAGTAAAGCATGTAGAATATTCTTAGGCTTGTCAGTAAATGTTGATTTCACTGTACAAACCAAAACCAAAAAATTTCCATCAATGATCATTGAAATTTACAGATAGGCAAAATAAGAAAAACACTGCTTGAGAACTTAAAAGAGTTTGATTTAATTATATTTACTTTGTACATTTTGACATGCCATGCTGGCAATTTGCATTTAATGGTTAGAAAGGTTTAATTTATTGAATCTCAGAGTCTTCTGTTATTAAATAATTATCAGACCATTGCATAATTTCCCACAACTGTGAAAATTTAAATAGATGAAAATTTTAAATACTTAAAAACCATAATTTTGTGCAACTGTGAAAATTTAAATAAATACAGATGCATACAAACAATATTATCAATCAAAATTATAATAAAATTGAATTCTGCCAACCTTAAATATTCTTGAGTTGTGTTGTGTATATGAAGCAATTTTAGAAGGCCAGTGGGGAAGTGTTTGAAAACCTGATCTAGTTCCACTGAAATCAATGAGAATCTTCCCATTAGCTTCAGTGGAAGATGGATCAGGTCCTGACTCTTTATCAATTCTCAGATCTGTTCTCATTGTAATTAATAACTATCAAATGCAGAAGAAATGGAATGCTGATTGATTCATGAAGGTGTATTTATACTTTCTCCACAGGTTATTTGAAGTAAAACATTTGCACAGAAAAGTGGAAAATCAGATCAAAATGGCCAAGATGGTTTTGATGAATGAAATCAATAAACGAACAAATGCTCTTCTAGAGCAACTTGAGGTAAGGGACAATGATACCAGTAATACTGAAAATTGATTTAACAGAGTTTTTATGACATCGCCGTGGCAAGTTAAATCCTAATCCCAGCCAGAAGAAAGAATACTTCTTGTGTAAGTTATAGTGTATCAGTTAAACAAAATATTTTTTATCTCAAACTTAAAATGGGATCATAGTGAGAAAGGTAACTATGAAAAATGGCATGTTATTTGCTCCTTGTGGGCCAGCCACATTTTCATATGTGGTTACAACGGCTGTGCCTATAAAATGTATGGCACCCACAGATGCCCTTAAATCTATTGCCACTGACTTCCTGTTTTCATGTACCAATGTGGAGTTTGCATATGCACCTGCACACCGTCCTTTGAATATTCGACTCTCTGGTCCACAGTCTGGAAAATGACCTGCAATTTTGGATGCTTCTGCTTTCAGGCATTTTGATACCATCTCTGTCTATGATATCAATGGGGTTGCTTATAAGCATAAAACTGAGCATGTGCTTTAAATGCTTTGTTTGATCAGGGCCACAGAGCTCAGCCCTTTTCAGGATTGAGCTCCTGGCCATTCCTGTGGAACTTGGAAGTGTGTGTTGCATAAGAAAGGAACCTATCTGTTAGCTCTGCTCTCTCTTTCTACTTGATGGTTCAAAGAGCCATTCATAAGTTCCAAATTTTCAGCAAGTGCCCATCCAGGCAATGCCTTTTATGATACACACTGACTGTACGTAGTAAGTATATCTAAACGTTGGCTAAAGTTATGCAGAACATGCTATTTCTCGTTATCACCAGAGAATTACCAGCGAGAGGAAACAGAAGTTGGAGCAACAACTTCAAGGAATCATGGTTCTAAACAGGCAATTTGAACATGTGCAGAACTTCATCAACTGGGCAGTGTGCCGTAAAAACAGCATTCCATTCCTCTTCAGTAAGGAACTGGTAAGAGTAATACCCACTGTCTGAGTGAGAGGAAATTGTGCACTGGTACAAGACCCAAAAGGGTAACTTAATTAGGAAAATAATGAATCAGAAAAGAAATGTGTTGAACTGTGCAGGAGCCATAAGTTAGGGACTAGGGAGCCCTAAAATAGATAGGAGCCTAGCAAGGCACTCCACACACAAAGCCAGGGTACAGGGGGCAGCCAAATTCAAAATGGGGCTCTTGTTGCCTGCAAATGAAAACTAAGAGAAAACATACTGCGCAGCACAAAATATATCTGAATGTTGTCTGGGAGCCAAGGTTAGAGGAGTTTTCTATGATATTAGACTAAATTCATTCCCAGTCAATGACTCTTTTAAGGATTTAATGTTTCTTCAGCATTAAACTATAATGATTTTAAATGCACTGGATGAAACAATGATCCTTTGATTTTTCACCAGATTGTGTTTCAGATACAGCATTTGCTGGAGACAAATTGTAGCACAGAAGTAGTGCCTCCTTGGAAGATCAGATTCACTTGGGACCCTTCTTTCTGGACTAAACATCTGTCCAATTTAGGTAAGAAAAATACAGCATGATGATGATGATTTTCTGGATTAGATAAGTGCTGATAAAATGCTCAAAGCTGTATTAGAGACACAGATAAAGCCACTGCGTGAAAGAGCTTTCCTTAGCTTAGTTAAGAAATTGTACAGGGCACGATGGTGTAAAATATAGTGTCTCTTGTTAAGCCTTATTTCACTGCCATAGGGCACTTCAAAGCAGCTGAACAGCACTAAATGTTAAGTATTATTACACTGTAATGTACAATATATCAGCTGTCCAAGAAAAATGTGTCTGAATGGCGCTGTGGGCCATTTACTGGACCTCAGTAAAGAACTGACACAGAATACTATGTAAGGTGGTATATCATTAATAATAAAATCCCTTTTAAAATGTGAGACACCCAGGTGGTAAGTGCTGACTTAGTTAGATAAGGTCATGACAAAATATGACCCCTTTGCTTATATGGCAGTTGCACAATAATAAACTATGCAACTGACATTACTTTGGCTTTGTGAAGAGTGGTGGTGGGGGTGTCTTTATGTACATTTCACCAATTATGGTTAGAAAACAGAACAGCTAACATACATGTAATTCAAAGGAGTAAAAGACACAGGAAGACATAACAGATTTTCAGGAACATTAACTTGCCTTATTTTATAATGATAATATACAAAATACAATGACATAGCAAGCCGTTTGTATGCTTTATTATGTAATAGACAAGATGGGTGTGATAATACCTTATATGGATACTACAGGACACCCCAAATAAAGGTTAACCTCACCCACCTTATTTCTCAGATCCTGGGACCAGCATGGCTAGAACAATTTATTATGTAATGACGTATTAATTTCAAGCTGCTTGCTATGTGATTGTGTCTTAATTATTTGAAAGTTTATTGTGAGAAGGAAATAAGTGAAGGATAAGAGATGGACCTGTTAATTCCAGTTTTTATTAGAGTATATTATAACAAAACTCAAACCACAAATTATAAGTTACACTCAGTAGATGCCTTTGTTATTCATGCTATATATTGGATTGAACATAAACATTTAGCGGAAGTGACATACATTATAGTAACAGTCAATGCCAACTTCAAATCTAAAGGTTTATCTTTGCCTGTTTTATTCCAAATATCATTCTGAGCAAACTGGCCCCCATCCTTCCTAGCAAGTGGCAGCTTTGTACTATTCCAGTGGCCCTAAAGTCAGTCAGTGGAGGATTCCCGGGGTTGAAAAGAGCCACTGTAGCAAGTCCTACATCATTCCCTCCTATCTTCCACAGAGTGGCCTTGGCTGGAGCATCCCTATGCTCCAGTGATCCCCTGCTGCTGGAATGGCCTTGGGACCTGAGCAGTGCTTGGCACAGTCAGGATTGGGGAACACAAAGGTGGCTTAAAGATAACTTTGTTCCCCCCAGACATGCTGCAATGGATGCACAAGACATGATGGACCTCAGGATCCAGCCTGTTGTATATCTATATCTATATATAATATATATGCATACATATAATCTTGTGCCTTCTACCTGCTATACATTTCCTGGCTGCAGTAGATTTTTCTAGAAACCCAGTTCAGTCTTCTGATCAAAGATCTGAAAAGTCATTCCTCATCCTATTTTAACAGTTAACAATAGACCGCGTAAAGCACTAGAAAATATACTTTAGGGAATAATCCTGCACTTTCAGGGGTTGACAAGATCACCTCATAGGCCATGTCTGTCTCTGTCTGTCTTCTTGATTTTATGATTCTCTTCTACATGAAATCCATCCAATTTACTTGCCTTACTTCATTCTGAAAACAAATGTTCTGTGTGCCTATGTTTATGAATGAGAACAAATGTTTATACGTTACTAAAAAGTGGTAACTTTGGTCACATCCATCAGTTAAAATAATGGGAGTTGAGCGGCAATTTTTCAAAGCAGTGACTGGGTGTTTTAACCATGAGTCCGATGGACATCAGTGAGAGTTTTGTGTGATTTTAAAATCATGCAAAATTCTTAGAAAATGTATCCTCGATGGCTTTGTTGAGTGGAAAAGGCAGAAGAAAATGATAAGTTATCCTAAAGGGCTTTTTAGACAGGATGTGAGTCATTTCAAAATTGAACCTGAGACAAAGAAATTGCCTTTGTAAAATTTACCCATAAAGTAGTAAATTAAACAATTTGTCAAGATCCCAGTGTATTGGCTAGAACAAGTGACAGTAGCAGTTAATTGTAGCGAAAGTAATTGTATTGCTTTCACAGGTAGCTTAACAATGGAAGGTGGACACCCTCCTCATTCAGATGTCCCAACCTATGGAAATGTGCAAGGATTACAGACATCACTGTATCATGGACAACATTCGCCAGCGCCACAGCTGGAGGCTCTCAATAGCCAGTCACATCAGTTTTCACCTCCTGGTCGGTCTCCTACACCGGTGTGTTGCTCCCATTGCCTTAGTGTTCCTCACACGAATAAGGGCCAGCGTCCTCAGCACAATATGAGCCATCATCAGAATTTCAGACAACCTCTTGAAATGCAGCAGCAGCCGCTACCGCTGCAGCATTTTCCACTCCAATATAGCGTTCAGCCGCATGAAAAAGAGCAGAGGGGCACACCTCAGCCTCTGAAAATCATGCAGCCTTGTCTAGAGCAGCCACCCCGTTCAGAGCAGGATAACGTATCTGTGAGGATGGGAAAACATTTGCAAGCTCAACAGCCACAGCAGACTCTACATCCGGTTTACACGGTTCCCCCACAAGATATTCATCAGGTTCACGCTGGTCACGGGCAACCATTGCACCCACAGCCTGCATTGCAAACTCCAGCTGTGCAAGTGCAGCTTGGTCATCTTCAGAAGCTGAAGCTTAACCATGGGCAGCAGCAGCAGCAGGCATCACAGCCACCGCCTCCCACCTCCAGTCAGAGTGAAAACGCTCAGGAACAAGTCATACAGCAGAGTCTGGACATAATTCACCACCAGTTTGAACTGGAAGAAATGAAAAAGGATTTGGAGCTTCTCCTTCAGGCTCAAGGGCAACCGAGCTTGCAGCTGAACCAAGCCAAACAGCCTCAGCATGTTCAGCAAACCATTGTTGGACAGATAAACTACATAGTGAGGCAACCAGCCCCAGTTCAGCAGCAGATCCAAGACGAAGTCCAACAAGTAAGTTCTCCAGAGCATCCCTTCCCGCCTCAATGCATTTAGTCAGCACTGGCTCAGAGCCTGAGACTGCGATGGTAAAGGTAGACATTTCAGTGTCAAGAATCAGAGGGGTAGCCGTGTTAGTCTGGATCTGCAGAAGTGACAGAGAGTCCTGTGGCACCTTAAAGACTAAAAAGTATTGAAGCATAAGCTTTCGTGGGCTAATACCCACTTTGTCAGAGGCATTGAAAGCTTATGCTTCAATACTTTTGTTAGTCTTTAAGGTGCCACAGGACTCTTTGTCATTTCAGTGTTAGTAACCAAGTTATTATAAATACAACAGATCTGAGAGCAGCTTTAGTTGTGAAGCATAACTCTGGTGAATTTTGAGATTTTATTTTTGGAATATGCTAATTAAATGGATGGAAATCACATTTTGGGTGGTTAAAACTCTATTATTTACAGTACAAGTTATTTTCTTCTTGTGAATGTCTGTGTAACAGTACAGACTAGAGGCCTCAACTAAGATCAGGGCCCTGTTGTGCTAGGTGCTGTACATAGACAACAAGAAGTAGTTCCTGTTCCAAAGATCTTATATTCTGAATAAACAAGACAAACAAAAAGGTGGAGAAAAGAAGTGTAGTTATCCCCATTTTACAGATGGGGAACTGAAGGACAGAGCTACTAAATGAAGTGACAAAGAGTCCTGTGGCACCTTAAAGACTAACTAATGCTATTAGTTAATAGCTAACTAGAGCTATTAAATGACCTGCTGAAGGTCACACAGAAGTTCGAGAGCAGCAAGACATGCACAACCTGCACTGGGGGCCGGCACCTGCCAGGGTGTGGGGCTAAAGCTCTTACATCCCCTTCCTTGCAGGGAAGAAGCCCCTAGTCCCACCACCCCACCACAGGGCAGAAGCCGCAAGTTCCCCCCAGCCAGTCTAGTAGGAGAAGAATGGGGAGTGCACAGGGGACTCCATGAGCTGCACTTTAATGGTAAAAGAGCCGCATGCGGCTCAGGAGCCACAGTTTGGCCACGCCTGCTACATAATATCAGTAAATGACAGTGTCACATAGACAAGTGAAGGGAATAAAACAGAGTCAGAGCAGTATAGGTGATGGGTTACAGTTATAGGTGAAGGGTACATTACCTGTTAACTGATTTTTCCAGAGTATGTCCAGCAGGAGACCACACTAGATAATACATTAGAATTCTATAAAAGGAGCCATATCCTCCCCTTCCTGCCCTCAGTCCAAGCCATATCATTAAAGTCTAGAACTGAGCCTTGTGGTGGCCATGGTGGCCACCCAACGCAATATGGTTGAGAGCTTCCCAGACCCTATTAGGCAAAGCCCGCACAAACGGATGACTTTTGCAGTGCACTCAAAAGGTGGTGAGAGCTCAGGAAGATCTCCCAGTAAATGAATTCCACACTCCTGATTCTTTCACTTGGTAAACTCTGCCCAGGCCTAAGTACCGTAAACTCTGACCATCTTCCAAAGTGCACACACTGGTTTTAGCAGTCGTGGCAGATAGTATGTGGGAATACCTGGATTTTGGAGCATTCAAGGTAGATTCTGTACAGGATTTTTCCCATGATATACCAAGGCTATGTCTACACTATGGACCTGACAGCAGCACATCTGTACTGCTGTAGCTGGGCTGCTGAGCGGTCTCCTGTGTAGCCATTCTGCCTGCAGGAGAGAGCTCTCCCACCAGCATAATTAAACCACTCCCAACGAGTGCAGTAGCTATGTCGGCAGGAGATGGTCTCCTGCTGACATAGCGCTGTTCACGCCGGCGCTTTTGTTGGTGAAACTTGTGTCGGTCAGGGGTGTGTTTTTTTAACATTCCTAACTGACAAAAGTTTTTCCAACAAAAGTACTAGTATAGACAAAGCTTAAGAAGGAGATCAGTTGTCTGTCTGTCTCTCTCTCTGTTTTGGGTTATTTTGAGTGTCCTTAAAACAATAGTGTTTTTATTATAAGGAATGTTCATTGTTTTAGTATTTCACATACAGTGTACAATATTATCTTCTTACGATTTACTGGATCTGAGTTCCTGAAAACACTGAAATCTTATGCTTTCATCATAGGTTTGTGAGGATTCTGCCGAACTAGAAAGTGAAAAGCCCGTGCTTCCTTTTGATAGAAATGCTATTCCACCTCCGTCACAACCATTAGCTGAAGAAACCACTGTCAGCAGTCCCTCCCCAGAGGGCACTTTGCAACACTCCTCTTTGAATCCGGTGAGGAAGGTACACAAAGCTTTTCAAAACCCTTTTTAAGAGAACATGCACATTTATAGTATTGAATGTCATGTGACACTTCTACTGGCATTCACATCCCAGCTGAAGGATTTAAATGTCTGGCTTATGTTCTGTCAGCACAATGGCTTACAAGTAACCAAGTCATTTTCAAAGCTGGTTATAGCTGCTTCCTCTCCCCTCCCATTATCTTAACCCTCATTATTTACTTTATATATTATGATGAATCTGGTATTTTAGCATATTTGATGCATTTTGGAAAAAATAATTTAAAAATTATAAATAAAAAAAGATGGTGGCAACCTAATGTAGTTTGCATCCACCTCTAATTTGGTTAAAAGCCATCTTGCAATCATGATCTCTTAATTATCTATGAGGGCATCTATAGCCTGGATGTGTCTGACATTGCTGTTAAAAATATAAATAAATACAGCAATGGACATGTTAAAACTGTGGTAGTTGTCAAGTAGCGTTCTGATAGAATCATGCTTATCAGTCATGAGGTGGACATGGTTGGATAGTTGTTGCTAGTGTCATTTATAAATTGTCCTGTAACATGCTTTAGGCCTGGTCTACACTACAGGGTTAGGTCGACATAAGCTGCCTTGCATGAACCTAGCTATGGAAGTGTATTCTCTTAAATTTGGCTCTGACCAATGAAAGTGCCTCTGTGCCGATTTAACAACACTACCTCTTTGGCATAGAGTCATGGATGATGGAATTAAGTCAATGCAATGTCAGTGTAGACACTGCGTTGCTTACGTGAACTGTTACTGGCTCACAGGAGCCATCCCACAGTGCTCCATCCTAACAATATATATCAATACAAGCGTTCCTCGTGAGGATGTGAATAGCCAACACAAGGAGCCAAGTGTGCGCGCACACAAATAATTTAATAACTGTGGTGGCTATATGCCGATGTAACTTAGGTTGACAAAAGTTTGTATTGTAAACATGGCCTTAGTGACCTAAGGAAAGAAAAAGAGGGAAGGAGGGAAATGATAGATTAAAGGGACATAGTTGTCTAGTATATCTGCTTTAATTTTCTTTCTCGTGTGTATTTAAACAGAAAAATAGTGTTCTCTTATATTCCTAAACATTTTATGTACATGCTAGAGCTGCAGTTTGGTATCCCTTACTCTAAGTGAGCCCCTGATCACCAGATAAAGTGTCTAGGTAGAGACTCTCAGATATTTTTGAACATAAATGGTAACTCTACAACCGTCTAGTTTCCCGAGGCTTATTTAATGTATATTGAGAAGTTGTTGTCTTCTCTAGAGCTGAACAGGAAACCTGTCTCTGAGGAAATGAGGCTTCCTGAAGTGCCCAATTATCTGTGAAGAGGTACAGTAGTCATGGAAAGAAGTCAGAGATGCAGGAGGAGGAGTCAAGAGCTTGGGAAGGTGACAGAAAGAACTAGGTATAGAGCAGAAGGAAGCTCAGATGGAAAGGCAAGAAGAGAGAGGAAATGAAAGGAAGATTCTGAATATGAGAATGGAAGAGAAGGGTACTCGTGGAAGGAGAGAGAAAGAGGAAAGGATGACAGGTGTCTAACAGACCTGACTGGTGTAAATATTTTTGTAAAGAAAGCTAAGCTCTCTCAATGTCACTGGTGTACTGGTTCGCTGTGACTGAGACTGCAGCACCCCTATACTATAAAGCTCTGTTGTTGTATTAATATATTGTAATTGGGCAGTTTAGAAGTGATGTCATGACATACTCAAGACCTTGCCAATTGCTGATTTAGAAGTGAATGTAAAGGGAAGAGTGTGGCAAGGATCCCCTGCAAATACTGTTTTTGTGGAAGCTTTCTAATAAGGAAGGCAGTTTTCCTAATGTGCTAATTCTTGCTTTCAGTGGGAGATTGGTTCTCACGTAAGAAAAAAGAGAGCTGGACACCATGACAGTTTCAGTCTATTTTGCCTGCATTTGAGTGTACCTTTCTGTGTAGATCTCCATCCTGGCAACATTTGCCTTGGTATAGGGATTGTTGGGACTCTTCATCTTCCACATACAAATTCTATGAGGCCACTGTAAAATTCTAATATATATTTTATTTAACTGAGTAGAGCCCTAAAACATTACAGTCAGAATACATAACAGAATGGCAGGAGGCAAATATGAACATTATTCTAATAAAAGAAAAACTGTTCTCCCTTTTAAATAATAATTGATGTTAGACATTTAAATGGTGCTTCCCAATTCTTCTCAAGTTCATTATGCCAGTACACCCCTCTCCACACACTGCTTTCCTAATGGATCATGATGATTTCTGAGCTGCCAAGAACCTCTGTTTAAAGAGGAAGCAGTGGAAAATTGAGACGTTTTAGAGTTAGGATGTAACAGTAACTCAGAATAAACTGACTAGTGATAAACTGGGCAGGGTCTGTTAACAGAGAGTTAAAAATTTCCACTGCAATGACCCATAGCCCAAAGTTGTTTTTTTGTTTTGTTTTAGTTTTTTTTGCCAGGCTTGATTGCTCATGTGAATAGACACCTGTGTTTTAATTTTGCTACATATTTGTGGTGTGCATCTGAGGCTATTGACTACTAACTAGCCCATGTGTCAATATATGGAATCATATCGGTTTGGACGTGAGACTGTACAAAAGTGATGCTAATAATATTTGGGATAACCACATTATTTGCACGTGGCAAAACCTCAAGTAAGTCATGCACGTCATTTAAACAAGGGCTAGTAAAGCCATTATACACTGTCCCATCGCCAGATATTCTTTACATAAAGCAGGTACCGCTAGCCATGGCATGTCATGAATGTTGGTGTTTAAGATATCACTTTCCCAAAGTTCAGGAGTGTTCTTGTTTGGGCCCATCTGTACTTTGTGTACTTTTTGAATGTGGTTTAGTGCCTGTGTGTATATACACACACACACACACACACACACATATATAAAATCTTAAAATATCTGCATGCTCTTTCTCATCCTCCTTTGCCTTGCTATTTTTTTAAAGCACTTTTGGGAGTATTTACTTTTCTATCAGCTATGCTGTCTGTCTGTGTCTGCTTCTGACTAGTCTTTCCCCATGAGGGAAGCGCATTTGTTTTGACAGATCGTCTAACTAGGGGATGTATTCATGTTCAGAAAGTTGTGTGTTTTGTGTAAATCTTCATTATTCCATGTAATATAAATGTTGGGTTTGTGTAGCTCCCTTTAGGAATACAGCACTGAGTATGGAAATCCTCTTTTTAGCCACAAATCAGACATAAGTTTCCCCACACTGTCCTGTCAATATACTCCACTTCTGGTCTGGAGGGAGACAGCTTTTTGGGTGAAAGAATAGTTTTGTCTCCAGGCCTGTTCAATTCATGGCCTCTCTGTTGAGAATGCCAACAAGGCAGCGAATTAAATGCAGGTTGGTTTAGTGATTTTTGTGATAATGACTTTTATCTGTTGGGAACTGGACTGAGCCAGCAAACTCATTATACATGAGCCATTAATAGCTGTAAGATGGAGGTAACTTTCAGTCACTACCAACATGGGCTACTTCTAACTAGGGATCTAGAGGTGAAGTTTACCAACCACCTCAAACATTTGGTCCTCCAGTTGTTTCTGCAGGGTACATTGGTGAGTTACTTATTTGCAAACAGGACTGGGGAGAGCAATCTATTTGAGAACAGATACAAATTCTGTAAGATTTTTTGATGTAACTATTATTTTGGGGATGATAAACTGCGCATGACATTTGCTTGACTTGAATGTGTTTCATTTTCCCTCATGAGCATGATCAGTTAGAGGTGTAACTTCTAAAGCAGCTGAAATGCAGAATTGGGAAGAAGTGCCATTGTTATTGTACAGATGCACCATGTGCCTCTTTTAATAGGAAGCTCAGATACCATGGTGATAGGCACTATCATGTTTACAGTTCTTCCCTTTGTAAGTGTGCAACCGGTAGTGAGTATAATAACAAGACAGTCTTCCTCAAACCCAAAGTATTCTTTATTCTCACAGTAGGAACAAAGCATAAAAAAATGGATTTTAAAACAAATAATCTATGTACATGTATATCCTACTTCAGTCTTACTGTCTCCTCATGGTGACTTGGACAGGCCTAATCTCTTCAGACCTTCCCAGCGCATGGTTGTGTCAGTCTGGTTTCTTGAACATATCCCAAACAACTTCTGGCCTCCCCTAGCCTCGAAAGTCTCTTCTTAAATTGCTATAGTCCTTTTGATCTTCTTATGTTCCATAATTTTTTCCTGTCACAAACTGTCTCTTACTCAGCCCATAAGTGTTTCCTGAGGATTGGCTTGTCTTGAGCCATTGTTTCGCTTCCTGTTTATTTTTTTCTTACAGAAGTACAGTACCCTATTAAGCGAAATCAATATATTCACACAGTAAACATCTCAGTAACTCCTCAACATACAGTGTTCATTAATTATTACAGAGCAGCTCCACATCTGTCACAGGCACCATAGAAATACCTAAAATAGGTAGGTAAATCCCATCAAATGCTTCTCATCAGAGTGATGCTTCCAAATGCTTTACATATTCTTTTACATCATATCAGGTAATCTTTCATAGATTCTAAGGCCAGATGGGACCACCGAGATCATCCATTCTGACTTCCTGTATATCATAGGCCGGAGAAGTTTTCCAAAATAATCCTTGATTGAACTAGAGTATATCTTTCAGAAAACATCCACTCTTGATTTTATAATTGCCAGTAATGGAGAATTCACCGCCAACCTTGGTAAATTGTTCTAGTGGTTAACTACTTTTACTGTTAAAAATTTACTCCTTATTTCCAACCTGACTTTATCTAGCTTCAACTTCCAAACATTGTATCTTATACCTTGTCTTGGAATTTATGATAGGACTGCACCTTAGTAGTTCAAGATGGAACTTCTTTTCTTCTCCTGAGATATAATGAACATGAATGCCTCTAATTCTGTCAGGTTATCATGTGAGATAAAACTGGATTTTATCTGCTACAAATGGAAGTGCTGTGCATTTTTCTCAGCCTCCAACACATCATGTTTGTCCTAAACTTTACTGGTGACCTGTGTTCCATCTACTGCTCATGTGCATGTTGTGATGGGATCCCTGAGGTGTAGCCTGGGATTGTGGGGCCACTGTGCCCTCTTAACTCTCTAGCCTGGGCTGTCTCTCACAATGCATTGCTAGTGACAAGCAATTATCACTCAGTTATCACTCAGCACAACTGTATGTGGAGCCCACACCCAGCTGGATTGCATGAATGCTCCCAGAGCCACTCATGAATCTCACAGAGAAAGGCACCAGCTGAACCCCCCCCCAGCTCCCAGAACAGTGTCTCAGGAAGAGCCGTGCAAATTTATTAATTGGTTTACCTCTTCATCAATGGAAAGTGAATATACACCAGCTGTTGCAAACCTGATCAGATTTACCACACACTTCGGGCAAACTCACTGATAAAGATAAACAGTAAAAGTAGTTAATTGACTGCAAAATATATATTTTAAGTGATAGGCAAAAAATCAGAGTTAGTTATCAACATAAAATAAAATAAAATATAAGAATGCAGCCTAAACGCTCAACCTATTAGACTGGGACACATCTAAAAGAAGTTTTTCTCATCCCACTGGATATTGCAGTTCATAGTATACAGGTTTCACCCTTGAAACTTGGGCCTGTCCCCTCTGTTGGAGTCTTCAGTCTTCTTAGTGTCTTTGTTGCTTGCAGCATAGGTGGGGGTAGGAGAAAGGCCAAGCATGGGGCCCCTGTGTTATGTTTCATACCCTTTGTCCATGTGCTTGGAGAACACAAGTCCAGGTACGTCTGGGGGCACTGCTGAATCCCCAGGCAAGGTTGAGCAATTCCCCTGGTGCGGCCTTTTGCAGAGGAGTCATTGAATTGTAACTCCACTGCTGGACAATGGCTGTTAATGGGTTGTTTGACCCGCCGCCAGGGCATTGATTACTTTCCTTGGCATTGTCTCTGGAGAGCTAGTACCTGGGTGCATCCCAAAGCCACAGCATATTTTAGTGACAACCATACAGCACATTCTCATAACTTCATATGCATTGATGGTATACATATTTAGATGGAACAATGGCTTTCAGCAGATCATAACCTTTCCCATGATACCTCACATGGCATGCTTTATATGCAGTATCACAGTTGCATGAAAATGAGGAATATGGGGGTTACAGGGTGCTCCCTCAAGGTAAAGAATGTCACAAATGTCTAATGGTGCTTTTTCCTGTTGTGATATTTGAGGGTTTATGAAGAATACATTTTGGAGGGTAAGGGCATATCTTGCTTTATGTTAGTACAGCACTGAGAATGCTGTCAGTACTCAGGAATGAATCATTGTTATAGTTTCTTGCTAGTTTCCAAGATACTGCAGTGTGTTGGATAAAGAGTTGAGCTGTTTACCGTACAAACATATTCATGCTTAATGCAATTAGCTATACTTTACAGAATGGTAATTTAACAAAGCCCATCGCTCTGATCTGGAAAGTAGGTTAAATAAAACGTGACCACACCTGCTCCATGGAATCTTTCTTCTTCCACTTTAAACAAGATCCAGTTTGTTAGGATAGAAGGTTAAGAAAGATTTGGATTTTTTCTTGTAGGAGGGGAAGGAGATCCTTTGGCTTATACCCTAGAATTGTGAAATACAAATAGGAAGCATGTATATAGACTGTTTTATCAGTGCTGCTGAGTGGCGAGTTAAACAACTGGATTGGAGCAGTGCATTTGTTTAACCTCACTAGCATAATGAGCTGCCAGGGGGATTGCTCCACTTAATAGCAGTCGTTCATTACTCTGGAACCATTCGCTCTGTTATTTCTCTTACAGCAAAGAGAATTGGCAGTTCATAGTTTTAGCCTTCTTTATAAATCACGCTTAATGTCAACAGCCTTGAGACTTTGCCAAAACAATCCTAACAAATCCTAATCCCAGTCTTTCACGGTAAGTATTTGCATCTCCGAATTCTTCTGTGTTAGTGCTGCATGTCTGCATAGGACCTTCTTGGAATGCTACTATGATCAAGGAAATATTTAAATAATGTATTACTTTTTATTCACAGGTACTTTGCATGTTATTTATTCTTACCTTAAACTACCAGAGGTATGAAATTTTCGGCAGAAAGCATATTTGGATAATTGAAATTTGGATACTGCCATTATATCACAAAGGTCATCAGACCAAATGTCATTATTAGATAACATGAATTCCATTTGTAATGACACAGATTTATTTGTGTGTGCCAAGCTGTGCATTAAAATGTCAAACCCTACACCTGAAACCACCCATCTACTTAGGATGATAGTTAATGCTTGGTATTGTTCCAAGGGTGCAAAGTAAAAGCAATAATGCTTTCATAAAACAAAAGTCTCTTCTTGGAAGCCATCACATTTTCAAACCCTTGCTGAGCCGCCAAGGGAAAAGAGAGATTTTTTGCTAATGGCAAAAGAAATGATTATTTTAGGGAGTGAATTAATAGGATATTAATGAGTCTTGTTCCCAGTGCATTGTTCACTTCACACTTGACAGCAGCTCCACGGATCAGAATGGAATGTGTCTGTTCTTTACTGTGAGTTTTAATACTGTATTTTGTACTTAAAGATCATAATGTTTCCTCATCATTAAAATAACCACAAAAATTAACTTCTGCCATCAGGGAGAGACAGATGGCAGTTTGATGGCCTCATTATTCTTTTTCCTTTTTAGCAAGAGTAATGTTTAATACTGGCTTACACGATCTAAAAAGTTTCCTCATGAAACCTACTGTAGCTGGCAGAGTCAAAAGTATATAAATACATAACTGTTAAATTTCAGCTCTCTATATGTGTTCACTATAAATACTTTAGGCCTTCATCTTGCAAAGACCTATACATATTTCTACCTGTATGCACTGTGAATAGTCCAATTGTATGACAATTTACAGGCTCAAATCCTGGCACCATTGAAGTTAATAGCAAAACTTCCATTGACTTCAGTGGGGCGACCATTTCACTCAAAGCACGCATGGGTCTTTGCAGAGTGAGGCCTTAGTGTGTAACAGATGGTGACAATGTTGTAATATTCATGAAGAAAGATGTATATATTGATTACAATAGGAGACAAAAAGTGAGGACATCTGGGTTCTACTCCCATCTCCACTACTAGCTTGCTTAGGGTGGGTATGCAAAAAAAAAAAAAATGGATTTCAGCCATCATTGCATTTCCTCAGTCCTGGGGCAGCTCTGATATGGTCCTCAGATGCCAGTTAGAACAACCTGAGGGCTGGTTTAAGTGGAGGGTGTTGCAGCAGCCCAGATGAGATGCAGGGAAAACCCCACCACTTTCCCTTTTCCCAAGCCATGTTCTCTGCACTGGACACAAGGAGGGACGGTGGCACAAATGCTGATCTAATGACCCTATATTAGCTGAGGTTCCCCCCCTACGGAAGGGAGGGGAAAATATTGCTGTGGCTGGTTAAGACAGCTCTAGTGGTCTTTTATGCTGACAGAGTGACATAAACTTACACTAATGCTGGGTGAGATAAGGTCCCTTCTATCTTAAATGCAGTCGTCTTATCTTGTTTAATATGGGCCTGATCCTGCTGTCCTATTCAGGCAAAACTCCCATGGTAGGATCAGTTCCAGGGGGGTTTAAAAGGAAGTTAGACTGCATGTTCAGGTGAAAATAAGTCATAGGGCTGGATTCTGTTCTCAGCATATACCTGGGCTGCATTGTAAGACTCAAGTACGTCTTCCGACGTTATTGGAGTTAGTCAGATGTGACAGGGCGCTGTCCCACTCCTGTCTTTAGCTTAGTATACATAGGCTCGGAGGTCTTCAGTTCTTAAATATCCCAGCACAGTTTGTTTACATTTGCCTTACATTTCTACCACCTTACCGATGCAGACACCATCTCTTATAAAGGAGAGAAGGAAGGGATCTCTACCAGAGATCCTTTCTAGCTTCACTAGCCTGCCTCTTTTTCCCCTACATGTCCTTTCTGTGCCTCCTGTGTTAGTGGACCAATTTGCTCATTAGTTTTCCCCCCAGCCCAATCTGAGCCACTAATTAGGCCCCAACAAGTCCACCCAAAGGAGACTTACTTGGTGTTTAAATGACCAGAGTGCTAGCTCAGCTGTTGATTCCCAGCACCGTGCCACACTAGAATTTACACAAATATAACAGCAGAATCTGGACAACTATCTTCTGATGCTACTTCCCTATTACCCTGTTGATTTGGATCAAGTTATTGGAATTCAGAATAGATTAATAATAGTTAATAAATTCAAAAAACAAATGGCTTTTTCTTTATCATTCTGTGTAACAAGCAAAACTTATGATGTTGCAGTTAAATGTAAAGGATGTATTCAGTGAATTCTCAGGCATAATAAATATTACTGAACTGTGAGAAATTAAATGTGGAAGCACACCTTCAAAGAATGCAGATCTGCATACTTCTTAAGACTACTTACATTCATTTGATAGGGACTATAGAAGAGTCAGGATTTTAATCATGTCACTCATACGGTGCTGTAAAACAGCTTAAACAAGTCATACAGATGAGTGGATTTGCTTTGGTTTGCATATCCTTATTTCTGTGTTTGACAGTGAAATGCCCCAAGAAAGCATGAAACACTAGCAGATACATTTCATTAAAGTTATTCTTGCAAAGACCTTGCTGGGAAGGGGAGGTTTTTTTCCCTTTCTTTGATAACTAGACAGGTGCATCCTTTCTTCAACAGTCTGATATTTGTAACATGTATTTTTCCCATTTACAGTTTGATGTTTTAAAGAGCAGGTGCCTTAAGCTCAATTGGCCAAACCCATCCTTTGGTGTAATGTGCTCCATATCACTGAAGTCACTAAAGTTGCATTCCCTTATATTAGGTCCAATTCTTACACTGTCTTTAGCATCATCTCATTGAAGTCACCAGAGTTACATCAGGGATGGATTTGGTCCAATATTCCATGTGCTTAGATTTCTCATTCATTATAAGGAGTAAGAAATCAGGACCCATTATAGTGATAAAAGCAAGAGAATTCGGTAGCTTGCCGGGAAGGGTCTCAGGAATCGACTTTTCCAGATTTTGGCTTTAATCATGGAAATTATAAAGCCTTTTGGTAAATGACATGAGATTACCATAGATACTTTCAAAGCCCTTGTGACATGGCTGCTTTATTAGGCATTATGGAATACAGCATCTCTGGCTTTCTAGAAATAACAGCAGCATTTTACTGTTTTAAAAGCTGATTAACATATTTGTTTTTCAGCATTCGGCTTCACTGAACACTGTGGGCTTTTCAAACCCTTTAGAAATGGAGCCGTCTTCTACAAGGTTATCTAGGTTGGCTGATCCACAGATTCAAGAACTGTCTACTATACCGCTTAACCAATCCCAGAACATGCTTCATGTCTCTGATAGTCAGCCAGAATCTGTGCCTAGCTACAGCTTGGCATTAGACAGAGCTACAAGTGACCTGAACCCTTGGACTACTGATCACCTAGCAACAGGTGATGTGCTCCTGGGGAACACTAAGTGCAAGGTAAGAATTGCTAACATGTCTGGCTACTTTATAGCTAAGAAATGCACTTTAATAGATAACACTTGTTGTTGTCATAATCAGTAGCTTGAAGCTTGTTACTTTAAAAAAAGAAATCCTGCTCCTCTAATGCTATTTGAAGACTTGTTAGAGTTATTTCCTTGGAGTGGAAATTTAAAAAAGTCAACAGCAAATTTTGATTTGCTCTCTTTCCTCTCAAGCTGGAAAATGAAGATTTTAGTACCATGAATGGCCCTTTTGGAAATGACTCCGCCACTGCTGGACTGAACACCGTTAATGAATTAGCTCTTCCTATGCAAAAAATGCTAGAAGAGCCTATTAATCTTTCAGTCAAGAAATCACAACAGTCTGCCTCTCCTTCTGCACCCATCAGCAGTGCTGCTTGCCTGCAGTTGACCAGTGTAAAACAACTTAGAAATGAAGAAGGTACCAGGTTTTTCTTCATTGTCTGTCTGTTTTTTCTTAAACTGCTGTTGCCTGTGTTTAACCCGAGTGGCTAGTCAAAGTTTGGGCTCGGTGGGTGTTCCAGTTGGGGGTAGAAATTGGTGGTAGACAGGTATTACTTTAATGCAGTCTTGTTTATTTACAAGGAATGTAAAAAGTCCTATGTCTCGGAATGTAGGAGCCAAGAAAAGAATAGAGCAATTTCTTAGTTTACCAGCCCCCGGAAACTCCTTTAGTGAACACTCGATCCAAAAGCTCTCTCTTGCTTTTTCCAGGGTCACGCTGTGTTTACAGGATTCTGCTTGTTTTTTTTCTTGCCTCTCTTTTCCTCTCAGTTTTGTCTGTGACCCCAGTCTCTGTATATGTTCTCTTTCACTCTTACATACCCCTATCCAAAAACTACTCAGCTCCAAAGCTCCTGGACAGGTTCACACATACTTATGTCATAGTGGGGCTTATGTTTCCAGTTATTTTAATTGAAGCATGAGTTCACACATATCAACCTCAACAGGGATTTTAATCCAACTCATGACAAGATCTCACACAGCTCAACATTGCCATACTTGCAGTCCTTGCAGTAGTGTGGTTATTTCTGTACCTAAGTAAATGTATTTTATCTTATAGTACTGCATACTCCAGCACTGTTTAAAACATTATCAGGTACCTAACACCATGGAAAGGAATATTTAGTCTTATTTGTAGAGGAAAAATTTGGAAATCTTCTCTCTCGGATGGCTAGCTAGCATATTGCTGAATCAGAAAGGGTTGAAAGCTTAGAAGTGGTGTAGTCATGTGAAGTGCTCAGTGGATTAGTCCTCCTGTTAATGAGACTTGCAGGGATCACTAGTGAAGAACTGATTTGAACAGTCCAAATTCTCCCTTTTTAAAAAATTACTTCCGAAATGTAAGGTGACTACCGCTAGGTGCTACACTTAGGTAACATAGCAAATATTGGTTAAGTTAACATATTGCACAGTCTGGTTCTTTTTCTTGGCTCATTGTACTGCAGAATATTCCCTTCAGCCAAGGACTACATCTCTTTTCTTAATGGAGAATGAGACTTTGCCTAACTGCCTTCACAGGCGAATTACCATCACTGTAAGGGCTCAGTGCTACAAACTTTAAAGTCAATGGGACTATTCATGCAAGTAAGGGATTGCAGGATCAAGTTATTATTCTGTGACTTATACCAATATTTGGCTGCTTTTCTCTATAATGGATAAATTAACATTACTATTGGAGCAGTGTAGTTAGAAGATTGTAATTGATACAAAGAGGGCTCCACAACAGCGAAACGAGAGAACTCATTAGTCTTGCATGTATTGAGCCAGGTGCTGGCAGATGGAGCACCGCAGAGGCTGTGTGACAGGCAGCTACAATTTCAGTGTCAATGCTGCCAATGGAGATGTGGCCCCAGTCTGCAGGCTGATGTAGAGATCAGAGCCTTGAGCGTGCCTCCTCCCTGCCCCCTTTATCCTGTTCTGCTCATCGGGAAGGAGCAGAAGCAAGCAGCCCCTGCTGCACTTCCTGGAATGTCGGGATTGCTGTTGAGGCTCCTTGCTCACTATGACATACCCAGGGTACAATCCAGAATAATGAGTAATTGTCACCCCTGCCCTCTAACCTGGGGTGCCCTTTACACTGCTTTGCTGCTGTAGCCTCCAGTCTGGATTACTCATAAAGCACCTCCAGCATGCAAGTTATACACACACATACACAGACATAGCTGTGAGTGTGCTGCAGACAGCCAAACCTTGGCTCTTGCCAGCTTTGGTTATATTGTAGGTGGCCACACAGTATACGCCCAGTCTAAGACTTCCCCCCAGAAATCTATGTCTTGTATTGCCCAGCTCTCTACTAAACCATACAAATTCATATAAACCCCATATTTCTTTAATATAAATAATATGCACACACCCGATTACCCCAAGTTGAGTTTCCAGACACTTCAATTTAAACACGCCAAATTTAGATGAAACAATAAAAAAAGCTTATTAGCTACAAAGAAATAGATTTTCAGTACAGATAATGAGGCATGAAAGTCAGAAAGGATAACAAGAACAATAAAGATAAAATGCAACTGGCGTCTAACTTAACAAACTATGTTAAATTCAAAGTAAAATTTTTCTCACCACATGCTCTCATCAGTCGTACTGACCAAACTTTGTAGGCCAGGACCCCTTCCCCCAGTTCGATGCTGCTTCCTTTGATTCTGCTGGTGCAGTGAGTCAAAGGACAGAGGAAGGGTGTCTTAGGGTCTATCTCTTGTTTTTCTAGTCCTGTCCTCCCTTTGAGAAACATTTCCAGCTGGGACTAGTGTGATAGGCAGTCTGTGTGGAAGGGAACCTCATGCTGTTTCTTTGCTAGGATGTACATTTTTGCCCTTACTCCCTTTTCTGCCAAAGAATAGCCACTGAGCAGGTAATGACCAATCAGCCTTGTTGAGGTGTCAGCTTGCACTTTGTCTCTGAGGAACTGCTTTGGTTACGCCCCAGATTTCTCTGGAAAACATACTTTTAGTCATGATTTCAGCTTGGTCATAACTTCACATATAATGCCGCTAACATACATATTGCCATGATATTATTGATTAGCAAACTGAGTTTTCAGATGATACCTCAGAAAGCATAGTTTGTACAAAGATTATTACAACAGTGTGTAGAGTGTGGACATGGGTATGTTCTGTCATACTGACCCCTTCGTGGCCACACAAGCTCCTCTCACAATCTGATCCAAGTGCAGTGCTCCTGCAACATTTACCTTGCACTTCCATGTTGACACCTTAAAACTGTGGTATTCTGATTATTTTCTCTTTAATACTGTCCTATTTAAGGAGGAAAATGATAGAGTTCATAATGGACCCAATCCTGTTCCCATTTCAGTCAATGACAGTACAATAGACCATCCCCATTTCCAAATTAATGCTATGTAGTTAAATTCTGTAATGAGGATTACACATGCACAGTGCCACAGGGGAAGAGAAAAATGGTGCTTGTGTATGTGAGGAAGGCTCGGCTGTGGGAGATTCATATTCAATTCCTGCTCCACCACAAATATCCTGTGTGATCTTGGGCAAGTCATTTAGGCCCAGCTCCTCAAAGGTATTTAAGTGCATAACTCAGTGCCTCAGTTCCCTATCTGTAAATGGGGATAATAGTGTTTCTCTACCTCACGGGGATGTGAGGACAAAGACAGTAACATTTTGTGAGGGGCTCAGGTATTGTGAGTGATGGGGGAGAGGCAGGTAAATACCTTAGATATGAAATTATTCCAGATTGCAAATATATCACATTATATGAATATTAAAGTGCCTCTCTACCCTAATCTGACTCTGATATTATAGATATTTTCTTAATTTTCTTTTCTATTCCAGAGTCCAGTAATTATGAAAAGGAACATATTGAGATGGACTTAAAAAGGAATCAGAACACCAGGTAATAGAATCACTTTCCGCATAGAAGTACTGGACATGAAATTTGATGCAGATAGTCAGAGTGTATCCAGTTTAGTTTTATTGGCAGGTTGTTTTAAAAGGAAAACAAGTTGCCAGAAGACATAAAGTAGCAGCCATGACTAATGCCATATATTCCAGTTGCTTGAAGGCATTTGCAAGGGCTTTTTGAAATTGCATTGATATTTTTAAAGGGTGTGAAATGGGCCCTAGCCATACTGGGACTTGGGGGAGCACAAAGGTGACTCCTACTGCACACTGCGCTCTCTCTGCCTCTGCAGCTATGTTGAACAGAGCTCTGGTGTGGGTGAGAATCTGGGCATATCAGTGATGAACAAAACAAGTACATCTACTAACATCTCTTGTGTTCCTAAAGATGTACTTGTTTTTAATTTCAGTGGAATGTACACTTAACACAGCAATACTAGCAGTGTGTAGTAGGGTTCTAACAGTGTATGGGGTTAGGGACGGGTGGGTGATTAAATAAGATCACGTGCAAGTGAAAGTACATTATCACCTTGACAGAAAAACAAAGACACTTCCAGACCCTTCTTGAAGCTCATTTTGTTTTAGGGTATGGTTACACTTACAAGATTATAGCGCTATAGGTTATAGCAGTCCCCTTATACAGGAATATGTATAGCGCTATTGTATGTCCACACTCAGATGCTCCTGCGGTATAGCATGGCCACATTTGGGGCACTTAATGCAGCATTAAGAGCAGCGCATTAGGGCA
>ML677332.1:12007839-12193325 GCA_007922305.1 Dermatemys mawii | reverse complement strand
GCGCTACAGCCCTTATTCCCCATGCGGAGGTGGATTAATAATAGCGCTATAACTCAGCAGTTATAGCGCTCTACGTGCCTTGCCAGTGTGGATGGGGAGGAGGTTATAGCGCTCATGGGGGCTTTATAGCGCTATAAAGTGCCAGTGTAACCATGGCCTCCGCCTTAAATATCATGTTATTCTGCTTTGGTTTCTGATAAAAAATACACATACACATTTTACAGCTGAAGGTCCTTACCATTTGATAGCACTTTGTTCACCTGTATGAAATGAGTTGGAGGGCTCAACCCAGCTCAGAGCAGACAGATTTACATTTTAAAAAGCATCTTCATAAACTGGAAAACTACATTTTCAAAGAAAGGTTGATTTGTACATCTTCTGTGACACGCTTTATGATCATGAACATGTCACTATTTATAGACTATACCACTGGAGCTACTATAATGCCACATATTCCAAATTATATATGAAGAGTACTGTATAGTCCAGAAAGATGCAACAGAACAAGGAGTGCAGGACTCTAAATTATCTTGTCATTTTTGCATAATTTTGCTTCCAAATGTTGTTTTCCAAATATTTTTCTTTTGAAATCATGTGGCTAGTGTGATTTTTCTTGAAGTCAGCCGCACTCTGAAGAGTGTCAGCCCGAACCAGCTTTGGTTAGTTGAAACACAAAAGCAGGAGGGCAGACATCATAGAAAGAGATTTAGGCCCCAACTCAGCAAAGTAGCTAAGCACATGATTAAATTCAAAGAGGTGAGGAGTTCCTACTTAGCAAAGCATGTCAGCATGTGCTTAAATTCCACTGACTTCACCTTTAGGCATGTGCTTTAATGCTTTGATGAATCGGGCCTTAACAAACAAACAAACTGAGTACAATGGAAAAGATGTTGAAATCAGAAGAGGACTCTGTTCAATACTAATTAATTTTATCATAATTTCAGAGCTTGTACTAAAGAGCTAAAGATCCCCTATGTGCGATTGGAACGCCTGAAAATATGTGCATCAGAATCTGGGGAGCTTCCAGTGTTCAAACTGCAGCCCCAGAAGGATGACCAAGATGAGACTTTCCTTCTTATAATTGAATGTGGTACCCAGTCTTCAAGTATGGCTATAAAAGTGAGTTGGGTTTGCATGGTTGGTTGTTTGCTTTCTCTCTCTCTCCCTCTCTTCCCCCACTGACTTTGCTAGGCTTCTTGTGATTCTCTGAATTTGCCTGATGATGGATTTTACTATTCTAAGGTACTCTAGATACTTTGGTGATGGGCAGCAGTATAAAACCCTAAGATTAATAGCTATTGCAGCACTAGTTAGCTGTGTTCTTAGAGTATCCTCCTGCCATCCTGTTACTTTCCTTTTAAGAATACTTCAATGGGCTTTGACACTAAAGCAGTGGTTGTATACTGGTGCTGTAACTGGCCACTTTGATCCATCCATCATACAGGGTGAACCGCTTAAAAACAAATCTAAGATCTGTCAGACCCATGCTTTAGAACTGAAGTTCTATTTAATAGTACTGTCTCCTCATCATAGCTTTGGGCCTGAACTTGTTCCCATTGAAATCAGTGGAGATTTGGCATTGATGTAGATGACAGCAACAGAACTAGTCCCTTTTTGACACAAAAGTGCATTTCCTTTAAAACTTGCATTCACCAGGGTTACTGAGTGGAATTTAGCTGTCACGAAAAACAATATAGAGTTGACATCTGAGCTGGAACTGGTTCCTGTGACGGACTTTTAATAATAATAACAACAACATCCAGCTCTTATATAGTACTTTTCATCTTTAACTTTTCAAGCACTTTACAATGGAGGTCAGTATCATTATCCCTGTTTTACAGATAGGGAAATTGAGGCCAGGAAGGGAAGTGACTTGGCCACAGTCGCCTAGCAGGCCAGTAGCAGAGACCGGAGTCCAAGTCCAGTGCAGTATTCAGCAGAGTCCACTTCAGATAAGCCTCTGTTACAGTTAGGGCATCAGATGTGAAAAAGTTGATTCTGTTATTTTGGACTTCTTTCTTCCGAGGTCAATCAAGATAGTCCGCCTGAAGGACTGATTCCCACCTATGAAGATAGGAAGTTTCCCCTCAGCCGCCCAGCAGGACAGGTGCCATCTGTTTTTGTAGACATCCCTCCTGTTGATCACAAGCTTAGCAATGGGAATGGCATCCCTGGCATGAAAAAATCTCTCCTCGCTCAGGAAGCCAATCCAATTGAGAATGAGGATTTCTGTGCCGTTTGTCTGAATGGAGGAGAACTGTTGTGTTGCGATCACTGCCCAAAAGTGTTTCATCTCTCGTGCCATGTTCCAGCTCTGCTCAGCTTCCCAGTGTGAGTACATATAACACTTCCCTTATTCGATCTCTGATTCTGCCTGAGGGGCATATATGTCAGTATTACAAGGGCTCTTCCATGTTCTCTCTCTGTATTGCCTTTTTCGGTCATTTTACAAAAGGCAGGAAAATTTTCCCACTCTCTCACACCATCAGTCAAATGAATTATTAACAATAGCTATGATCTCTTCCCCAGCAGTCAGCCAGCACTATAATGGAGAGGCAGACCTGAATTTTATAAACACGACTGCGGTGTGTTGGAGATAGTTAAATCCTTAGACTTTGTATAAAATCTGTGATAAAGAACAGTGCAGGGACCAGGAAAATCAGAGAGTTTTATTTTGTAGAGTTTCTCCCTGGTTTCATTAGAGGGAGATTGTCCCACAAAAAAGAAGGCAGGCAAGCAGCAAGGCCTTCTAAATACAGCGTGTGGATGACCTCAGCTCCAGACCTACGACTCTTAAGGTATTTGTGGAAGATTGGGGCTTTTGTACAGAGATCCAGTGCTTCTGCACTAGCCCCTGGGTCCTTCTCATATCTCTCAACCTGCCAACATCTATAAACCTCAGTTCCATGAATCTGAATTTCAGAGGTAAGTCATTTACGAAAGGAAGAGTCAGAGAACACCATATTTGTGAGGAGTGCAAGTAAATTTGCCTCTAAAATGATGGAAATCCCTTGAAAGGTGGGGTATTGGTTTGAGAGGTGTGGACAATCCTTTATCCTCTCAAACCTGCAAGATTTCATGTTGTTGTTGCAAGAAATAGCTAAATTGTTAAACCATAGTTTCAAAACATTGTATAAACATTGTATAAAACATAAACATTGTATAAAGCAAACTTTCCCTATAACATAGACGTGCTGGGCCAGCTTCAGATTCATCCCTGTTGAAGCCGTTGGGTCCCGAAATGTAGCTAGCTCTTTTTCAGGGGAAGGAGGGGAGGCAGTGTTATTTGCCTGTTATCATAACTTTTCTGAATGGTAGATATTTAGGCCTGGATTCTACAAAAGTTGCATCTGTCAGAGTTCCATTGAGAGCAATGGGGTTCCTGCTAAAGGATCTGCCAGTTTGGACCCCTTACATCCATGCAGAGTCTCTTTCAATCATTTGGGGTAATTTATCCCACCAAACACATATGGAGATAACTAAATTCTTTGCCCATTGATGTAGCAATGTGTTGAACCAATTCTTCTTCAATGGTTATTGAGGCTTTACTGTAGCTTGATGAGTATCTCTTTGTATACGTACTTTCTATATTTTGAATAATTGACTCTGTAATCTATAGGGGCCTGAACCAGTCCCCCATGAAATCAATAGAAAGGCTCTGATCAGTATGGATCAAAGGAAGAGAAATACTGACAATGGCCCCAGGGACCTCTGATATTTATTGCACTGATTTGTTTTCCCTATATTTTAATTTTTGAAAAAAAAACTATACTAGAAACCATCTAGCTGTGCACTCACTGGCATATGCTCACACATGCTCTTATTACAGTTTCCCTCCTCCTCCCTCCCTCTGCTCCATCCTGTTGCCACAGTGGATGTAGCAAGCATCTTGTGTTAAATTAGACTGTGAACCTTTGGGGAGGGGACTGGTTGGGGCCTATTTTAATGCAAATAATAGACAACAATAGAGAAGATGTATTATAAAAGACCAGAATTGTTTCTAAATACCGTGTTTCCAAAAGCTTTCCATTAGATATCAGTTGTCCTTTCAACTCAGGGACATGAAATGTTGTCTTGTGCTGCAGGGGAGAATGGGTGTGTACACTCTGCCGTAACCTGTTAAAGCCCGAGGTAGAGTATGACTGCGAAAACACTCGCTACAGCCATTGTAACAAAGGGGACAGAGCACTGCATGGCCTTGATGACCTTGACCAGAAGGTGGGTACAAATATATACCAATAAATATAGACACAGAATTCCTCATTGTGAGTGTCCTCAGCTATTAAATCCCCTGTGAAATAGAACTCTGTTCTGAAAGCCTGTGCAGTAAACTCCAGTCTACTCAGCACCTTGCTACATGAACCAAGAGTCAGAAATACAAGACGGAGCTTGTGCATCTCAGTGATATCTGGGCTTAAAATTGTTCAGATCTTTTAGAGCTGAACAGTGAAGTTTCTGTAGGGAAAAGGAATTGGCTGCAAAGATTTCCCTTGGTTGGTTACCGAACAAAGCTGAAATGTAATGGTTCACTGACAATTCTGGAGCAAAGTTCCTGGCACCAACTGAGAAAATGAAAGAATGATAATAGATGTTTCTCAAGTTACCATGAACTATATCCTTTTTTAATATTGTACTAATAACCATCTTTCACCAATTATATGTGCATTTATATTAACATGCAACATTTGGCCAGCTACTGCCAGAGATTTGTACTGATTGCTTACTGTTAATTAGTCCTTGGTGGCGAGCTTTCTAAAGAAAAGATTTCTTTTAATTGTAGCTGTGTTTGGATGCATTGGGAAAAGATTTATAAGGGCATTAGACAAACTCTTTGCTGCTTCCTATTCTATCTTTTGCAAAATTCTAAGAAGTATCAAATTATTTAATGTGTTGGTTACAGAGTCAATAAATTAATGTCAACTAGCAGACACCCAGAGCCAAATTTTCAAAGAGCCTTTGAAAATATACATGTGAGAAGAGTAAATGTACCTATCTGTGCGCACAAACCTTCCATTTATGCACACAAAACAACTGTGTGTGTCAGTGTTAGTCTTCATTCACAAATGTAGCCCTTTGTGCACTTGCAAAAAGAAAAGCTAAAAAGGAGGCCACATTTTCAGGGGCTTCTTGAAAATTTGGCCCCTATTATCCTATGCTCTGTACATACGATACCTCCATGTAGATCATAGCAGGTGCCTCTGATAGTGAAATGGTCTCATCTAAATAGTTTTCACTGTGGCTGCTGTTCTTTTAATCAGTGACTGAAAGAAGTGAGTGTGGAAGGAGTGAGTGCACAAAGGGAGGGGGTGATTTCCCAAGTCTGTCTAAAACTGCAATAAAATATTTATTTAGAAAGAAACATCCAAAATAATATGGATCTTAAAAGCAAGAGAAGAAAGGGGGTATAATCATCATGGTGGTGTGTGGTATTAAAGTACTTGGTTCTAAATGAGGCTGATTATCCGCAGGGTTAGGAAGCATACCCCTCAGTATTCAGAAGTGCATGGCTCTGCAGCAGCTCCCAGTTGTCTCAGCATTGATTCTGATTTTGGGTTTTACAGAAATGTGAGAAGTTGGTGCTTGCCCTGTTCTGCAGTAGCCTGAGTCTTCCTTTCCACGAGCCTGTCAGTCCACTGGTAAGTGCTCCATACTCAGAGAACTAGGAGAGAATCCAAAGAATAACCGACCTCTGCTCACAACTCTCTCCTTGTCTCCTCAAAGGATAACCATAGACATTCCAGCTAAACAGTGGAGTCACGTACTGTTAGGTGTTTCATCTTGTGCAGTGCCACTAAGGTGCCAGATCAGAAAACGAAACACTAATGGCCTATACAACATGCCAGCAAATTTTCTAATAGCACGTTTGGGTATTTAGTGTAAGACAGGGGTGGGCAAACTTTATGGCCTATGGGCCACATCAGGGTTCAAAATTGTATGGAAGGCCGAGTAGGGAAGGTTGTGCCTCCCCAAACAGCCTGACCCTGCCCCCTTCCACTTCCCGCCCCCTGACTGTCCCCCTCAGAATCTCCAACCCTTCTAACCACCCCAACTCCTTGTCCCCTGACAACCCCCTCCAGAGACCTCCCTGTCCCTAATCACCCCCTAGGACTCCACCCCCTATCCAACCCCCCTGCTACTTGTCCCCTGACTGCCCCGAACCCTAGCCACACCCATGTCCCCTGGGACTCCCACACCTTATACAACACCCTCATCTCCTGACCACCCCCCGAGACCCTCTGCCCCTTATCCAATTCCCGCCCCCCAGCCCAGCCCTCTTACCACGCCACTCAGAACAGTGTATCTGGCTCTGGCCAGCCACGCTGCCACACTGATCCATCGGAGTGCGCAGCCCCACTCCCCAGAGCGCTGCTCGCGCGATATGCTGGGGCTGTGCAGGAGTGGGGACAATGGAGAAGGGGCGGGAGCAGCCTCCCCAGCCAGGTACTCAGGGGCCAGACAGGATGAGCCCGTGGCCGGATGGGGCCTGCAGGCTGTAGTTTGCCCACCCCTGCTGTAAGATGTTTACAAAATGCCAGGTTGGTGAGAGGTGTCATGTTAAGTTAGAACTATTGACTTACTGGCAGTGGCAGACTGAGACTGGACCAAAGGGGCCTGTACCCAGGGGCCCCGGTTAGTTGGGGAGGGAGGCCCAGAAAAATGGGTGCCGTGGTGCCCTGTCCTGTTCCACCTGCCCATCGCCTTGGGAGGGAGGATGATGCGTGGGGGCTCTGCTCACCCTGCAGAAAGTGGGGGAGCCCGTTTGCTCTGGCCCAGGGCTTCCACAAACTCTAATCCCCTTACTGGATATGTAGAAAATGCAAGGTAGTGTAATGGCAGTATATCATGCTGCCATAAGAGTAGGTTTGGAAGGATTAGATTTTTACTGGTAAATGTCGGTAAACATCAATTTCACCTTAAACAGAAACCAATAAAAAATATTTCCATCTATAATAATAACAATTTACAGGTAGGCAAAGTAAGAAAAATGCTGCTTGAGAATGAATTGGAGTTTGAATTAAGGGTATTTGCTTGGTATATTTTGACATGTGATGTTGACAGTTTGTGTTTTAACGATTATAAAGCTTTAACTTTTTTAATCTCCATGTCTAATGTCATTAAATAATTGTCTGTCTGACTCCCCCAACCGTTAAATTCTCAAAACTGTGAACATTTGAATAGATTGAAATAGAAAAAATGCTTAAACCCCCAAATTTTACACAACTGTTAAAATTTAAATTGATAAAAACAAATGCTTAAAAATAAACAATGAATTCTGCCAAGCCTACCAAAGAGTGACCTGGACTTTCGAGTAATTGGATGCATGATAGAGATGATGCCATTTTTTGGTGTCTGTCTCTTAAGACAGGTCGTTGCTCTTTGATCCAGGCACCATACTGTCTCTCCAGTATTTACTGGGTACGTTGAAGAGAACACAGCAGTAAATATCATGATCCTCAACCCCAGCATGAAGAAGTTTGGAGGAGAAAATTAGAGAAAAGCAGAATAAATAACCCATATAATAATATAATATCTAAGAAAAAAATTGCAACTCAAAGCAAATCACCAAACACTTGTGGAACTCATTACCAGCAAGCAAGTTGCTTGTTGGGAAGGTTAAATGAGAGAAGAGAGATTTGGTGCCCACCAAAGAATCTGAGGTTGGCATCAGAAAAATTCTGTGGTGACACACTTCATAACCACTACAGGCTGAGCCCTGACAATGGTGCTTTGGTTTAAAGGCAGTATAAGAATGCTGGCCCATTATGGTTTAACCTCAGTTTGTTCCCACTAAATGGCCCTGATTAGTGTATTAGATACATTTGTTAAGAACAAAAGAATGGCCATGCTGCATCAGACCCTCTAGCCCAGTATCCTTTGTGGCCAATGCCAGATGCTTTTCTAAACTGCCTGGTGACATCATCTCAGAACATTATTGTTAGGGCTGACTGGGGGGAGATGTTATTTTGTTGTCGGTATTACCCATATTACTGTATCCATAAGGATTAAATGACAACAGGAGTATCATGCTATAAAGGAACTCCAGAGACTGGAAATATTATAAGAACAGTCACCCCAGTGCATTATTGTGAAGATCAGTCTTGCAAGCAGCTATGTGTTTAATCCAGCCTCATGTTTAACTAAGGAATGAGGAAGATTATCTTTAAGTGTATGAGTCAGATTTTTCCTCAGATTTCCTGTGTAACCATGGGAGAATCACTCCTATTGTCCTGTAACTCACTTTCCTTATTTGTAGAATGGAAATACTACTACTTATTTACCTCACAGGGATGTCTGAGATCTTTAGATGGAAGGCATTATAGCCAGAGTAGTAGTATTAATTAACTGGGTTCCCACTTTGACGAAGGTTATTCCTAACAATCTCCCTCCATTTTCTTTTTATCACAGGCTCGTCATTATTACCAGATCATCAAAAGGCCCATGGACCTGTCAATCATGCGAAAAAAACTCCAAAAGACGGACAAATCACACTATTCTGCACCGGAGGAACTGGTCGCCGATGTGCGTCTCATGTTCTGGAACTGTGCAAAGTTCAATTATGTAAGTATCTGCTATGCAAAAACCAGCATACACCACCATCAGCTTGTGAAACAACAGAAATCTTTGGTCTTGTCCACCACTTTATTACAGTGGTGTAACTATTGATTCCATTGGAGTTACATGGGCATAAACTGGTCTAATCGAGTGGTTAATGAGAGTCCTTAACTGTTAGAAATTCTATAGATTTGTTAATGCCAGAAATATGTGTTTGGAGACTGGAGCTACATGGATATAAAAACTAAAAGAAGGATGTGTCAGCTAGTTAATGGACTTCCTGAGATGAGAGCTGCTGGAGTGCTACTGGGATTGCTATAAGGATCCAAATATCCAGCAAAATAACTGTGAGAATTAAGGTTTGCGGGAGGAGAGCTAACAGATTCCAAAGCACTGGAGTAGCTCATAGCAGATCCACTTTCTAATGGGTGCAGAAAATGCCTTAATAGCAACACCTGGATTAAAAGTATGGTGTAAGTGCAGAGGAACTTGGCAGACTGTGGGAAGAGCAGAGGAGGCTAGTGGAGATGTAGGAGACAAGTTCCAACTACAGGATGCTCCTATTTCAGGCAGGAGGCTAGGCAGACCTGCTATTATAGCCTTGGTGAGTTATGGGCATACAATGATACTGGGGATTATTATTTCTTCCCTTACAGCCAGATTCAGAGGTTGCAGAGGCTGGACGATGCCTGGAACTGTTCTTTGAGGACAAGCTGAAGGACATTTATCCAGACAAGCATTTTCCTTTGATGCAACAAGAAGACTCTGATTCTGAAGAGGTGGAGAGGGAGAATAGCCAAATGGCCCCCAAAGGGTTCCCATGGCCATCATATGGACAGGAGTGCATTCAGCCGAAAAGGAGGCGGCGCCATGCTGTAAGAATGCAAAAGCAAAGGCATTTGGTTGCTAAGTGGCCACACTGCTAATTCCATTTACAAGTGTTGATGGGAAGTTTTGACAATGTTTTGTGGGAATCAACTGTCAAGCTTCTATCCCGTAAATGCAATCAGTTCTACAAATGTATAGCAAGATGATCTCAGCGGAATAAAGTGTCAGTGGTATAAATGTGTGTGTGTGTGTGAGTGAGTGAAATCTCTCAAACTACCTGGTTATCTTCCTAGTAGGAAATGGTGTAAAGAATTTTTTGAAAGACTAAGCCCTCTAGCTATTCACTGTTTGTTTCCTTTGTATGCAGGAAAGTGAAAAAACTAAAAGAATGATGTTTCAGCCAGCTAACAGCCTGCCTCATGTGTGACCTGCCAGCATGCTACTGGATTTGCTATGAGGAACCAAACACCTAGAAAAATAACTGACAGAGTTAAGGTGTGTGGGAGGAAAACAAGGAAAACATTTGGGTTGTTATTAAAACATTCCTCATCTGCTGACCACCAGCCTTACTCAAAGACTTAGAGGATGATGAAGAGATCTGAGCATTTTTAATCTACCCAGTACTCTGCCTATCTAATCGCTTGTATGTTTGCAGCATTTACACTGGAGTACTAATGTTATGGTGACATATAATGACGATTAGTAATAAAAGTAGGATGTTAATAATCTATAATACTTCTGTACAATTTCATAATCTATTTAACACAATCCTTCATTTTATAGAGCACAGCTAACCATGTAATCTTGCATCTGCAATGCAAATGTTGACCATGATGTATGTTAAATATGGAGGCTAGTCACCAAAGACCAAATCCTACAGTCTTATTCAGCAATTTCTCTGGGAACTCTGCCTGATTTAGGCCTACAGGATGTAATTATCTGGTTAGTTGTTTCTTTTGAAGTGGCGCATTCTCCTGAAATCACAAAACAGCACATGCTAATATTCAGGGCTGTGTGTGAACTATTTCTGAGTGCACAATGGATGCTCAGTTTACAAAGAGTCACTACACTTGTATCTAACTCAATGCTTTGTATAGCATCGGGGAATCCTTGAGTATCAAAGGCAGCAAAACCAAATCCTGTTTTGCCCTTTAAAATGGGCAGTGGCATTTACCACGTTAATGATAAAGCAATTATATGGTTATAGAAGTGCCTATAAAATAAAGTGATATCTCATTGATTTTCTGTTTTGGTTACTTCTGGTTAACAACAATGCCTTAAAATGATATTAGCCAGTGTACACACAGAGCTCACAAGAGAAATGAAATGGTCACTAATTCTTCATTTTCTCACATTGCCCAAACCATTGACAGAACAGCTCCTAGGGCCAGATTGGTAGCCTTGCAATTTCCGTGACCAAGGTACAGCATGTAATTGTGCTGGGCCAGTTCTGAATGGTGACCCGGAGTCCAAAGGTTACAGGTTGCCTCCCTAAATGAGAACTAAGCTGAACCAGACCTTATGCTGGCCAGCACACTGGGTGTGTGGAGGAGTGTCTTCCTCCTCCTTGCACTCCTGCTCAGCTGTGGAAGATAGGGCCATTATCTGGCCCCTGGAGAGGAGAGCTGTTGCAAATCCCACACCCAGTTGATTTCATTGAGCTATAATCTGTTTCCTGAAAATAAAGAAGATATTTTCAGAATGGTTTATACTGGCTGTTGTCTGGTCACCATGTATGTGATTTTAGAGAACACTGTAAACAAAGACTTTATGTATGGAATAACAAGACTCAAATGCTGTATTTTGTTGTCTGTGTCCAGGTACATTGTTCCTTTTTTAAATTAGGCCCAGGTCTGTTGTGGATGTTACTGTATCTTCCAAGAGTGCAACGCTGGCAGGATATAGCCCTGAGATCCAAGCACTTTTCTAATGAGTTTTAGTTCGGTTCCCTGGGTGTAAGGTCAAGTGCTTTGGTCCTAGTGCTTTCACTTGGATAACAGACACAACAACTGTTTAAACAATGGGTTTCAGACATAATGTCATGGAGGCAGGCAGACTAAAAAGCTGAACTTAACAGCACGACTGTGCACATGTTAGATCTCATGTGACTTGGAAACATCTTTAAGCCTCAATCCAGGAGGTCACCACCACCACAGTGCATAATGTGTGGTGAGACCAGCATCTTCTATCACAACAGCTTCCTTCAAATTGTTGCCTCTACAGTCTACCCTTTGGGGTGTAGGTAAAGAGGGGCACCACATCTCTAGAGCCTATGTCTACTCTAGAAATTCTTCAGGAAAAGTCAAAAACACAGTGGCACCAAAAATGGAGGATTTGAAAGCAAGAAGCTCTTTTTTTTTTTTTTTTTTTTTGCCATCAGAACAGCCATATCCATTTAATTCAAACACAAATGTTGAATTGTGTTGTTCAGAGGGTCGTTTTTCTTCTGACTAGCTCACAGTCAATCACACAGTCCAGAAGATCTGAGGGGGAAAACTCCTCTAAGTATTAACTGCATGCTGTTGAAATTATGTATGTCCCAAATTGTGTCCTGGAAACATCCAAGAAATCCCAGTGGGTTCATAGTAATGTAACTAGGGTCAGAATTTTTCCCTTTGCCTTCAGCGCTAGGTTACATACGGAGTGGAAAAATCCTCTTCATGCTTAAGTAGTTTAAAAACAGGTTAATTACATTTAAATAATAGGTTTGCTGAAGAAGAGATATCAGCTACCATTTGAACTTCCCTTAACTTAGTTTCAGAGAAACACTCCTAATAAGATTAGCACAGCATGAGTGACAATGAAGTTAATAAAAGCAGGTATTTACCTTCATAAACATGCAATCAATCTTAATGTGCTTTTGCTGAACAATAAAACTTGTGAAGTGTATTTGTGTGCATGTCTTAATCTGAGATTGTTGCTTCCTGAGGTAATATTCCACACGGTTCAAGTATAATGAAAGTAATCTCCTATCTGTATCTGGCTTTTAAATACCACAGACACCATCAAAATGCCCAGGCTACTATTTGGCACTAGCCTTTCATCAAATGATCTTTACATCAGGTGTAAAGAATGTCAGTGATTTTTTTGATCTGGTGATTGATCTGTTTGTCTTTAGCTCTTGCATCATGCATGCTGCATAGTATTCTCCTAGTGCTCCCTTCTGTTATCTTGCATCATGTTAACTTGAGACCCCCTGTAGTAGAAGCCCTATTACAGTGCCATAGACAAGGAACCAGAGCAGGCTCACACAGCAGAGTGGTTGCCAGCCTTTTGCTGTATCATGATGGAGGCACAGAGAACTGCTTGGTGCCATTCAGTCCCTGAATGGGGAAAACTGCTTGACAACTACCAAAGCAGAGGCACAGTGGCCTGAAGGAAAATTAGCTTCTCTCCTTTTACTGTCCTTTAAGTAGGAAAGACTTTGACCACCTAAGTATTCAAAAAGAGAGTTAAAGAATTGCATCCTATAATGCTGATAGCCTACTTAATCTCCACAGAGTCAATCCCATCTGTTTTCACTAGCCAGGGAGGAGAGAAATTTACTGGAGTTATGCCAGGATATGTTCGGCCCAAGACCCTGAACCTGCAATGGGTTCCATATGACCATGTTTTTAAGCCTTCATGGAGTCCTAATTAAGTTTATGCAACTCTGCAAAGACAAATGATCAGATCTCTGAATTGGTTGTTTTCCACAAGCCAGTGAAGATCCAGAGAAGGGAAATGAAGCTGACTAGAGGAACTGGTTGTCTTTACATATGATGGCAAATTGTAAAAACGGAGATTAATTAACCTGGAAAAAAAAAAGAGTTAGAGGGGACTTGACTGAGGTCTTCATAGTGTGGTTATATGCTGGAAAATGACTGTAAAAATAGCATAATGGTATTCCCTGATTATTGCCTCCCACTGTTTCCAGATAAAATGTGATCCGTTTGCAAGACAAATATGTCCACCCACCCCCCGGATCAGGCCTACAAACTCACATTGCACTCTGACAGTCAAAGTTTGATCTGTCCTCCTCATACATCATCACCAATAATACACGATCTCCAGGTCAAATTATTCCCTCAATAACACCCATCCAAACTCACATATGGCTAATGGTTTTTTAACAGCTGTCACTGAGGGCATGATTTATGCTGCAGGCCCCCCGTTAATGGTGATGATGCACAAGAAGGAAAAATCCCAGTGTGGCTGTCAAAACTCAGGATGAGTTTGTAGGATTGAAAAAACTAAACATATTTTTACTTGCGAAGTGACAAAATTAATCTGGATTCAGTGAGATGCAATAAACCTGGAATGTCAAGATGCCATTGTCTTACAGTCAAATTTCCAGGGCAAAACTACACTTGACGATTATGAAGGGCATAGTGAAAACAGATTGGTCTCTCCTTTACACTGTTGACAGTGTGAGAATAAGAGGAAAATGTATGTACAATAGCAGGTACATGTGGAACACAGGAAAGGGAATTCTGCTTTATGTGAGACACAACCAGCCCGTGAAAAGCTCTGAAGTTGCAATTCATGGGATTGGCTACTTTACCAGGATTTTAACAAGCAGCAGATAATTTTGATGCCATTTGCAGCTCTTCCTACTCATTTCAGATAAATGCAAGCATTCAAATCGGTTACTTCAGGGTGTAAGATGATCACTCTAGAGGCCAATTTTTTGCTCTAGTTCATTATATATCTGACTAGGTGTTTTTCAATTTTCTCTGAATGATCTGATGTGATTTTGAAGATCTTGAATTCAGCCAGTACCATCCTGGGAGTGGATCGACACCAAAGAGGCTTTTTATTCAGATTGTCTCGTTATTGCTATGTACTATACCCCTTTCATTCAGGGTATCTGGAAAACATTGCTACTTATACTTATCCATATGTTGGACATTCAGCAGGTCTATTAGGCTGACCAGATACCAAGTGTTAAAAATCGGGACAGGAGGTGGAGGGGTAATGGGTGCCTATGTGAGGAAAAAGACCTCAAAATTGGTACTATCCCTATAAATTCAGAACATCTGGTGACCTTAAGGTCTATAGAGGAAGTGCTGTACACATTTGGCTTCCAGCCTGCTGCTGCTAGGGACAATGATGGTAGCAAGGATTGCTGGTAATTCTAAGTAAGGCAATTGAGTTTCTGCTGGTCTGCATCATGAATTTTGTTGTATGTAGAATAGAAAGAGCGCTTCTAGATGGTGTTCAGAAGGTTCCCATGCCTCACAGGCTGGATTCTCCCTCTGCAGAATTATATAGGAATTGTTTCTTCAGGTTTTAATAAGATTTCTTTCATATGAAGTAGTTCTAATTTTATCTTTTCCATTAATTTAAATTCTGTAATTTTCACTGAGGCTAATAAGTGTATAATTGCTGATAAAACTCTAATATGGAACTGTAGCCAAACATAAGACTGTTAGAGAGACCTCCATAAAGCCAGAGCTGAAAACTAAAACAAAGAACATATATACAACAGGGAATCAAATTATAATTGCAATGAATTGCAGGCCAAATGTACATGCTGAACTCCAGGACAAGCCAAAAATTTCAGTGCAGTTAAGTGAGGTCATATGTGATATCACTGGGTACTAAGATTTCTTCTTTTTTTTTTAATGTCCTAAAAGTATGGAAGTTTCAATTTTGTTTTCTTTCAAATAGTTTGTAGAAAATAGAGATGACGTATATGCTGCACAATGTGTTTCTCCATACTGGTACTGGCCAGATATTATGCAAAATGAATATAAAAGTGAATATTTCCTCTGTCACCTTTTCTTGAGGAGAATAAGCATTTGACTCCAACCTGATTCTCCCACACCAAGTCTAAATATGGCTGAGTTCCTCAAAATCCTGTCTCACCCATTTACGCTTATTTTGAATTCCCTAAGATTCAAATTTCTGGATAAATTTCTGGCCTTATAGCAACAACCTATAGATCAGATATACCTACTGTAGCATTAAAGCCATTGAATATTAAAACAGCTTTGCAAATAAAATGTAGAAGAGGATGTTTGTTTACTGTGACGGTTAAATAATGAGTCTTGGCATTATCATCTGTTGCCATGCCATCACTGGGCCAGAGTGTTAACTGGAGTAAATCAGCATAGCTCCATAGACTTCAGTGGAGAATCTCGCTCCATACTGTTTGAAGGGACAGATGGGGAGCCTCTGTTTGTGATAGAACCAGCATTCTTATCTAAAAGCATGATTAGTTTGTAGACACTTGAGAAATGACTTTGGACTAGATGACAAAAAGAAAAATGAGGTGACTGCCTTCTGGATGATTTGGGGATTTTATAATTCTAAAACAGATAATATATAAGAATGCTCAGCCAAAAACTGGACTAGCATGTATCTTTGTTGGATATAGCAATTTCAGAGGTGCAATCTGAAGATTCTCAACTGCTAATCAATTCTATTTTGGTGTGTTGTTTTTCATCTATTTGTGGTTTTATATATCTCTTCCCCAACAGCAGGTGTGATAGAGTCAGAATACTTCAAATATCTCTTTAAAGGTATATGTAATATAAATATGCTTACAACTCTGATACAGAAGGGTATATTTGCAGGAGCACATGTCACGCTGGGATTTGACAGTTCCTAATACTTAGTAAACTTGATTCTAACTAAAGAACTGCCTACGCACTTGCACCTAGCCTATGAGGTACTTTCTGTAAAAGAAATGTCATTCTTACTAAAAATGAATTGTCAGGCAATGTACATTTCCCATTCCTAAACACTCTAGTACCTTACGCTCTTGCTTTGCTTCTGTCCATACTCTTCTTGGAAAGGATGCTTTCCAGTTGTTGGCCATAATGTGCCTCTTTGGTCAGGCTGATGCTTTGTAATTGAATCAGTAGTATAGAACTGGTTTCAGCACAAAAGATTCAGCAAATCCACTCCAGCCAGTCTTCATTGTGCTCTAAATTATTCGTTTTACCCCCACATCTATGCTAGCACCCTTCTCACTGCGCTGCCTGATAGGTAATTATCCCACAGTTCCTAGCACAGGTCCTAGAAGCAGTAGATTCCAGGAGACTTTGAAAAGCCAGGGGGCACTATGGGAGGGCTATTTAAATTGCTTCAGCGAGAATTGTTTTGTTGAGGGACCACTTGGATACCAACCAGCTGGGGCAGACTGACACAAATCAAGCCAAAGTGGCCTGCTAAAAGTAAGTGTAATCCAAATGGTATTTGATACATATGCCGTATTGCCTGCTTCTGCAATTTTCTTGTAAGTCATAAAATATTGGTGTTTTTTTAAACACCCCAGCCGCTGGAGTCCTGTGATTATGATAGAATCTTGGTTTTCATTTTTTAAAAAGTAAGTTTCTAACCTTCATGCTTGTGGAGAAAAGATGGAAAATATTAATCCAAAAGTTTTATAAACCAGAAGGCAAATAAAAAGAACCCAAATGCTGGGGGGCGGGGGCTGACTCATGAGTTTTGAATGTTTGGGGTTGACAATTCTGCCCATGTAATTCATTTGGAGTACTTCTGAGAGTGGATGCACTGTGTTTCCACATGGTGTTTAGCATAGTAAATTACTCTGTTGCAGATAAGGCCTTAGTAGTTTCAAATCCCTTAGAATTCAACAATCCATTAGAGCTCAATAACCCATCTTAACCACAAACTAAAATGTTTCCTTGCTAACTTTCTCCCCCTTTTCTACTGCACACTCACATCTGCTTTGAGCTCCTGCCTGCAGGCTGCATGACTTTTTTCTTAAGGGGAAAGAAAAAAAAACAACACAGGAAAAGAGCATTTATTTCAACCCTTTTCCCTCCCATACTCAAAATTCCAAGGACTTTGCCAATGGGTAAAGGAGAAAAAAAAGTTAGCTAAAATTTGGACCTCCACTCCTGGCTCTTTTAAGTACCTTGTTTTCTGACACTTTGCATAACATGGTCAATTTCCAGAAGTATCAGGCTTCACCCCTTGTCCCTTCCTTTGTTCCTACTAGTGTTTGAGGGATGACCCTATGTCTAATAGGGTTTTGATAATTTTTCCTTGTTTTCCTGCATTAGCCTTCTCTGTAATGCCCCCTTCCTGTCTGTAGGCTGCTGTACGTCATCCATCAGCCCTCTCTGTGGAAGCTTAGCAATGGCTTTTCATGCTGCTTCAGTGTTTTTGATCTATATATCCATCCAGCAACATAGCTCAAAATTGCTTAATTGTATAGATGTTTGTTAGATGACTGCTAGCCTATAGGGGGTCTGTTTTTCCCCTTGCCATGAGCTAGCAATTCACAGTAAATCAATGAGAATTGCATGTATTTTTCTTGAGAGGAAAACAGAACTCTTAAGGCTGATTTCTTTACTGATAGGTGGCTTGAAGTCATTATGGATCCTCAGTGATATTTTGAGCCACATTTGAAATAGGTATTGACGATTCTCATTAGCCAAGTGAAAAATATTGCCAATCCACAACTCTCTCTCTCTCTCTTCAAATCTTTCTCAGTGCACAGATTAGTTACATTGGCTGGTCCCCCAGAATATGCCATATGGAAAGTGCAGCTGTAGCAAGGTTGAACATCATCACAAAGTGGTATGATCACATCTTGTGGGATCTTCAGATATTGCAATAGCTTTCCAAAGGGTTTACACTGATTTTCTTTTCCAAATTCTACCTTCAAGTTGCACAACTTTACATGGATTTTACATGGTTTTACGTAAAATCTTCTGTTTTATTTAGTTGAATGTTGTCTTTTTACATTCTATCTAGTTCTCTACTCCTACATCCCAGTATTGTACAGTTACTGCAATTTGTGAATGATACCAGTAGATGGAGATGAAGGATCCTGATAATTAAAGAGGTGGTAAATTTAATACTGGAGATTTTACCCCTTTTATTTGCTGCTGGACATTTTCTCTTCTATGCTATAGATTGTATGACCTTTTTTTGAGTTAACCTGATTATAAGCTGCAATGTGTAGGTGGGTAATCTTACAAGATTTGAATATTCAGATTGGTGGTCTCAAAAAGTTTAAATCCACATTTAAGTTTTTGAGGTCTTAGCTAAAGGAAACCTTTTGAGAGTCACCTGACATCTTGTCATCAGATTGTGTAACATTTTCTCTGTCATGACAGATTTAGGCTCTGGCATTTTATTTGCTCATTACAATGTTGTGAATGAGAATAGAAAAATGCTTAATGTATTTGCATATAGTTTTCCCCTTTATCCTTATTGTGTGATAAAGCACATTCACCCCTATTTCTTGTAATTATTTCCTGAAATGTAATTAGTGATATGTGGGCACAGATGCTGTAGGATCTATGTATATGCAGTACCATACCTATAACAGACAAAAATAGCTGTCTGGAAGCTTCAAAGAGGAAGAACACTATAAACTAACAGATCACAACCAAAGTGATTACACAGATTTATATAAATGGGAAGTTTCTTAATACTGCATCTTTTGAGACTCTACTGTAAGGGTTGTTGGAGATTTTCCTTAAAAACAGATGTACAAAAGATTATGTTAAAAGTGGAGCTAAATAGTACAGAGGGCTTAAAGCATTCTGAAACTTCACCTCAGAATATATGGGTTCAAATGTTGGTTGCCAAATGTGACCCAAGCTCAGTGGTTCTAGCTTAGTCCCTACTAGGCCTTGCAAAACCACTCTCTTTTGAAATCATAGAAGACTGTAACACAGTATTGGGGCAGTTTGAGGGTCAAGTATGTGGTTCACTGACAGAGAAACGAGTGGAAGTTTACATTACTGGCTAGCCAGTTAGATCAACCTGTCACTTGTATTTAACCTTTAGAACTAAATAGATGAAATGCAATAAATGAGAGTGTCATGTTCTATGCAGTACTCTGGTATATTTTCTTCCCTAGGCTACCTAATAATGTCACACCATTAACTATTGGTAATAAGTCACTTTACTCTAGGAATAGACATGAATGTTCACCTCTCCTGGATTAATTAACATTTAGATACTTTAAAATCCTATTTTCTTGTTAACAGATACTATCTATTTAACTAGAAATATTTAATCTTCTCTTAGACCTGAAACATTCCAGAGAATGAATACATAAGAATTCAATGCTGTTCCTGAGTAAGAGCCACAAACTGGGTATATATGTAAATAAGAATGACACAGATTAGTGGTAAAGATGCTACTTTCAGCCTCCAGACACAATTATATTGCTGTTCACCAAGTCTGGGAGCCTAGAGATCAAAGGGACACTAAATGGTTAAAAAGATTGGGTATGTGGTTACTATCAGTGAGGCGTTCCTGGAGAGAACAATTTGATAGGGACACAGAAGTTGGACCTGCCAGAATGTCTGAAGTAGGTGAGCCCATCCCAAACTTCCAGGAGATAGTTTGAGACCTTTCTCTCTGTAATGGTTTGGTTTTAAATAAACAATACTTTGCTTTAATAAGACAGTCTGGTCACTAGGTAGCACTTTCACAGCTCCCCGAGGGAAGAGAGCTGCAGGTACTAAACCGAGTTATCCACAGTGAGTACCAGGGGACTGCAGGCCAAGGCCCAATCCTTCCTGGGCTGACATAACAATGTACCCAGGGAACACAGGTTGCTGGACTCAAAAGAATATTGCTTTTTTTAGAAAACAAATTGGCCTTATCAAGGAACAGTGAATATTAATTTATCTGAGGGAATTAAAGTAACTATTATTCTCCTCAGGCTAAATAATAATTAAAACCTCAGATACTGAATGGTGCATAGCTGAAGACTAATTTTAAATGCTAGCCATATGTACTGACTGTATCAACATTTTTGGTCTCCATTTATAATTGTTTTTTGTAGTTCTTCCTTTTATATAAAATTTTAATATTTTAAATACTCTACATAGAGAACAAGTTTAGGATTTGATTAATCATTTATCTCTTTAAGGGCTTGCGCCAACTCTCACTGAAGTCCATGGGAGTCTTTCTACTTTCAATGGGAGATGTTAGGCCCTTTAAAAGATTCCCAAAAGTCAAGGAATCATAGAAAGACTTTCATTGACTTCAACAGGCATTAGATTGGACCCTAAGTGTGGTAGTTTCCTTCTCCTACTCTAGTTGTCCCTTCCTTAATTTAGTACTATATTTACCTTTGCCTCATTATATCTTCTATTATCATGGTTCAGGTAAAATACTTATGATTTAACAAAATGTTTGCAATAAATGATCAGAGAAACTTATTGAAACTATTGTCATATACTGTATAAATATGCAGGAAGTCTACTGGTCAGTTTTTCTGGCAGCGTCCATTTACTACAATGTGTATATTTATATTCCAGGACAAAAGGTGAGCAAAGAGAGTTTTATACCATCTATTTCGGGTCAAAAAATTATATTCATACCTTTCAAGGGGAACAGCATTAAAAGTTAGTCATTTTCAACCAATATGTCCAGGGAATCCATCATTGCATTAGGTAGTATAAAGTGCAATAGCCTTAGGTGTATATTTCATAATGCCCTAAGGGCAAAAAGCAATCAAGATAGGAGCTGGTGAAAAATGTTCCTCTGGAATAGATTTCCCTTCAGTTAAAACCTGTCAGATATGATTTTCTTTTAAAAAATGTAATGGAAAAAAATGCAAGCATCTGCACTTAAGATATTTGTATCCATGTAAGTGAAATAGATTAATATTTTTAGCATGGGGAATATTTACTGAGAAATCCACAAATGAGAGTGTATAGTTATTATTTGCATTTAGTTATTAGTGCCTTAAGCCCCGAAGGTGCTTTCTCTTCTGCTGAGAACTACTGCAGGAGTAAGTGTTGCTATGAGATTTGTACCTGGTTGTTTTACCATCTCTCAAAGTGGTGAACATCTTTGAGAAAACAAATGTCTTTAGTTCAGTACATGCTTTTTTAATCACAAAAGCTTTTACCAATCACCAGATAAATGAAGATGCAGTATTTCTATAGGCTCCAGTCTCAACCTATAGGTTATCAGATAAATATTAAATTTAGCCTTGTGTCCCATAGAGTTGAAACTTTTAACATTGGCTAAAATAACTTAAGAGTAAAGGAGTATAGAAATATAATTGCATGTACAGTGCCAGTACCATAAAAGCAGTAAAAATCTGAAGAATTTAATAATGTAATTGATCATATTTGCTATTGCCACTTTCTTAATAAAATGAATAAAGGATCCATAATGATTAGTAAAATACAATTCTATTTGACATTCGTAATGAATATTATGAAACTTGAGAACACTTACTATTTTATAAGATAAATTCCCCTGGGATAAATAAACTGTCTGAATAAACTCTCTGACCAAAAGCTAAAGTGTTTATTATGAGCAGACCTGGTAGCTAATCCTAGTGTAAAGGTTGCCTAACGTTATAAGTGGACCAGTGTTTACTAGCCCAGGATATTAGGCTAAGCACTACAACTGGATCCACCTGGCTGCAGCAGTGCAATGGATCCAGCCGCAGGATATAGCCCATGGTTAATATTGAGCTAAGAGGAAGCATCCTTTGTTGTATGTTGATGATGTTATAATACTGGACTGAATTTAAAATATTTAAATTTTATATAAAAGGAGGAAGAACTACAAAAAACAAAAATGGACTCTAACAGCTTTGTATTTATTCTTATTTTACTTTAATGTGACTTTTGGAATTGATGTTTCCTTTAAAGGAAGAAAAAATTGAGATGTTGCTGGCAGAAAGCTTAAAGAATTCTGATTAGAAGAGATGATCAGAAGAGAGGGATTATAGTAGCTAACCAGGGTAGAGAAATTTGCATATTTTCAGTGCTGTTATTAAAAATTAAAAATAACTGCACTGTGAGTATATAAATCTCTGCATTCTGATTAATAATACCTGCCAGACAGGATGCAGGGATTCACATATTGTATGGTTATTGAGAGAGAGCTGTACAATGATTATGCAAATTGGACACCCAGAATTGATTAATGCAAAGTTGGGGTGAAGATGGGGAATACACAGTTATGGTTCAATAACTACACAGCATTCCTACACTCTAAGAGAGTAGAAAACCTCCAGATGAAAATTATTAATAGAATCTACTGTATCTCAGCCCCATGTAATGGAGACAGAAGTAGAAACTCCATAGTTAAGGTTGTGTGGAGATTCGCACGTAAAAAGCTGGACTAAATCCTTTTGTTTCACATTTTAATGATTAAATTTAGTCCCCACATTTGAAACAATTGGGGGCACAAATGAATTTTCTGTGCAATGTTTTACGAAAATATTTAGTAACTTTTTCAGAGTAAACATTCAAAAATGCCCTCTTCCTAAAAAACTGCAATGTTCTCTTCACATTTCATTTGGTTTCTCTCTAGACTAAACAATAACATTCCCCCTAACTCCAAATTTAAAACATGTGCCCTCTATTAATATCTGACAGGGACCACTTATGAAAATTTAAAAATAAAGTTATTTTCCTTATTCAGATTAACCTGTTTGAAGAACTTTTCACCTCTGGGTTCAAATCTTGTATAGATCCCAAGTGAAAATATGCTTGAAGATCTCAGGCCTAAATATATTTTTGCTCTAGTTACAAATCCACAAGTTAACATTATTGACATTGTTTTAAACAGGCCAAGGACTGGAGTATAAGGTATGTTGTGCACCAGGATTGAGTTGCACTGACAGAAGGATGTAGAGAAATTTGTATAGTTTCTGTTGAGGTACATGTATACTGTAATAATCTCCACTGTTCCTGGATTATTCTTAGCTGTATAAAATATTATTAGTCTTTCCCCTTCACTAAATGTAAACCACAATAAAAAAAAGGTTAAGAGGAGGAAAGTGCCAATAGTCTAGCATATGCATAACTCATATTAATCATTGTTAAAGAAGAGTAATTACTACATGCAGTGTAGCCACATTCCAAAGATAAATGTTTTTAAAATGTTTTAAAAATTAAAAACGAATAGACAAAGATATTAATTTTTTTGGTAAATCAACCCATTTTTTTAGTGAACCATAACTGTAGCATACAAAAGAAGAACTGACATATGCAATAGTTGCTAGTGTTACAGTATACTGACAATGGTATTTAGTTTTGATGTTATCTCTAACAGCTAAACAATTAAACATTATAGTGTAATCACTGCAGTTACCATGGTAGATTTTAGTAAACAGTACACAATACATTATCTGACTGTAGCTTAAGTATTACTTAAATAGATCTAGAACAGTATAGATACCTAATGTAAATATATTTAACCTACTATAGTGGTGATAAGGATTTGTGGTATTGTGACCTTTCACAAGATCCAATCTATTATTTCAGTGATACAGTATCTTCTGTCTATAATAATTCAGAGTAATACTCCATTGTACATATGTGTATATATAATATGATTGCATGAATTCATATGGAGGCAGTACAGGAAATGCAAAATATATACAATTTTGTTCTGTAAGAAAGTGCTTTTTCACATAGTAAACTTGTCTTGGATTCCATTTTCTTTCTTACAGTACTTTAACAAAAGTCTAATATTTTGGGACTCTTGAAATATTTGTATAATTGTTTAACGTACACCTCTTTTACTTTTAAAAGCTAGATTGTAGGTTTGATAATGTACTAAAATACAGATTACACTGTAAGGATGATCATACAATTTTTACTTAAATGTCTAGTCCAGCGGTGTTCAGTAAGTTAGCCACCAGCCACATGTGGCTAATAGGCTATTGAATTGTGGCTAATGCATGTGGCAAATAAGAAAAATTCAAACCCACAAGTGTGGCTAACATTGAATTTCAATTGGACACCTCTGGTCTAGTCCCTTTACCTTGGGTAGGATTGTTTGTCTGAGTACCAGTTATGCCATCATGTCTTTTAATTTGCACAAGCTCTCAAACAACAGCACACTCAAGTATTGCACTTGCTGAGCAGATGCACATAGTGCAAGGTGTTCAGCACAGGGACTTGGCTCACACCAAACTGTGGGCAAGACCTGACCCTAGGACAGGTGGGGCCTGATCTGGCACCCTTGAGAGTTTTGTCATTGAGTTGAATTGGGCAGAATCAAGCCCATCATGTCAATTTCGTATGAGTTTTAGGAATTGACTTCATACAGCTGGGACGGGGGAGGCCTCTTCCCTCTGAGTGTGGGGCAGGAGCTAGGAGACGGGAGGCTCTTCCCTCTGAGTGTGTGTCAGGGGGGCAGTGAGGGGGAGTCCTCCTCTCCCGTGCCCCCGGCTCCACAGTCGTGGGGGCGGGTGTCTGTGGCTCTGAGGGAGGGAGTCTCGCCGCGAGGCGCTCTCCGGCCCCTCCGGGAAAGGGGGCGGTGGGGGGAGGAGCGGCTCCGCGCTCGGATGCAGCCGGCCCCGCGCGGCCCCTGTACGGTTCCCAGGCAGGTGGCCGGGGCGAGGAGTTTCTGAAGTGAGGGGGCGCGGGGCCGGGCGGCCGAGGCCCGAGACCAGGCGAACGGCGCCGGCGGGTAAGTGTCCGGGCTAGGCCGGCGCTGCCAGGGCCGAGTTCCCCGCGCATGGAGCCCGCAAGTTGTCTGGTTGCTATGGCAACGCGAGGGCGGCGGAGGCGGGCCCAGCCCCCTGCGGCGTCTCGGTCCCTGCTCGGGCGGCACCCGCCTGGCGGAGAGGGGGGCAGCTGCACCGCCACGCGCCCCGCCCGCAGCCGGGACGGCGGCATCGGGCGGCCCCTGGCCCCAGCCGGGCGCGGAGAGGTAAGCGCAGCCCGGCCTCGCGCCTTTTTCTGCCCCGCCCCCCCCGCTGCTGGCCGAGGGGTTTCCGCCCCCTGCCCCGCCTGCCCGCGGGATGCCGCCGGGGTACGGGCCCCGCTCTGGGATCGCCTCCCCCGCCCGTGGGGCTCTGCCCGCAAGGCACGTGGCCAGCCGGGAACGGGAGTTCCGCAGCAGCGGCCCGCGGTGGGGAGCCGGGGATCCGCGAGAGCCGGGGGCTTTGTCCTTACAGAGCCCCCAGGGCGCTGACCGGGCCTTTTGTTCCCGTAACTTTTGGGGGAAGGCTGTTTTCTGTTACACTGCGCCAAGTGTGGGAAAGCGGGACTGCGATTGCACGGCTCGATCGTTGTCCCTCAACCTAGAAAGTGAGGTTGGTTTGGGCACGTCCTTCTCCGTGCTACTTGGAAAAAAAATGGGCATGCCGCTGTAGTGTTCTTAGTTAAAAGTTAGTCTGCAGTAAAATGCAGCTCGGGTCACCATTGCTTCATTCTGGTTTCTGTATTGTTGGGAATGACAAGTGTTGCCAGTGCAGTCCTGTATCTGTACAGGTTGTATGAAGGTCAGATCATCAGCTTCTGGCTTTATATGGCACTTACATATCTTAGCTCATTTACCTGCAGCTCCTTCTACCAGTAAAATTGGGAAATCCCATTGCACTATTAAAACTATTTTTAAGTGAACTGGAAAGCAGACTTCAAAACAGACAGTGCTGAGGATGACACTGCTGTCTCTTGGAAGTATTGGGAAATCAGTTGAATTGTATAAAGACTGTTATTGAGTGTCTGTTTTGAAAGAAGGTTAACATTAAAAAAATCATGAAAACAATGTACTCAGCTGACAGATGTGCAATATTTTAGTTAAGCTAGAGATTGTCTTCAAAACACTTGTGCAGAATGCATAGTAAGTCTTCAGAGAAATGAGACAAGTATATATGTTTAAGGGACACTTAAAGTTTTGTGCAAAATGGTCCTTCCTTAAAAGAACTTAATGGAGAAAGTCAAGTATGTTCTAAATCAGGGGTCTCCAAACTTTATGAGATGAGGGCTATAATAGATTTTTGAAGGGGCTGGTGGGCTGAAGCTACTGTAAAAAAAAAAAAAAAAAAAAGCAATATATGCAAAATCCCCCCCTCCCTTTGTTCCTCCGGCCGCTGCCGTGCCCTCACCCCGTTTGCTCCTCTGGCAGCAGCTCATGGTGGGGCTGGGGGCAGTGGCAGCTTCTCCACATGCCTGCTCAGCTGGAGGGCCGGACAAATTGAAGCCCCTGGCCGGATCTGGCCCCCGAGCTGTAGTTTGGAGACCACTGTTCTAAATGTCTAATTTAAAACCTACCATTCTATTGTCATTGAATTAAAAACAAAGACAACATCCCTCAAATCTAATTGACTGCAGAGCCATAAACTTTTGTCCTCTTCTGCAACTTCACTTAACTGTCAAATACACAGAGCTATGTTGAGCTCCCAGATATGAAAATTCTTTCACTAGAAAGGCACAGTACAGAGTTATATTATTAAAGGAGGATTGTGGTAAGAGACAAACATCTAAACTTGCGAATATTTGCTGATGTGAAACTTTATAGGAACTTTTAAAAATACACTTTACAAAGATAATTCCTTTGAATTTTTCATGTTTAGTCTCCTCCTGCTCTCCCTCCACATCAAAGAAATACTATTTCTGTTGTCACCCTAGGAGCAGCAGAGAGGCTAAGGATTGCGTTAGCATAGAGACTTTCTTGACATGGTCTCTAGGTCAAGGTTAGGGCATGTTGATAAATTAAATGAAGTTTATATAGTTAATAGGTGTTTGTAAAATTAAAGTTACATTTGAAAATGACTGCCTTCCAACAGGGCTCCCAAGTCTGCAGTTTTTTGACTTTGTCCCACCCAACCTAAGATCATCTTTCCCCATCCCTTTTCTGTTTAATTTGAAATGCTTGTTTACCTGTGCTTTGGTCCTCATGCCTTTTGGATATTGTAGACAACCTAGAAGTTTAACTCACCTGTTACACTAGATGAATACACCTTTCCTCCAGCAATTTATTAAACTCTGTAACTCTGATTATTAAATCCTTTTCTGAAATAGTAAATTAAAATAATTGCATGATTGCAGAGTTTTAGAACATAAGGGGCAATAAACTAACATAATTATTGTATCATTGCTGTAGAATAGTGAACTCTTTTTTTTCCTAATTTCCAATTACTTGTCATTTTAAATCTCAGAGGTAATGCAGCATTGTATAAAAAGGCAACAAGCAAGAGCAAACTAGAAACAAATGGTATATTTAGTGTATCTTCAGTACTATTGTTTCATCATTTTAAGGGTATGTGCAAAATATGTTCTGGTATTATGAAGGCATGGATTGTGATTTCATAGTTAAATTTATTTGAGTTTTTTCACTTAAACTGGGGATCCAAATTCTTTGTTTTGTATGAAGAACACATTGTATTTCCCCAAATTTACACAATATATTATGTGCTTAAAGATGGAATTTTCTGAAAATTTTCAAGTAAATTTATTAATTGGGTTGGGTTAAACTCTAAGAAGGCCCCTCATTTTTAAAAACTAATCTAGGGGAAAAAACAGTCCCACAATACTAGAATTTACTTAACCATCATTCTGAGACTCTGTCCCACCCAAGCCACTTTTCATATTTTTAGAATATTTTTAATTAATCATTTCCAATTATATTTTATAATAGAAAGTTTGTGTGCCAGCAGAGACTGGTGAATAGAATTGCTCTTTTTCAAAAACTCCACCATCTGTTATTGATTGGATATAGACCACAGTCTCCCCTCAGTTAAGATAGCTGGTCTCTCCCTGTAGCCTTTGCAGATGGACTTTTAGGCTACCTGTAGTAAAGATGGCCAATATCTCCCATTGTTCCCAATAGGAGTAAATCTAGGCTCTCCTTATGCTTTTAGGAGGCAGGGAGGACTCCTAGGGTATGTCTTCACTACAAACTTAGGTCGATTACCTTGCAGTCGATTTTTCAAAGCAAACTGTATAAGGTCGATTTTGTATGTCCCCACAAAACACAGCAAGTCGGCAGCATTCGTCCACAGTACTGTGGAAAACATTGACATAGCGAGTGGTGCACTGTGGGTTGCTATCCCACAGTTCCCAGAGTCCTCAGCAGGCACCATTTTGAGCGGTGCACTGTGGGTAGCTTTCTCCATTCCCTAAATCCCCCCCTACCCCCACTGTGAAAGCAACTGCAAATGTTCCGGGGGCTTTTCTTGCAAATGTTCCTGGGCCTTTTCCTGTCTGCAAAGTTCTGAAAGTTCCCAGGGCTTTTCCTGCAAATGTCTGCAAAGTTCCCAGGGCTTTTCCTGTCTACAAAGTTCCCGGGGCTTTTCCTGTCTGCAAATGTTCCCGGGGCTTTTCCTGTCTACCTGGCCAGAGCAGTGAGTTGAGAGTGCTGTCCGGAGCAGTCACAGTGGAGCATTGAGAGTGCTGTCCGGAGCGGTCACAGTGGAGCATTGAGAGTGCTGTCCGGAGCAGTCACAGTGGAGCATTGAGAGTGCTGTCCGGAGCGGTCACAGTGGAGCATTGAGAGTGCTGTCCGGAGCGGTCACAGTGGAGCATTGTGAGTGCTGTCCGGAGCGGTCACAGTGGAGCACTGTGGGACAGCTCCTGGAGGCCAATAAAGTCTACATGCGTCCTCACTAAGCCACAGTCGACCCAAAGAGGTCGATTTCAGCGCTACTCCTCTCGTCAGGGAGGAGAACAGAAATTGATTTTAAGGGCCCTTTAAATCGATTTAAATGGCTGCCATGTGAGGACAGGTTCAGGTTTAGGTCGACTTAACAGTGCTAAAGTCGACTTTAAGTTGTAGTGTAGACCAGGCCATAGAGGAGTTGGTCAAATATGAGGAAGGAACATTGTGGTAAGCAGGTTAATAGAGAGGCAGGTAAGGAGATTATGGGATCAGGAATGATCAAATAAGTAGGCTGTGGAGATGCAGATGAATGTGGGGGGACATGAGGGAGAACTTGATGTGTCCTGATGGAGTAGGAGAGAGAAATTGATGAGAAGGGGAAAGCCAGTACTTGGGGCTGCTGGGAGGCAGGAGACAATGAGGAAGCGTGGAAGGAGCATTTGTAGAACAGGGAGAGGAACAGGAAGGGTCAGATGATGGCAGCAGGATAGCAATAGGGGAGATAATTGATTAGTAACTTTTCTACCCCAGGTTTTAATAGAGGGGAAGTGGAGTATCCTTTCAAGCAGCCAGTTGAAAGGCTTATATGCTTGTGCATTCAAAGTTGAATTTTGAACAAGAAATGACTGCTTACAAATTGAAGCTGAGTAGCTTCTCCGTAACAGCTCAAACATCAGAAGTCAGATGGAAAATAATGTAGACTGACTTACTGCTCTTAAGTGACATGATTTTAAAACAAGTCTCATAATTTTCTGAGCTCTGATTCATGATTTTTGAACCTTTGTGGTTGGCAATACTCCTTCCTCTATTCCCCAATGCAATCTTATTTTTCCTGACTGGTTTCTCCCATCCTTAGAAGGCAATCAGTGGCAGTCTTGAACCAGCAAACTTCTCATGGTTTGTTGCACAGGATCTTTTGCTGTTATGAACCATGGGAACTCTGGGGATGTCCCAGTAACATTTCTCAGAACTCATTTTGTCAGGAGCTGTCTCATTGTCGTTCTTCCTCCCCGTGCCTCAGTACCTAAAAGCTGTAAGTCAGAGAACTGTCTGGGAGGAGAACTAACTCATTCTCCTGCCAAACAGAACTTTGAGCTGTCTTCCATAGTTTAACCAGCGCATGTGTCTGACCATGATTCAACACACAAGGAAAGCCACTGTGATGAACCACTGGAAATTAGTTGGCCCAAGATTGCCTCTAGCCTTTGTTGTGAGCTGACGGGAAACCTGGGGGGAAGAGAGAAACTGATTTGCATGTGTGTGACATCAAATGCTTAAAACATAAAACAAAAAATACATATAAAAATGTGACATTATCAATATTGCTCCACACAGAATATGTTGAGAGCATGTTGTATTAGATAGCTTAACTATTCGTAGATTTGATTTTGTGGTTTTGTGCCAGCTTTGTTGTAATATAGTAACTTTAACTGGTACACAAGAAAGCTTTTTGTTTACTAACTGATATTTTGATTGACTGTACATTGCTTGACCTGATCATGTGGTGTCAAATGGCCTTTTTGGAATTTAAAAATAGTCTAAAGGATTTTACTAACTTTCTGATCCCACTGTTTTGTTGAACATAGTTAAAAGTTATGAAGAACTATATATGTATCTTAATGAAATGCTTGTCTGAAATAATATTGCTAGCCTGCTGTGAGAAAATCAATTTGCAATAAAAAAACTCAGTGTACTTGATGCTCAATTTAGTTCACCCTACGTATTTCACATTCTGTCTCCATAGTAAACCAAAAGGGTCTTAAGAATTAATTAACGTGTTAGCATCTGCTCATTGCAGCTTTGCTCATATACTCAGTGGAATAGTACAGTTAAAGCCTGCCTGAGATGGAGTGTGACATTTCTACTGCCACTGTTCATTATGCAAATAGTTTTTTTCCTTTCACTCCTGCACCTATCTTGTTAGTGTTCATGGCAGTTTGTGTTTTCCTCTATATAGCAGAATATGCAACTGTGGATATAAAAATTAAAAGTAGGATAGCTTCCAAATTTACTTCTATTGAGCCTTGTTTCCAAGATGCATATTTATAGTGTCCATTTTTTACTCTACGGTGGAATCCCAGTTACCTAAACCTCGATTAATAAAAAATCTTCATTTAAAACAATATTGAAGCCTTTTGTGGTCACTAGAGAAATGAATCATTTCTTGAGATTATAATTAATTTGCATTAGGATTCCTGATGTTGAATCCTCTGTTAATATCAGTACAACCTCCCCCTCCCCAATCCTTCAACTGTTTCTTTCTTAAACTATTTTTAAAACTCAGTGTTTGTATTGCAGTAGAATCTCAAAGTTGCAAACACCTTAGGAATAGAAGTTGTTCGTAACACTGAGATGTTCAAGACTCTGAACAAAATGTTATGGTGTTTCTTTCAAAAGTTTACAACTGGACATTGACTTAATACATCTTTTAAACTTTACTACGCAGAAGAAAAAGGCTGCTTTTAACCATCCTACTTTAAATGAAACGAGCACAGAAACAGTTTCCTTATCTTGGCGTATCTTTTTTTTAAACTTCCCCTTTATTTTTTTTAGAAGTTTACGTTTAACATAATACTGTATTTCATTTGGTTTGTTTGTTTTTTTTCTCTCTACTGCTGCCTAATTGCGTATTTCTGGCTTCAAAGGAGGTGTGTGGTCAATTGACTGGTCAGTTCCTTACTCTGGTATTAATAATTCTGAGATTCTACTGTGTGTGTTAGTCCCATTGTTTGGATTATGGCCTTTGGCTCTCAGAAAATTCCCCCCCAGCCTTTATTAGCTAATAGATTTCTAGTGCATTTCAAATGATCTGGGTTATATTTCATTGGATTTTTATGTGTAAGGAAAACAGGAACAATTTTTATCTTTTCTTCAAAGACCATTCTTTTTTCCTGCATGAAGGCACTTGAGTGTTCTTTATGGTATCATTTGTTCATTTTCACTTTTTTATAGTTATACAAAATTATCTTAAACTAAAGATTCAGTCTACGATTTCTAGGAGGCAAACAATGTATCTGGCTTTTCTTCTTATGATATAAGTTAGTTATTATCTGCTACAAATACTGTTTAACACTTTAAATCATACAGAAGATTGAAGAAATGTGTTTCATAGATTGGTATGTTTATAATACCATCGTATCACATTAGGATGCTTAGTGCCCTGCATTCTTTGCTTCTTTCCTCAAATAAAATTTTAGCTGAACAAGGAGTGAAGGAGTGGGCCGTAGCTTTCTAATGGGTGGAAATATTTAAAAGCCTTTCTGTGTCCTATGGATGTGCTTCACCTCGCATGGCATTACATTTAATCACAAATATACATATAACACAGTATTGGAAAGAATGTGTGGTTTTGATGTTCTTCCATTCTGCAAAGTACAAACATGTTCTTTAAACAATACCTACTCTGGAAAATACTTTGAAGGACTCTTGAGTATGTGTAGAGAATTTTCATTCGTTAGCTAGTGAAGTAGAGAAATATGCATTCCAGATTCTGAAAGGATTCTCTTTTTTAAAAAGAAAATAAAGCATATTTAATTAGGAAATAGAATAAATTATATAATTTATAATTGTGGACAAATACCTTTAATTATACCTCTTGGCATTCTCAAGTGTTTCACAGTGTAAGAAGGGTTTGATGTCATTAACCAAAATATGCAACTGTTCCATGTAGGAAATGAATTTATCCTTCATAAATCAGAATGTCTGTTGATGTCTTATTTACTGTATTAAAATAGATTAACACTTTGAAATATTTCCAATAGCATCCTTGTTTTCTTTGTAAAACTAGCTGTCCTGGCCTGCCTCGATATATTTGTGTAACTGTTTGACTCGAAGAAATCAGCAAGTTAAAAGAGGCCAGCGTCGGTTTTTAAACAGTTCTGTGTTATTCTCTTTCTCTCATCATTTATAATTTTATTTGTATTAGGAAAACAAGCAAGAAATTGGGAAAATGCAGTCCCTCACATATTAGTCTTCTTTATAAAAATAAAATGATCATTTACAAAGGTGGTGTGGAATGTTCTCTGTACTTTTTAAGAACTTCAAGGCTTCTTTTGACAGGGAGTCATGGTAGGAGCAACATCGTAAAGGTTTTCAAAAAGTCATTGCTTTCTTTTGAAGGTCCCTTTCATGATATAGGCAAGACATGTATAATATACGGTATAAGAAAGTTAAACAGAGGAGAAAAATGACAATAACAGCATATTTGCCCATACTACAATATGTATCAAGATATGTGCTCTTCTCTCTCGGCATATTAAAAGAATTGCCTTGCAAGTAGATAGAATGCACTTCTAAATACTGTATGAAACCTTTCAAAAATCTACTTTTTATGTGAGACTTGGTATAGGAAATATGCAAAATCCTGTGTCTGCTGTTGTCATGCATGCAGTATATGCTCTATGACTCAGATTTTAAATAGGGATGTGATGAAAATCTGTTCAGTAAACTTTTTTTTTTTATTCATGATGGTCTCACAGTCGGTACATTTGTCAGGAAAAGGCACATTTCTCAGTGCAACATACTACATGCTCTCCTGGAACTGAAATACTTTAAAAATATTATTAAAATGTATTACCAGATTTTCTGGTCTACAGGTGCTTACTGTGGGGAAATCATAGCTGCAATACCTGGTCTGTAATTTTTAAAAATAATTCTGACACTAGCAATCTGGGTGAGTAGTCTCTGTCACCATTGGTACCTTCTTTTGACCTCAAAAGACCTCATTCATCAATATTTTTACAGTGGGTCTGTTTTTCAGAGAGAAATCACAACTCCTGTTGACTTCAGTTGGCATTTTGGGTGCTCAAAATTTGTGAAAATCGAACCCCTAGTGTGTTCAAATTTATACATATACTCTACTGTTAATAGAGAGTCTAAAGAAGTCCAGTAAATAATGCATGTGCCTGTGATTTCTGATGTGGCTTTAGGGGGAATTTAATTATGCTTTTGTTAATAATGTAACAATACACATTTTCTTATTCCAAATATAATTTACACTGTATTTATCATTATAAAAGCATGTTTCTTCAAAGGAACTGTTTTGAGAGTTTGCTCCAGTTGCAATGTTTGAGGTGCAGGGAGAACCTGCTGTCTCTGCTGTTTGTGCGTCTGCAGAATGCGTTACATGGCAACGTCAGGATTCTTTTGTGATATGAAGAAGAAACCTAACTTCAGTACAAGGTAAAGCTGCTGGTTACCCAAAACTACTCATTCTTGTGCTGAAGAGGAGCCTTGAGATGTAATAATAGGGAATACAAATACAAACAAACTGTTATGCTGCAAATACTTTGCCTCTAGCCTGGAATGTATTCCTGGTATATAAGAAGTGGTGAAACTTGTTCAACAGTGCATGGTGAGAAATAATTGACATTTGCCTTAATATATTCTACTCAAGAAAATCGATAGTGCGAGGGAGGAGAAAGCTACCTAATGCAAAATGAAGGTATGCTTCTAGCTAAAATGATCCAGAAAGTAACTGAAGACACCAGGTTTGTGAAAGAACTTCCTTCAAACTCTAGAGTTAATGTTTTTGATCTCCTGTGTCCAGAATTGCTCTGGTTTGCTCATTTGACACTCCTGTTTATTTATTCATAAGTTATTTTTGCATGCCTGCTGGTGCAGTTCCTTTTTTCATGTAGTATCCTTTTGTCAAGCTGTGAACTGAAGATCATGTTCTGGATTAGCTTTAATTAGGTATTGTATAACTAATGTTGTAGGATAAAGGTTTTGTATATTTTACACTAGAGAAGCCAATTGCTTGACTTCTGTGCTTAATACAAAGGAATGTAAATGATACATGAATTGTAGGAATAAAAAAAAAATTCAAGATAGTAAACAGGCCATTTTAAAAGGATTTTTGAACTTAGACAAAGTTTCCAGAAATTCAGAAAATTCCTTGCTGTATTCTATGTCAGTGGTTCTCAAACTTTTTTTTTTCTGTGAATGACTTGAAAATTGCTGAGGGTCTCGGCGGATCACTTAATGGTCTTTCCAAATGTTGTTTGTACTGTTAGCTAACTATTGTAAAGCACTGTGGATAAAAGTGCTATATTAAAAAAACTCTTAATAATAATTTTTTTTGGTTCTACAAATAAAAGCGCACAGCTCATATTTTCATATCAGTTACCTTTCTAATGCGATGGATGTGCCCTCTCTCCCCTGCTGTGGCAGCCCCTGAGCTGGGGTTGGGAAGGAGAGGGGTTCTCTCTCTCTCTCTTCCCCCGCGGCATCCCCTGAGCTGGGGCTGGGAAGGGGGAAGTGTCTCTCCTCTGCAGCCACAGCCCTAGAGCTGAGGAGTCACCTCTTTCTCTGGCTGCCGCAGCCCTGCATGTCCCAAATTCCCCCACCCTCTCTTCTCACCCTATTGCACCCTCCCACCTACCCTATAGTCCCCCCAAGGCCACCACCTCACCGTACAAGGTGAGCTATTAGGAGAAAAATTGATTATCCTTATACAAACATTTTTTTTCCCTTCTGATAATAGCTCACCTTAATGGATTAGCCACTTAAAGTTGGTATGGCAACCATCTCCACCTTTTCATGTTCTGTCTGTCTGTCTCTCTCTCTCCCTATTGTATGTTCCACTCTATGCATCTGATGAAGTGGGTTTTAGTCCATGAAAGCTTATGCCCAAATAAATTTGTTAGTCTCTAAGGTGCCACAAATACTCCTCGTTCTTTTTGTGGATTCACATTAAGTCGTTCATTTTTAAAGTAGTATACTCTCGGTACAATATGAACACGCCTAAAGAGTATGCACCTACCCAAATTTAACAATGCAAATTTTTAAATAGTGAATGAGTTAAGAGTTTTTATTGGTATGGGACTTGGCTAGTTGCAGAAATTATTTTTGTTGTATTAATCAGTTGTGTTTTGAAAAAATAGAGCACCTCAAGCCTGGCATCTCTTGGATTTAAAATCTAAATACACAATTTTTAAGGTAAATCGTACACAGACATGTAGGTTTTTAATGGACAGAATATCCAAAGAGTTTATTTCTTCAGCCACTTACAAAGCAGTTTGCCTTTTCACATTTAGTAGTTAAATAGAATTGGAGAAAATTTGAGAGTAAAGCTGTAACTTGCAAATTGGTTCATTTCTGAAATGTGGAATCAGTAAGTGTGTGATTTTTAGATTAGAGATAATTGCTAACTGCTGAATATAAATTCTGATTTATCTCTTTGTAAATTGACCTCCAAGAATAATTTTTTGTTTGAGGAGAGAGAATATTTTTTATAAATAATAGATCAATTCCATCCATGCTATTATAGAAAGAAAATGTGGAACAAAGGTGCCACCTTGTGGGAGATAAATTTAGTTGGTATCATTGGCTGCTTGTTAAGTTTTATGTTGTTTTCATCGTAAGCACTTATAGTTGCATTTCAGTTTTATTTTACACTCAGCTTTTTGGATGATGTATCTATATATAATAACTGCAGTTGTGCCTTTCTGGGCTCATATACTACATGAATGACCAAAAACATTAAATGTAATTTCTTCTGTACTCCCTGATCACCAAGTAAATTTGGCACCAAAATCCTTAAGCTTTTGCTTTCCTGTGTTAAATTGCAGTTGTCTTACTTATTCATATTATCTGTTTTATAAATGTTTAGAAAATGTTGGCCAACACAGAGTTGTGCTCTAAGTTAAACACATCAGGACTTTCGGATAAAGGCATAGATTCTGTGTGCATGTCCTAAACCTGGAGTTTGGGAATATCTCTTAAGTCGGTGAGCCAATTATTTATTTATTATATTTTATTCTTTTATCTATTTATTTATTTATGATAGAACAAAGTGGTCATGGCAAATTTGGAATAGTATGTGTTGGAAGAATAGGGGGTTATCAGTTTTTCACTTGCTGAGAAACACAGCTAGGCAGTAGGGATCCATGCAAGGGGAATTTCAAGCTGTCTGGAGTGGCTCACAAACATGGGTGCCAACCTCAGGGCAGACTGTCAAGCAAATCCCAAATTGGTTGTATGTTTTATAATTAGATTTCACTAACCAAGTAGCAAGAGCAAATTCCACAAGCGTTGTAACAGCTTTATCATGGAGTCACAAATGATCTCCTTGGGCACTTTGCTCTATCTTGCCACCCAGGCAAGCCTGCTTTTGTGACGGATGTTCCCTTACACCAAAAATCACAGTCCCAAAGGACCAAGTCACTTGCTCCAAGTTAGTTGCACCCCAGATCTCTCATTGAAAACAATTCTTGCAGCCAGTCCTGTAATAAACTAAAGATTTATTATCTTAAAAAAAAGAGGTGAGAGTTATTTACAAGGTTAAAGCAGGTACCGTGCACACACAAATGTATTACAGTCTTAGATTCCAAAAAATCATAGAATCTTCTATAATAACCAAACTCTATATGTCCTTTAGGGCTAACCCAGGCAAAACAATTGGGGATCTTTAGCTTATGCTTGGTAATTCTTTCCCCTTTAGAGTCCATGCAGCAAAAAGAACCCAGTTTCTTCTTGTCAGGGATTTTTATCCTGTCTCTCTAGAGTCCCAGCTGATGTGATGAGTTCATGTGCACATTTCCTTTTCCTGGAAGGGGCGAGGAATGCATTTAACAAAGTATTTGTTCCTTGATGTCTCACAATGGCTCTGTTGGTTTCAAAGGCCTTCTGGTTGGGCAGGATGACCTAACATCTTCTCTAATGCAAATGCAGACTTCCTACAGAAGGCTTCTCTCCTTTTTTATGAGTTATAGAGGTTTACAATACAAAAAATCAATGTAACTGTATACCATTGGCTACAGATCTTATATGAGAGATCAATACAAACAGCATCCTAAAATAATTTCATTAGGTCTAAACACATTCTTATCAACTTTAACATCTGTGTTAACAATGCTGACACACAGATGAACCAGACGGGTTTCCAGCTATGTATTTGTCAGTGCTCAGTGAGGCCTAGCGGCCTTGGCATAAACTGGCATCTTGTCTGCCAGCATCACACAACCCTCTCCCTCTTCCTTCACATGCTCTTTACCCAAAGGAATAGAACAGTAGCAGAGATACTCCATGGAAATAACTTCAGCCTTAGCATCCAACTCCTAGATGGGATGGAGTCAAAGTGAAATGGCACCAGTATTGCCAACACCAAAAATTGTGAGTCAGACCCTCAAATGTTTTTATTGGACTCCAAATCATGACACTGAGTTTTTATGGTCTGCTTTCTGACTTTTGAACTTCCCATGTCCCCTACCCCAATGTGAGTGTGACAATTACAGTGTTACTAAATCTCACAAATGTTTAGTGAGTAATGTGACATTGAGCTTACAAACTTTTAGGTTCACAGATGGAAGACGTTACTAGATTTTAACCCTCGTCTTCAGGTTTGCATCTGCATCCAGAATTTCCAAAAACATTGGGAGTCACAAGATGTAATGTAGACTGGGAGTGGAGAAATGCATGTTTTTTTCCCTAAATAGGTAATTTGTTTGTAATGTGCAGCAACGCTCTAATGGTGTGATCCCATCAAATCTCACAAATTCAGTAGAGTTGGGCCAGATAGTATTTGAATAATAATTGAACTGGGCACCAGCATTGGATGGGCCAATACTAAATAGTGTTACAATTGGTGACAGCCTTAGAATGTTAATCCTGGTCCTTTAGTTCAAAAGGTCGCTTTTCTCTCTTTTGACCTCGCAAACTGAAGTACAGCGTCAGATCCAAAGACTGGCCAAAGGCGTTTTCAAGCGATAAAATAGCCAGCAAGGTCAGTTTCTTGTCGGCCATTGTCAACTGAAGATATGTTTTAATGAGCCTGAGCTTCAAAAAGCTATGCACACCTCTCGCAACTGTGATTGGCAGTGTGAGCAGAATCCTCAAAGCTATCCAGACATTAGGAAGAGTGTCAGCTCTGCATCATGAATGAATGACTTGGAGAACTTGGAATGGAGAGTGCTTCCCATGTTTCAAGATATAACAAATGTTGTGCAATTTGATACAGAGGTCTTTATCACTGACATTTGAACATTCCCCGTGTGTCAGCACCCAGCAAAGGTCTGTACAAAGAATGTATCCCTGTTTGCCAGCAGTTGACTATGGTCAAACAAAAACATGAGGTCTTTTTGTGGTGCTTCATTTGTCCAAACCTTTCTTTGATGGACACTCGAGCAGTGTCCATGAGCGAGCAAAAAATACCACCCTCTTGAATTTTTCTTCCAAGCTTTTCACCACCTGAGCTCTTCTCTTGTAACCAAACTGTCTTTCCTTGATTTTCATGAAAAGAGGCTCAACTCCCAAGTTTTCTGCAGTTTCTTTGGCAACAATGATGACATCTTCAAATCTGTTCTCTGTAGGCCGCAATGAAATCAAGGCTGCTTCTCATCAAAATAGTATGGTAGTGATGTCAATTGATTGAGTTTTTGTAATGCCTTGTTTACAACATTTACTTGGAAAAGGATACGTACCAGTCCACAACTGAGGTCATAAATTTGAAATCACTGCTCTGGTTTGCCAGGTTTTGTGTCACATGTCGGAATCTAGCCTCAGCTTTACTCGATTGCAATAATTCAATCAGGACATCGTAAACCTCAGTCAGTTGGTACCTGACTGACCTTCCGCTGTCAGTTCAGCTCCTCCACTGAGTGTCACTTGATGGCTTCACAGCCAGATTTGTAACCTTGTCCGTGAGGATCTTCCACCTGGTAGTTGATTCTGAAAACAGGATGTATCTCCAAACAGCACTCTGAGCCTGCCCCCCACCCCTCCAAGCCCGTCAGCCCAGGTGGCTATCTGAGTTGGCTGCCCCTAAGTCCAGCCCTGGGTCTCACAGCAAGTGTTTGTGAGAGTTTTGATTTACACCCAGATCTCTTGACTCCCAATCTTGAGTGGTAACCAAAGGATCATTCTTCCTTCCTTTAGGAAGGAAAAAGCATGGTGCTGCAGGAAGTGATGTTGGCAATTCACAGTGAGGCGTTGTTCTTTTCTCTGAAGCACTATTAAACACAGTGCTGCTGTCTTTTGGAGGAGGTATTAAACTGGGGTTGTCATGACTTGGTGTTATAGATCACATGGGAATATGTATAAGAGCAGTGATGGGAATCTGGGTGTCTTGGCTAATTTCCAACTTGGTATGTAGAAAGTAATTCACCAAAATTCCCCTTGCAGTCTCAGTTAGCAATTGGCTTTCAGTTCCTGTCGTAAACTATTGTGTGGTGTTTACTGTTTAAACAGTTTCTATTGTGTCAACACTTCGTATAATTTGTAAAGCACTTTGGGATGAAGGGCTCCACATAAAATGTAAGCTACGCTTATTGTGTCCAACTTGCCTGAACATATCATGAATCCCTTGTCTCTTTGTTCTGTCATTGATTCTTGGGAATTGAGTCATTTGAGGTCTGTTGTTGTGGAAAAAGGCATGCTGGTCCTTAAATACAAGGCCTTTGAGTTTATCTGACTCAATCTGTGATAAACTCTTTTTAGTGTATGCTTGCTTTGTTTTTTTAGCTTTTGTGCTAGGTTATGGCCTGCATCATCTTGAGTCTTTTTGTGCTTGCTTTGAGGGGAATGTCATCTGACCTTGGTTGTAAATGTGATTTTAAAAGAACTAATCGTATACATAAACATTTCAACAATATATTTCCGTTCATATTTTACACTATGTAGCTTTTCAAAGACATGATGAGAGCTTTGATTAACTTCCCTTTGAGGGAGGAAGATAATCCTTGGGGAGGTAAAGATGTTCCAGTTTTTGAGAATCCAAGGTTCACCAGCATATGTAGCTGGGAATTTGCTCTTTCCTGCAATTTAATATTCCACCTTCAAACAAATATTTGCTTCGCTATGGGACCTAAGTAAACAAACTGATACACAAACTGTCGTCGGGGTTAGATGCTTTTCTGTTTTCTCTATGTCAAGCTCTCTGGAGTGGCTCATGATCATGATCACGAGTGTCAAAAACAGGGTAGCCACCCCAACTGATGATGTGTTCTACAATTAGATTTCACCAACCCACTAACAAATGTGAACTGCTGGATCACTATATCAGTCTGAACATAAAAAGAATGAGAAGTACTTGGGGCACGTTAGAGACTAACACATTTATTTGGGCATAAGCTTTCATGGGCTATAGCCTACTTCATCAGATGCATAAAGTGGAACATACAATAGGAAGATATACAGAGAACAGTTCTTTGTGTCTATCTGTATCTATATATCTTCCTATTGTATGTTCCACTCTATGCATCCAGTGAAGTGGGCCAATGTTGGCACAAGAACAAATGGACATAAACTGGCCATCAATTAGTTTAGGCTTAAAATTAGACAAAGATTTCTAACTATCAGAAGAATAAATTTCTGGAATAGCCTTCCAAGGGGAGTACTGGGGGCAAAAAACTTAGTTTTAATGACTGAGCTTGATAAGTTTATGGAGTAGATGGTATGATGAGATCACTAACCATGGCATGTGGCCCATCTCTGACTAATATTCACAAATTTGGAACACTAGCAGGAGAGGACAGAATATCCTTTTTATAGGCTCATGTGATTTTAGTTAAACATAAAATAAATTCCATGAATATTATAATGTCAAACCTTGGGATGTGAGTTTGCAATAACGAGACAGGTTAAGGTATTCTGGTTAATCAGTGCACCGAGGATTTTTAAGCACTAGACAGCCGCTTAACCAACAGGCAGTAAGTAATTAAATTTCACTTGGCCAGGCTGGGTATTTTTTGTTATCATTGGCTGCTAAACAATAGGATTCTTCCATGTTATAACCATTCCCTTGGGAGTATGTGCTTGTGTGTTTTTTAATATGCTTCACTGATTATTTCTAATGTGTTGGTTAGTAGCCACGAAGTTTGATGGTGATGTCAGATAGTGTTTTAATGTTGTCATGATAAATTTCTTTTCATAGATACGAGTTTATGCTCTGATTTTTAAGAATCAGAGGGTTGCTTTAGCACTTTCTTTGGGTTGAATGCCTAGTCCATGTGCACACCCAGACTGGATGTGTGGCCAGATGGAGATGCATGAAAGTAGCCACAGACCTTAGATATCTCTGCAAAAAAACCCAGCTCTTTATGCCTGTACCTTCATAGTAGGGCACTTTCTGATTTGACTCACTGTTTTGCTAAATTTGGCCAACAATAACTTTAACTGCCAAAGAAAGATGTAATAAAACACTTGCTATTCACTGTCTTCTCTCCCCTCCCCTCCACGCACACAGGTAATGGGATAATTTGATATGGCAGTTGCTTATCTTATGAGGACAATCAAAAGTGAGTAAATCAGGTAAGAATATTATTTAAAAACATGCCAAAAATCAGTTTTAGCAAAATATCGTAATTTTAAGTAAAAATAAATGTTCCTTTCTGTTTGATGGAAATTTTGAAATATTTAACTGCAAAAAAAAAAATTGTTGTACATTTTAGAACTGTTAATACAGTCAGACCCCGGAATACCGCGCCCCACTATAGTGCAAATCCGTTTTTAGCGCGGGGCGCGGCAGGCTCCCGATGTCGGCGGCAGGTGGTGCTTTGATGCAGAGGAACCCTGCGTTTATCGCGATTGTTTTTTTGGATCCCGATCGTTGCGGTATTGCGGGGTCCGACTGTACCTTTCATAGGCTTTAAAGCCACATTTCAAGAAGATGGAAGTAAAGAAAGCAAAAGAGTAGGAAGATAGAGTCTACAGATCCTTAAATCCTATATGAAAGAGTGTAATTTCCTTCACTGCTGAGTTGCAAAAACTCTTCTAGCATATGCCTCATGGGTGAGATAGTGAAATACTTTGATTCTTTTCTGGAAAAAACAGTAAAATTAGTATCTCTTTCAAACAGTGAGAGTGGGAAAGTGCATATTACATATAGTAACTCCTCGCTTAACTTTGTAGTTATGTTCCTGAAAAATGTGACTTTAAGGAAAACGATGTTAAGCAAATCCAATTTCCCCATAAGAATTAATATAAATAGGAGGGGGTTACGTTCTAGGGAAATTTTTTTCACCAGACAAAAGACTACACACACACACACAGTATAAGTTTTAAACAAACAATTGATGCAATACACAACCATGATGATGGCTGAGGAGGTGAAGTCAGAGGGTGGAAGAGGGTGGGATATTTCCAGGGAATGTCTTATTGCTAAATGATGAACTAGCACTTGTCTGAGCCCTCAAGGGTTAACACATTGTTAGTGTAGCCTCACACTCTACGAGTCAGCACAAATGTAGGGAGGGGAGACAGCATGGCAGACAGACAGACACACACCTAGGGTGACCAGACAGCAAATGTGAAAAATCAGGATGGGTGGTGGGGGGGAAAGCTCCATCGCACGTCTTGTGGGAGAGTGAGCTTCGTTCCTTCCACATTTTTCAGAGCAGCTGCTGCAAAGTAGTTGTTACGGAAGTATTTTGCAATTTCAACAACATTAACCTTTATGTCTGGAACACTGAAGTCTTTGGCTTGGAGGTGCACCAAATGAGCACTGCAACTGTATGTTATTATCTTGGGACTCTCTTCACTCTCTTCTAAAAAATTTCTTCTCATCTTGGATACGCTTGCAGCCATTGTCTGTGACCAAGCTGCATACTAGACGTTTGAATTTTTTTCAGTTTGTTATAGCTTTTACTGCCGTTACTTGTAAGTAGTCTGCTATGTGTGCATTTCCTGATATATCAATTGTTTCTGTAAGGAAGACATTCCCTTCTTCTGTTGTCACACAAGCGCATACAACAGGATCATTGTGGACACTGCTCTACCGACCAAGACTCAGGTTAACAATTTCACTCTCTAGGTCTTTCGCACACTGCTCAATTTCTCTTTCATACACTTTATCCAGCAATTTGCCTGTGACATCTGTTCTGTTGGATGGACTGTATCCTGGTCTTAATGACTGAACCATGTTAATGAAGTGTGGGTTCTCAATCATGCGGAAAGGAGAGTTTGTTGCATAAACAAATTGGGCAATTTTTTCAGTTACCTTTTTGTAATCTGGTTCTTATCACAGTCTTATCTATGGTTGTTTCTGGATGCTGGAGATTTTTTTTCTTTTTGCTGCAGGTGATATACTGTGGCTATGTGACATAGATGACGTGACTGAAACACTGTCATTGTCAGATAACTCTGAAACTATAGAAAATGATGGTGATATTGAAGGTGGATAGTCTTCAGAATCCTGTATGTTAAAGACGGATTCACCTAAACAAAATAACTCAATGCAGTTATTTAATTATTATTACTATACTGCTAATTTAGTATTACTCAGTGCATTCACTGATACTCAGTACTACTTTAAAGGTGAAAATTGTAAAAGGAAGATATGCCTATTTCAGCTATTTATTTTTTATCACAACTGCATCTCAGATGAAAGCACCATAGAGTAATAACTATATTTTTTGCTTAAACATGAGAATTCAAGAGTAATTCAGAAGATAGGCAGTCCTTAAGAAAGATTTATGAAATAAAAAAGTTTACCAACCTGAAGAACCTGCATGTTCAGACATGTTCCTTTCAGTGTCTTCAACACAGCTTCCTCCTGAGAAGGAACACTTCTCATGATGTTGTTTCCTTTGGGCAATCAGGCCTTGCATTTCTTTGTTACACTGTTAGCATTTTGCATGAATTTTGCATGCATGCCTGTCTTACCCACAGGTAGAGGAACTTTGTTCAAATATTTCCAAACTGGGTCTCTTTTATGGCCTGCTACCATTATAGGTTTTCCCTTCCGGTGAGAGAATGGTATGGTAGATCTCAAATCAATGAAGGCTACACTCAGAAAGACCTCTGGAATATGTTGCTCAAACAGTTTAACTTTTGTTTTTACTGCCTGTCCTTCCCTTCTCACATTTATCTCCAGACTTCTTCACCTTGTCCAGATCTATTCTGCCCTTAACAATCTTCTATTCATTGAACTTTTTGAAACTTTGCACTTTTAGAGAGAGGTTTGGGATTGACTCTGTGTATACAAATTTGCCGAGGTACAATAGGGTTGAGGTCTGCTATTTCTTACCTATTTATTTATTTATTTATTTATTTAAAAACATTTTTGCTGTTAACAAGCTTGTTACCTCTGGAGACACAAATCCACAGTTTTAGAACTGCAAAACTAAGCATCTCTGATAGTGCTCAGTCTTGAAGATTCTTGAAGTACACAGTTCCATTGAGTAGATAGAAAGATTAACCTAAATAATCTATACAGAGCCCCTTGATCCCCATAAGGTTGGGTCCCTAACCATGATCTGTTGGAACTCATTTATAAAACTTTTCTTAAACTTTACGTGATATATTGTCTCATGCTATAGAATTTGAATTTATAATCCCTATTCCATGATGAGATATCTTTGAGCTATAATGTATCTTTATCTTTAAATAGGTTTTTTCCCTCAAAAAACATTTTATCAAAAAATTGGATTTAAATTAAAAAAATTCCGTTTTTTTTTATTAATCAGTTTTTCTCCACCCTGCTTGTTCCATATTTTGGTCAATTGTCATTTATTGTTTGCTTGTGCTGAATATCAGCAAGCCAGGTACAAAGATTAAGAGGTAAGTGTAAGTTTTACTGAACACAACGAGAAATGGCAGACAGCTTTTGAGGCAGCCTTATTTTGAAGAGGGGAGGTTTTAATGAAATCGTGGCCATGTTTCCTGAGAGCAGCTAGTGATTTTAGGCCCATCAGAAGAATGGGAGATGGTACCATCTTTATTATTAATAAACTTATTAAACTATTAATAAACTATTATTAATAATTTTAACTGCATCCTAGTTTCTACAAATGTGCATAAATCACTAGTTAGCAATGAGTTTTAACTATATGGAAAGTAAGGATAGTAATGAATCACTCATTAGTTAGCAAAAGGAATTTATAAAAGGTGAGACAACTGAGAAAGTTATCTTAAAGGTCCCATTTTAAATTACAGTGGACCCGGTATAACACGCCTTGGTATAACACGAATCCGGATATAGCGCGATTATACCGTGGCTCCCAAGTCCTTGCTCTCTGTCCCCGGCAGGTGTGGCGGCCACGGCTTCTCTCCCCTGCTGGGCAGTGCAGAGAGAAGCTGCAGCCTCCCCTGCCAGGGACAGAGAACTCAGGACTGCAGGTGGGGGCTGCGGCTTCTCTCTCCGCTGCCCATCAGGGAAGAGAAGCTGCAGCCCCCACCTATCTGGGACAGAGAACTCCGGGGCTGCAGACTGCAGCCCGGGAGTTCGCTGTGGAAGCCGCAGCTCTGCACCTGCCGGGACAGGGGACTCTGGGGCTGCAGGTGCCAGTATTCCCTGCCCCCAGCAGGCATGGGGGCAGCAGCTTCCACAGAGAACTCCAGGGCTGCAGACTGCAGGGAGCAGGGAGAGAAGCTGCAGCCCCCACCTGCTGGGGCGTGGGACCCCGCTATAACGTTACCCCGCATTTAGCGCGATGGGATTTCTTGGATCCCATCGATCGCATTATAGTGGGGCTCCCCTGTAATTTTAACTTATAAACTAAATTACATATTTCCTGGAAAATACAGTCTTTACCCAGAGATTACGTGCTGTAAATATACACTGTATTCCTCATGCAAAACAAAGAGGTTGCAACCGTATTTGAAGTGAAAAACAAGATCTAATCTCAATATATAGCCACTGCTCTACTTCTGTAATATGTCCATTACTCTTTACTCAGTCAAAACTCTACTAAAATCAGAGTGAGTAATGTGGTATTTGGCTTATTATCAGAGAGAAATTTAAATAAAATCATGGACACTATTTCTGTGGGATGCACTAAAACAATGTTTTGTCTTCTGTCAGTTGTCTCAGCAGAACCTATTAACACTGTTACCAGACCTGTGATGGTATTATTAATGTTGCTGGTTTCTGTGGATATTTTTGCATGATAAGGTACTCTACTTTATTCTTAAACAAAAATACCTATTCAGCTATAAATGAGAGGGGTAGCCATGTTAGTCTGGAATTGCAGAAGTGACAGAGTCCTGTGGCACCTTAATGGCTAACTAAAGTATTAGCCCACAAAAGCTTATGCTCTAATACTTTAGTTAGTCTTTAAGGTGCCACAGGACTCTTTGTCACTATTCAGCTATATTCTAACCACAGTTAAAAAAGAAAATATTTTTTGGGGGAAACGGAGGGGGAAATGTTATTGTCAAGCTTCTTAGAAACAAAGGACAGAACTTTTTTAACTTTGAAGAAATGACATGATGGTGTCCTTTTAATTGAGGAAGAAGATCCTTTGCCTGTGAAATATGAAATCCTCCACACTTCTCAGCTACGTTATAAAACCCTTCAACCTGTCAGTGAAATTGTGTAGTCTAGTAATAGCATGCCTGAGGCTTCTGGCCTTTTCCTGGGCAAGGGTATCAGCAAATGATGCGCTCTACTAATTTTAATCGTATTGGGCCAGATCTTAATCTTGGTTATGTTATAAATCCGGAGTAATTCTATTGTCTTCAGTGGAGTTACTGTAGGTTTTATATTAGTGTAAATGAAATCAGAATCTAGCTTCACTGTTTTTATGGTTCCAAGGTAAGATTTTTAGAAAGTCACCAAACAAAGAAATTTATGAGTGAATTTGCACGTCTTTTAATGAAAATCACTTACTGAAATAGCATTTCTCTTTGGGTAGTGGTTAAAATTGTCATGTATCTACCAATATTTTGGTATAGAGGACTCAAGGTCACTGCAGTGCTAAATGCACACAGTAGTTGATTTTTCATTGCATCATAACCAGTCTTAGTTGCTTGTAGTTTCTTGGACTTTGTTACTAGAATTCCTGATTATTCATTAGTTGTAGTGCTGAATTAGAGTCAGTTTGAGTCAAATATCAACATATTTTACATGTATTTGAATATGTAGACTAATTGGAAGTGTCCTAGAATTCGTTTTTATAAGTGACAAGACACAAGAATAAATTGTATTGCAGCTTGGGGTGCAGTAATTCATATTGTAGTCAATGAAAGTTTTTCATTTGTAGTTACTCTGGGATGGGTTTTTATAATCCATCGATTCGGTAATTTTGTGTTAACTAATTCATAGCAGAGTTCATTAGTAATATTATCCTAATTGTTACCTGTATCAAAGGACTGTACCATGTCTGTGTAATGTTGATTTTTTTCTCCAGTATAGGAAATTTGTCTTGAAAACAGTTAGATACTCCAAATTATTAACCATCCAAAAATTTTCATCCTGTAAATTATTATTTATTAATTTACTGGGGTGAGAACTATTAAAACGTGCTGTTAACTTGGTGCCATCCCTGAAATGTCCTTCCCTCTCTTAGTGTTGGTGTTACAATGCTTGCCAATGTCAAATGCTTTCCCAAAATTGTAAAATGTGTATTTAATCTGCAAAATATTTTTCAGTTTTGTCCAGAGATAGGATACAATTACCTAATTATAATGTTCACTAAATAAAAGTACTTTACTAAATAAATAGATATGTTCTGAAATATATTAATTATTTGGTATTCCAGTTAAATATATCATACACTATTGTATCCTGATATATGCAAATTACAAATAAAAGAAAATCTTATTGCATTACATTTATGAATATTGATGTGATTTATAATATAGGAACAGCATAGCTCCACTGTACATAACAGGGCTGTAATTCTAGTGAAGAATTCTGGTGACAAACTGAAAAAAGAAGCGTGAGTGGTTTGATTTGGCAAACAATACATGGAAGAAAGGCCTTAATTTATTAACATTTTGGGGTGCAGTTTTAAATATAACTCACAGATAAAGAAAAATAGCCTGTTTACATAGTTTGTCTCTTGCCCACTTTTTCCATATCTCAGGTTTTTTTAAATTCTTCTTTCCCTGCCTTTTCAATCTACTTCTGCCTGGTGAGGTTTATGGTTTGGTTTTTAAAGCTGTCCCTAAGATTATCTGGTAAAAGTTCATTTTGTACTTTTCTGAGATTATTTGCTTATGCATGTTTTCTGATGTTACTTTTCTATATCAGGAAGGAATAAACTTTCTATTTTTGTTTTTTTACAATAACAGTGTAGAAATCCATAGACTATAAAATGGCTCGTATAAGCCTTATTTATTTTTCCTGACAAAGCTACTGTAAATTTCATATTATATGAACAGCTTGAAGGCAGGATCCAAAGCCCCTTAAATCAATGTGTTTCCCTTTACTTCAGTGGATTTTAGATCAGGCCTACAGTGATTAATATTAAGCTTCCATTCTGCATTTTGAACCACTTAGGCTCAGCAGTCTGTGTTTGGATTACAATGAAGAATTGGGATCAGATGAACATTTTTGAAAGTCATTTGACTCTGACCGCTAATATTTTGCTCACAATAATTTGTCTATGCAAAACTCAAACTTGTGCACAGTAAGTGAACTGTTGGAATTTTGCAATTTGAAAAAATGCATTGGTGAAATTTCTGGGATAAATTTAGAGACCTTGTGAAAATATGGCGAGAAAAAGAAAAGGTTTTTCACTGACTGATAAGCAGTGACTGGGAACAATTTCACATTTTGTGCCTTTGAAAATCTCCCCCTTCAGTTTTTTGAGATTGTTGAATAAAAGGTATTACTGTACAAAAATATAAAGTAGTTGTATTTTCTAATAGTTCTGTTAATAAGTTGATCTTGTTAATTTTGAATCCATCTTCAGAGTGTGTATGGAGACCAGAGATGTAAAACAAAGCAAAAACAACAAAAGAGGGATAAAGAATAACTGCTTTTAGGTGCATGTTTATATTTAAAGTACCTTCTACTAAAACAGTGTGACAAGCTTTTAATGAACAGCCATTCCAGATTTGCATTGTTATAAACTTTTCCCTCAGTTCTATCTAATCTCCTTAATTTTTAAGTATTTAACAAATGACTGCGTAAAAACTATTACTGTATGCAGTGTGGCTGTAGCTGTGTTGGTCCCAAAATATTAGATAGGCAAGGTGGGTGAGGTAATACGTTTTATTGGACCAACTTCTGTTGGTAAAAGAGTGAAGTTTTATAACTTACACAGAGCTCTTCTTCAGGTCTGGAAAACATACTCAGGGTGTCACCGCTACATACAAGGTAGAACAGATTGTTTAACGTAAGTAGTTAACACATATTTCAAGGGACCATTCAAGTCAAAGTGTCCTGTTAAAAATTTCCAGTCAGGGGGGAAAGAAAGGGAGGGAAGTCTGCTGTAGGGGGTTGTTAGTAGTTACAGACTGTTGTAAGCCATAAATCAGTGTCTATTCAGCCCATGATTTTTAATGTTTAGCACAGTTATGAATTTAAGCTCCCAGGCTTGTCTTTTGAAAGTGTTGTGCAGGTTTCCTTTGAGGATCAGGATGGATAGGTCAGATATAGATATGTCTGTTCCATCTTGTATTTAGCTTTGACGCTCTTGAGTATGTCTGCACTGCAATTAAAAACCTGCTGCTGGTCTGTGCCAGCTGACTCAAGCTAAGGGGCTGTTTAGTTGCAATGTAGATGTTTAAGCTTTGGCTGGAGGCTGAGCTCTAGAAAGCTGTGAGATGGAATGGTCCCAGAGCTCAGGCTCCAGCCCAAGCTTGAAAATCTACACTGCAGATTAACAGCCCCTACGCCCAAGCTGCATTAGTCCAAGTTGGCTGGCACAGGCCAGCTGGGGGTGTATAATTACAGAGTAGAAATACCCTGTGAGTGTTTTTTCCAGACCTGAAGAAAAGCTTTGTGTAAGCTCAAAAGTTTGTCTCTAACAGAAGTTAGTCCAATAAAAAATATTACCTCATCCACTTTGTCTCTCTAAAAACAATTAAATCTGCCCAGAAGAGACAGTCAGTTCTCTGTGCTGCTCTTTTGCCTAGATGATGGCTTTCATTTTTGGTTAGACTGCCAGTTTCTTCTTCTTCTCTGGATATTTGGGGTATGCTTAACTTTGCACCCTAAAATGTTTAATCTCTGTGGACAAAAAATTGACACGATTATGTACTTTAAATAAAACTACAGACAGTAACACTTTGTGGGGAAAAAAGTTATTAGTTGAAGTCTCTGAGTTAATTATTCATTTGTGCCTGTGTTGTCGATCCACTCTATTGCTTTGTGTGGCTGAATGTTGTATTCTTTATTTAAGTTGATAATAAGTAGATGCTCGAGCAATAATTCCATATTTGGCATGCATGTGAAAAGCGGTACTCTAATAAGATAAAATTAGTTTCTCATAGGTGCAGTTGCTTTGGCTTGCTATAGCTAATCATTTCCCCCCCTTTTTTGGGTTTTCTTCTTTGTTTTTCTCTCTAGCTGTGGATGGTGAGCTGAGGCCAATGATTTCCTTCTCCCCAGAGTGTTGGTCCTGTCCCCTTCAATAATATTATCACCTGTATCATTAGGTTACTCACTACAGGCGGGTGGAATACATAGGGCTTGTCTTCACTACCGCGGGGAAAGATCGATTTTATGGCGATCGATTTATCACGTCTTGTGAGGACGCGATAAATCGATCACCAGCGCTGCCCCCGTCGACTCGGGAACTCCAGCTCCCCCGGAGGAGTAAGCCGGAGTCGACGGGGGAGCGCGCCGCCGACTGCCCTCACCGTGAGGACGAGAGGTAAGTCGGCTGCATATACACAAACTTCAGCTACGTGATTCACATAGCTGAAGTTGCGTATATGCAGTCGATCCCCCGCCCTAGTGAAGACCAGCCCACAGCCTCTATGAAGGCTGCAGAAAATGCTACTTTAGCACTCATCTTGAGTTGCAGTTAATACTGCTTCAACAATAACTTTGTAAGCAGCACTTAGACAATGGTCTTTTGTCTTTTGAAATCCAAAGATGTTATCATCACAGAGACCAAGTGGTGGTGGCTTATAAAGAAAATGGGTGCTCCAGAAAAGAAAATAGAATTTTTAAATCCATCTCTTCCACAGCATAGAGAAATGAACCAAAACCAAAATGTACCCACACAAAACAAAGGTTACCCTAATGAAAAAGGGGTCTTAGCCCAAAATAATTTCATGGCCACTAGTCAGCTCTGAACTAAAGCTTTTATGGCTAGTTTTCTTTCTCTTGAGGTTTCTGCATTTTGTTCCTGTTCTTGTACTCCAGGGCTTGGCTGATATGGCTGTTCCCGTCATTACTAACTTGACCACCACCATTAGCTTTTACACAGGAGAATGTATTTGCCATTTTTCCTTATTTTCTGGGAAAGCTAAGAAGAGCACTGCAGTGACTAATGGTGGGGGGGAGGGGAACTGTCAACATTGCACACTTCATATCACATTCCCACAACACAAAACCAAACAAAAAACATAGGAAAGAACAGAATTCCAATGGGACAACATAAAAAAGACAGACTGTTAAAGAGCAAAACCATCCTGTTAGATAAATCACAATTTGCCTGGTCTCTCTGGTTTTGTAAACTTGTAATCAAAGTGTTGCTCCCAAACTTACCTTTTACTTGGCAGTACAGGGCACTTCGTATCAAAGCCAGGCATACAGATTTGTGTGTGCACCTTTCTGAGCCACTTGTTTGGCTCAGTTAACAACTTTTTAAACAAAATTGTGATGACACCAAAATAGTCAAATTAACAGAGTTGTACTATAAGACAATCTTCACTTGCACTATAAGTAGACAATAAGTACATTGCACTATAAGTAGATAATCTTCCAGTTCAAGAGTCATGTCCTGACTGTTATAGATCAGGGGAATCAATAAAAGCATTGTCTGTGGTTATTTTCATTTGGCTTTTGTTGTCCTAGAAAAATTGGTTGTGAATAATAATAGCACCTTAAAGGGCTTTGGTGTATCTCTTCAGTATGATGATTTAATTATACTTGATTAAAAAGATTGGATGGCCTGCTTTGACCAGTTTTAATGATATTTTTTACACATTGTACTTTTACGGCTGTGAATTACTGATAGTGAACCTGTTTAAAGATTTTGTACAATGTAATATAGAAGTGCTTCATCTTCTTGGTCTAACATTCTACCTAAGCTGCCTACAAAGGAGCCGAGATGAAACAGGAAAATTGCAGGCCTCTAAGAAAAATGGCTAGTAAGTAGGGGAGAAGTTATGTTGGTGTCTATTATAAAAATGCCACTTTCACATTTATTTTAAAACCAAATTGGACAGTCTTTTCTGTAGGTGTACATACAGTATATGTCAGTAAGTACCCTCATATCTACTCATGAGTGCAAATATTACTCTGTGGATGGTTATATATTACTTTATTAATTGGCAGGATCCACTGTTGCAGTGCATGATCACACACTGATAAAGAAATGCTATTAGATGATTTTTTTAAAAATTGTTCGGTGCTTCAGAGAACAAGATTTTTGTTAGCTTCCCTATTGGCTTGGGTCAGCCTGCTGAGAGAATGCTAGGTCTATGATTATTGCTAGCTTTATTTTGAACATCTGGTAGGTTTTTCATTAGCAAGGGGGAAGGATTCAGTTTTTCTCTTTTTAATGAATGCCCCAGTACCAGAACTTAGAAAAACGCGTTGAACCTAAAAGTATTTGAGGGTTCACTAGAATGAGTCTTAGTAAGTAATTTGGGCATTCTAGGTGGTGTCATATTACATATAAAATAACAATAGCAGGTCAAAATAATAATATATAGCACCTGTATTGCACTTCCTATTTAAAATATTTTGCAGACATTAACATTTACCAAACATTGACAACAACGTAGTATGGGAAGTAGAATTATCTTAATTTAACAGATAAGGAAAATGAGGCAGAGAAGTGAAATAACTTTCTTGAGGCCACAGAGGAAGTCAGTTATTGACGAGTTCGCAGTTGTGATGTTTAGAAGCAGATCTGCTCAAATTAGAAATAAATTAGCAATAACATTGAAAATCTCAGTTCTGAGTACCATAGCTGCTAAAATTATGTTGGAATCGAAGTAAAAGAAAATGCAACGCATTCATGAGATGCTTATTTAAGGTCCAATATTTCATGGTCTCTGAGAACTAGAAGTTAATACTTTTACCCACTAGAAAGCTGAAAATTCAAGTGTGTGAACGTTCCTCTTTTCACAAACAGAAAAAGTGGCTATTACTATATCTACCTTGCCAAATAATAATTATATGTATCCTGGAGTTCCAGTCTCTCCTGGATCCCTCACAGTTGTTAACTTTGGTCAAAAGCACTTAAAAACACTTTTGAGATGTAAAGGACAAGTAACTTCAGATTGTGCTTTGCTCACACTTTTATTTCACAGTGGCAAAAATAGACAGCTACAAATATGTAAGAAAAACGTTCCTAATGCTTCTAGGTGCCCATTGCTGGCATACTCACACATGAATTATTTACTTTTTCTTCTCCCGCTGCTGTTTTTCTATTTGCACCACATGTATCCTATTGCCCTCGTATATTTTTTTTAAAAAAATACACCAGATTTCTCTCCTTTCTCCACAAAAAACGTTTCAGTTGTATAAAGCTTACATTTTTCATGATTTGATAGAAACAGGAGCTGATATTAATGCCAGGAATTCTGTGTTAGAATATTTGGGGACTTGATTACATTATATTTTTAAATTAGGTAGGAGTTTGGATCTTCAATCCTTATATTTTGTTTTTATTGGTAAGAGTAGAGAATAGATAAATCTAACAAGTACCCTGTGTGACAGATTGTCCCCCTTTGAGATGTCACTTGATGTGCTGAGATATCACTGAGCCCACCTCTTCTGCCTGTCTGGGCACCTTTTTTACCTGTCTTGCTGAGCCATGCTATTAAGCCTCCTCTAGCACAAACACAGGCCAGGCCACACCTAACTGCAGAACGACACAGACACTGAGATGAGCTCTGGGAAGACTCACCTTTAAAGGACTTGCCTCAGCACTCAGGTGTCCACCTCCTGTGGAGTGCAGACCCAAAAAAATATGAAATCTGTCTCAATGTGGAGGAAGGTATGTACAGCCTCTCTTCCCTCCGCCCCCGTTTGCACAAAATTGGGTTGTATTATAAACAAGAAATAAGTTTATTAACTACAAAAGGAGATAGCAAACAAAACAAAGCAGATTACTAAGCAAATAAAACAAATCATACAAACTAGGCTTGTTTCACTAAAGAAATTGGTTACAAATAGTAATTTTTCACCCTAAATATTGTTTCAGGCAGATTACAGAAAATCTTGAAAGGCAGCTGCACTGGTCTCCATCTTGAGACATCAGGTCTTATTACTCACAAACTAGATGCCCTTCCATCCTGGGCTTAACCCTTCTCCCCCCAGTTCAGTTCTTGTTTCCAGGTGTTTATCAGCATCTCTTTGGGTGGAGAACCTTGATGATGTCACTCCCCTGCCTTACATAGCTCTTGTGTAAGGCAGGAACCATGTGTCCCAACGGAAAACCATTTGCATTCCAAAACAGGAGGTGAGGTATTCAGTACCAGGTGACTCAGACCAATGTCTCTGCAGGGCTGTGACCCCCTTTGCTTTTAGGTTGTCTGGAGTGTCCACAGGAAGACTAAGCTCTTTTACAGTCCATTGTCTCTGCTAATGGGTCATTAGCACAGTCTGGCTTTCTCATTGTTGTACATCAAGGGCTAGTTGGGGGTGACACCCAAAGTAGTCAATTTGAAATACAGATACAACATCAATATTCCTGACTTCAGATGCAGAAGTGATACAGGCATGCAAATTGGATAATCACATTCAGTAAATCATAATCTTTCCAATGATATCTTACATGACCCATCTCATAAACATATGGAGTGTAATGTTACACCCTGTGTCAACTAGAATTGCTATCCCGTGGATTCCCCTTTCACCTTTTCTCATTTTTCTACTTGTGACAAATAAAGCTCTCTGTAAGATATTGTTCATTCTCTAATTGACTGATTAGATCCCCTGCAATAGCCTGTAGTTTAAGGTACTAATAAAGCATCAGAAACTTTTTGGGGCTGGCCTGTCTTGGTCTTTTCTATTGATATACTAAAGGCTGCATGGAAGATCACATGACTCTTAGAACATGATTAAAGTGTATGGAAAAAGAAATCTCAAGTAAGAGGCCAATGTAGGATCAGTGTTTTCCACTATTGGAAGTGCTTTGATTTATAGAAGCAGCAGGTCCTTTTATTTTTTCTTTTCTGTTCCACTTTTTCTTTCTGGTCTGTTTTGGCTAGATAGAAAGATCCATGAAGGTTTTGTAATACAGTATCCCTCCTTTTCTGCATAGTTTAATTGCTGATGTTAACCAGAATTGTATCCTTCAGTTCTTTGATCAGCTGAGAGAGGATCATTCACATTATGCCAGCTTGCAAAAACCTTGAACCAGTCAGGAAATGCAGGATAACATTTAATGTTAGTCCTTTTTTAAAAAAATGAGCAAAATAGTTTTCTTTCAAGTAAGCAAAACTATTTCATGACTACCATTAAAGCCCTCCTCCATGCCCCTTTCCCCGCTATTAGTTACTGCTGCGGAAATTCTGACCAAAATATTTGAAAGTTCTGCATTTTTGTCAAAATAACAATATAATCAAGCCAGTTACAATTATTTGGGTTTAATTAAGTATTTTGAAATATTTTAACAAATGTGTTGTATCCCATTTATAAAAAAGGAACAACTAGAAAATAAATGTGGAAAACAATCTTGCATTGGTAATAAGAAGGAATTTTTTTTCTCCATCTCCAATTTCTATGGTTCTTTGAGTGTGCCAGGTGTGGGTAGAAAAACTGAAGGATAATTTTCTTAACTACAATTTCTGTTTTTGCAGATCTGCAGTACAAACCAGAATACTATGTTGTACCAGTCTAGTTCCTTGTCAGTGTCATGTTCATAATCAGAACATAAGTATTGTGCCACAAATTCACTAATTATGACCTTCCCATTCTTCTCAGCTATTTGTTCTTCCTTCAACAGGGGACACATTCCTGTCATTCTTTGTGCTACCATTTAATTTGCACAGCAAGTTCTACAGCACTGAACAGATGACTGATCTCAATCAGGGCAAGAAGACCATAAAATGCACCAAGTGCTCCGCTTCATTTCAACCAAGCGATGGTGTATTTTTTTGCCCCAGTTGTAATAAGGGTCCAGTGTGCTCCGGAGGTGCTCTGCTAGAGACATCTGAATTTTCAAGTTCCCGTGATGACACCTTGTCTCATCAGTCAGAGGAACAAATCTCTCCTGTGACAGAGGTGAGCAGATTCCTTTCCACCCAGGTTTTATTTCATAATAACTAGTACTCATTTCTGCCTAGAACAATAAGGACTGTATTTCCCATTTTGCCTTCCTAAGTGTGTATAGTAGAATGGCCCAGATTCTAACTACATTCTAAAACATCTTCCCTATTCACAATGGTTTGAAGCCTTGTACCTAATAATAATAATAGCTCTTATATATTGTACCTAATATAATAATAATAATTAATAATAGCTTTATATATTGCATGTAACAATCTGAAATGTTTTTTTAAAAAATTCCTTGTTCTGTAGAAATTGTGGATAACATGAGAAGAGATATGATATAAAATATTATGCTTGACCATACCCATATAGGACCAATTATGTGGAATAAGCTGTTTGACTATTAAAAAAACTCTAATAAATTATTAGAAATTTTTTAGAACAAATTAACCTAATATATTAAAACCTGTAAATTCCTGATTTTTTTCTTTTGAAGGAAATGTAGTGTTAATATCTTACCTCAGGAAACACAAAAAGGTTACATATTAAATGGATTTAATGGGATTAATTAGTTAATTTTTTGAAACTGCAAAGTGGTTTATAAGTGCTAAGTTATTCATGTACTATAATGTACATTTAACTCAGAGTGAAGATTATACCATCTGAATACAAAATTATATCATTTTTAAGCTATATTGTAAACAAATGATGAATAAATCCTTGTTCTGGAGGACTCTTTTTTTTTTTTTTTTCTTTTCCTTCTCCCTACGAGCTAGGCCAAGGAGTTGTAGTACTCGGAAACAAATTACATTATAACCCTAAGAAATGTGTCTGTCAGACTATACAGTGATATTAACTTAAATGTGGTGCTGGTAATGTATATAGTAAACAGTCTAGAAAACTCCATATGTAGGGCCCCTTGACCCAATTCAGTAAAGCACATGCTGAAGTTCTTTGGTGAAGGATGGTTTGTTGAGTCATATCCTGAACAGGGATGGACATAGGCGCATGCTTAATAGCTTTTGCTGAATCAAGGCTTTAAATAGAAGTGGTCTAATTTTCAGAAAAGCTGAGTGCTCACAAATTCCCTTGAAGTCAATAGGATTAGTGTGTTCAGCACATTTGCAAATTAGGCTTTTGATTTAGGAATCCTTAGGCATCCAGGTTTGACTATGTTGGTCAGTTTATTTCCTCCCTCTAATCTTGTTCAATTATAATCTTAAATGTTTTAATAGTACATAATAATAACTGTATGTTCTATAATAGTAGGTTAAAAATTCGGACAAAATTATAGTTTTTTTAAGTTGACTGACTTTAATTTCTCTTTAGGCCATTCTTATTGATGTACAGAATTTATTTCTTTAAGTATTGTTCCTGAAGTAGTTAATGCATTGACTGGGGACATATTTATCACAGAACATAATCTCTCTAATATTGAAGGTTCTAAAATTGCACAATTGGAAGCTTTAAAAGCTTTTATTGGAGGAGTTTGTATTAAATATATATCTGAAAAGAATAAAATGAAAAAAGCACTTAAAACTGAATGCCAGAAGAAAATCCATCATTTGCTATATATTAACATGAAAGCGTCCCCTTTAAAGAAGCACTTCTAAATTGATGGACGCACACTCAATATCCTCTTAAATCAGTCATATTTGAAAATACCATCAATGACTTGTTTTCCAGCATTTCTGTAAGTGGGGGGACAAAACAGAAAATGTGTTTTAGCAAAGAAAGCTAAAATACATTCAGCCTCAGTTATTCCCTCACTACTTTAAATAATATAGAGTATCTGATAATATTGTAGAATAATCTCCGTTAGGAATAGCAATTGTATATATGGTAAACCTATAGCTGACTATTTGGCCACTAGTATGTAGGAAATATCCAACACTAAGCCTTCCAGGAGATGTGTTGCTTGAAAATAAATGAGGAAATTGCATTAGAATGGTGATAATCTTCTAAAATATAAGAAACCCTTTCTATTATTTAATTCAATGTCAGATTCACATAACATTATTTCAAACAATTTTGTAGCATATCTCATCAATTGAAAGCATATTTTTCTTATCAGACATAATTATTGCAGATAATTGTTATTTATTTTATTTATGACAAGCATTTATATGGTGTCCGTATAAATTAGTAAGTGAGTAAAATGAATTTCTTCTAGAGTTGTTACCACTTTAAGTTGTTTCTGTAGGTCAGTTTGTGACCAGGAATGTCAAAGGCACTTGTTAGACCATTCATACTAAAGCCAGCATTTATCCCTATTTTACTCCTATTCAGTTACCAGCTCTATGTGAATAATGTTTGTGTCTCCACCCCAACACACAATCATTTTTAAACACAGTTAAACTCCTCTAATTAAGAATATTATGACCTCTTCATTCAGGTCCCAGTTTAGCAAAGCACATAGGTACAAGTTTAGCTTTGTGCACATGAGTAAGTACTTGTATTCTAGCATGTCAGTAGTATGATTGACATCAGTGCATGTCTAAAGCTAAGTACTTATGTGCTTTGCCCAGTGGGGCCTTGGTTTTTTTAATTTTGGTTAATGACTTTAATGTTTACCTCCACAAGATTTAAATGTGTCTGTGGCACTCCTGTATTCTACCACCCAAGGAATTAAATGATTAAGAATCAAATTGCTAGGATCTAGCAGTGGACAGGAAATGGTTTGCTCATCCCATTAACTTTTTTGAGATTTCAGAAATTTTTCTGTCCGATTCTGGGAGGAAACCAAGATCTTTTGAAGCTTTTCAAAGAAGAGAGAGTGCACCATCCTAGAATATGCTGATTCACACCAGGGACTTGAGTGTGGATCTTTCACATCCTAGATATATGCCCTATCCACCAGACTGGTTTTCTGAGGTGGGTCTTTCTCAATCTCTCCTGTTGGAGCTGTCCCACTTTGTATAAATAAATATTTATTGGAACAGGAACTTGAATCCAAATTTACTACATCCCAGGTGAGTACTCTAACCACTCTAACTAGAGTCAGTCTCTCTCCCTTTCTCTCTCTGGCCCAATGAATATTTATTTATACAAAGTAGAACAGCTGTAACAGGAGAGATTTGAAAGACCCACTCAGAATAGCCAATAGATTCAGACTAGGGACTTGAATCTGGGTCTCCCACATTCTAAGTGAGTACTTGAACCATTTTGATCTCTCTCCTCACTCCTTCCTTCTCCCTAACCTTCCTGCTAGTTTTGACTAGAAGGTTTGACCTGCACCTGTGAAACCATTTTGTGATGAAAGTTCTGTCAAAATTGTTACTATCCCACAAAAAGCTTTGGTTTCGAAACATCTGTATTTTCTGACAAAAACCTGGTTAGTCGAAAATTTTCTGACCAGCTTCTCTAGGAACTCTATTGCGATCACTTTGTGTGTGAGACAAATCAAAAACAAACATTAAAATTGGCAGTGTAGGACCATATGATATTTCCCTAATATATTGACAACACTTTGAACAGGCCAGCAAAGCAAATTGTGTATAAAGATGCCATGTTATTAAATGTGGTTATTGTGATCATGTTTTTTAGCCAATTCCTGTCCAGTTAAGCTCCTGTGTAAGCGAATACAAGTCTGCTGCCTTTAATAGAATAGTTCCATTTACACTAAGATAGAATATAGCCCATTGAATACAAGCAATAGAGACCTGCAAAAGACAAAACCTATTCTTGGTTTTTACATAATTCTGTACAGATATTTTGCCATTTTCAACTTATTGACTATTAATCTTAGGCTGTGTGGAATCCTGTAATTGATTTTAAATTCATGTTTTATAAATCTTGTTCATATTTTAAACTGTTATATGCTGTGATTTAGTGTATTATCTTACAATAGGTGGTGTACTGATATATCTGAAACAATCTAAAAATTTTAAAATAGTGAATTCTAGTTTAATTTCATGCTTCATATTTTTGTATAAAGATGCCAAAATCAGAGCCAGCAGAATCTTATAGAAAAATGCTCACCCAGTCAACTCGCAACAGTAGTGCAGAAAGCAAAGTTCGTCACACACGAATAGATGATGGAGCGGCTATTCAGGTTTGTAGCCACTTCAATCATTAGTAATATCATGCTGAACCTTAGGTTTAACTGTTCTGCATCTGCGGGTAGAGACATTTAGCTTTGTTTATATAACATTAAATTGTTTTTTGGGAATCTTAGCTCCCTTTTTCCCCAAAAAACGAACAATTTGATCTTTCAGCACTTTATTCCTAAAATGGGTTGCAGCTGTTTTTCATCCAAAGGAAGCTGAGCCAGGATTTTCTGTTGTAAGGCTCCTGTTCACTATATTTAGCTAACCAGGAGCCAGACTCCTCTATTTAGGAGTCCATATCGTTTCCCTGCTACCACAGTACAGTTCTGAGATCTTTTGAAAAGGCCAGTACCAAAAAGTCATTGTTTTCCTGTTTAAGTGAGAGGATGACACTTTTTTTAACAATACCAAAATAAAAGGGCTATTCCTGCTATTTTTGAATCCCATTCTTCTTGTTCCTTTATCTCAGACCTAAAAGAAGAAAAGACCTAATGAGACATCTCATATCATCTAACTTCAGAATGCTTGGTTAACGAAGATTTGTTTTCTCCATGAATTTTGCTTCAAAGGTGCAGAAACCAGTGCTCTAAAATGACCTGCTGTGTGTGTTGTCAGAAGTGCAGCACTTCATTTGCAGTCCATCCTGTGTCTCAGAATATTAATTTATTAGACCAATGAATTTATTCTTAACTAAGAGAACATCTCTGGCCCCTACCCCTCTATGAAAAGGAACAGACCCAAATAAACAGTTCATTGACGGGGGCTATATACCAGTTCTGTAAAGTTAACCGAAAGATCCATCTGTAGGTGAGAAGTCTGTAAAGGGTTCACATCAGACATTTGTTGTTCTCTCTTGTATTTGTTTTTGTTACTTTTTGGAAACGTGTTGAAATTAACGTAACAGAACCTTAGAACATTAGAAATATCTTGTCTTAGATATCGTATCTTTGAAATAGAAATAAAACTGGAGCACAAACCCAATAATTTCCTTTGCTAGTCATCTTTAAAGTACTAAGCTTTTGTTTTAAAAAAATGTTTAAGATCTCAAATCATTAAGAACTTTATGCAGTCACCACTGAAGTTAGTTGAAAGGCTGCCAGCAATTGCAATAAGCATTTAATCAGAGCCTCTCATATTATTTACATATAAATTTTAAAATCACAGATACTCAGGAAACTTAAATTTGCCTCGTGTTAGGTACAGGAAGAATAGAAGAATTGTGATTTTGGTATATTTTATTTCACAGCATATTTGAATGCTGCTGTTCTAAGGCTAAACTACCATTGAACATGCTAGGAGTCTTGCCCATGTTAGGTCTGCGTAATGTTTGTTTTAACCTACATTATCTATTATTCTCTTGTAACTGTGGCCACCACTCTAATTTGTGAGATAATAAATAGAAGATAAAACAAAATTCTTTATTGATTTTCCACAAAATTTTCAGATGGTGAATTCATACTGAGATCTACATAACTCATCACAAGTCTAGCCTCATATCAACTGGCTTTGAAAATTTGAATAGGTGTTCTCTTAAAAATGAATGTTGGTGTACATGGGCACAATTCATCATCTCCTGTTAAAGAGATCTTTTAAACATTCCAGTTCAGATACTTTTAACAGTGACAACTATATTTTGCCACCAAAGTCCTTAAAACAAAATCTCTTTTTCTGGTTTCTGTTTCCTTAGCAAATCTATCATTTTGGAAGAAAATTAGGACAAGGCAGCTTTGGGGTGGTAATTGAAGTAAAACACAAGGAAACAGGCAAAAAATGGGCAATCAAAAAGGTGAACAGGGAAAAGGTAAATATTATGTAGATCTCTGACTTATTTTAAACCTGTCTTACTTTTCCTTTGATTTTCTATCCAGTCTGTTTCTGGAGTATCTTTGTGCCTCTCCTCAGTATCTTTGTGTATCCAAAACACGCATTGCAGTCAGTGCATATATTTACTCTCACTGTTTAGTTGATATTCTCACTCTCTCTTCGTTGTAGCAGAAAGTGAGTCACATCAAGTTTTAAATATTAGAAATATAATATAAAAATGCAATTTGGGGTTCTTATTTCTCCATGAAGTCACAATTGAAGAAAACGTTTGCCGGATCAGACCCTTAATTATCCAAATCTAGTCAAAGAATATTGGATGTTAAATGAATACTATTTAAAAGTTTATTTTTTATTGTTAAAGAATTTTTGAAAATTCTAAATAAAACAAAATATTAGCTTAACTGATTTTAATAATGATTTATATTCAAAAAAATATATGAACCTAGTCTGAGAGCTTACATGCCAAATTTCAGCCAGCAACAGACTTTTTTGTGGCTGAATGATAGATCTGGAAAAGGTGCAGTGCTGTTAAAACTTTAATATTAGCAGCCTGTGTTATTTTGGTGTGTGACAGGTTACTAGCTGATCCAAATTTAGAGCTATTGTTTTATTGCCGCTCATAGTTTTACCGTTATCAAATTGCTAAACTGACAGTGATTAATTCTCCGTAATTAAGTTACTGCCAACAAGTTAGGAAAATGCGGTTCTTATAATCATGTCTTATCATTTGACAAGAATAGTAAGCTTGGGTCTGATCGTATTTGGATGGGAGACCTCCAAGATGGGTAGGTTGTACTCTTCCATCCAAGTTGATGCTAAGCCAAAGCCCAGTGTGGTGATGAGAGGTGTTGTTCTGTCTGTTACTTTCTAATGAACAAGACAAAAATTGTTTGCGTTCATTTGAGATCCCCTTGCAAATGTTCACAGGATTAGAGATGTTAGCTCCAGTAAGATGGCCAGCTTCCAATTTGAGTAATTACATTTTGTTTATCTGCATTCCCCTGATATTCCTCTTCATTTTCTGTCTCGAATATTTGTGTAACGTTGCTGTGTGTGTTAAACAGTGGTCATGTTCTTTCCACGTTAGGTAAAGTAATTCCTTTTTGTCGCTCTCACATATATGTGTGTTCTTACATTTTTTCCATCTTAAGGAAAGTAACTACTATTTTCTCTCTCACACGTATGCACACAGTTTTATGATGGAAAGACTGTATATAAATGTAAGACATTATTAGTCGAAAAAGCTAAACTATAATGGAAGCAACCCCAAAGTACAATAGGATTTATTTTGTAACTCTTTTTCTAAATGTAAGACATGTTCTTTTGTTTAATACATTCTGTAGATTTCTTTAACCAAAGTTGCCATTGTGGAATATATATGGTCATATCATGAATATTCTCATGTTCTGTACCATACATTTTCCATCTAAAATTAAGGCTGGAAGCTCTGCAGTGAAGCTGCTTGAACGGGAAGTGAGCATCTTAAAAAGAGTGAACCATGAGCATATAATACATTTAGAAGAGGTGTTTGAGACCCCTAAGGTAAGGATTCATTAACTGCAATACTCTGAATGCTATTAATACCTTAATGAAAGGTGCAGAGATCAATAGAAGCTTTCTTTTCTGCATTCTGAGGTAATTCTTCTTGCCTTCTTGTCCCTTTCTTTTGGGATATTTCTCCTCACCACTGGTGATTAGAAAATTGTGGAGAAATTTACATTTTAATTTTTCCTAATTTTTTGCTAGGCTGTTCTAGGCAGTAAATATAAATCCTTCTGCCAGCAGTTGAACAGATATCAAAGTCCATGTGTTGTGATTTCCTGTGTAAAGGAATTCGCTTGCTGGCCCTACTTACTTACGTGCCTGTCTCTGATAGGAGCAGACAGCTCTTCTGTTTGGCTAGAAATAGATTTGGCCTTGGTTTTTACATTTTCCCCCTTTTGTAAATTCACAACCCAATTCTTTCTTTTTTTTCAGGATTAGCTAGTTTATAGTCTAGTACTGGCATGGTAAAGTTCATTTTTTGTCTCGTCATGTTTGTTGTAGCACTGTGTGAGGGGGTTTTATACCCAGCCAGAAACTAACTTTCAGTTTTGATTTGATCCTTTTCTCAGAAATAGCTGGAAGACCAGAGTTTGATGAAAGCTCTGTTGGGAGCTTTTTTGAGAGTGAATTAGAGTCATTTTTTTAGTCATTTACTTCACAGTTTGTGAAAGAGGGTTAGTTGTTGCTGTGTTGGACAGCACAAAGCTCAAGGACACTGTAATGATGCCACTGTATGATGTCCATTACATTGGCACAGATCACTTTTGATGAGCTGTAAGAATATATTTGTAATATGTATTTATAACTTTATTCACAGTGATTAAAAATATCATGTTGTGTCTAGGTTTAATGACGCTTCTATAGGATTCTCTTTTTTAAGAAGTTGACAATATGCTGAATGAAGAACACTTAGAGCAGTCTTTAAAATGCATATTATTTTTTATTTTTGTTGTGCATGTTCTTGAAAATTTGAGATTTTTAGTACTCAAAATATTCCATCTTATATGCAAAATCACTATTTTGGTTATTTATTAATGTTAGCGGATGTTCCTTGTAATGGAGCTGTGTGAGGATGGAGAACTTAAAGAAATTCTTCACAGGAGAGGACGATTTACAGAGAACGAGACAAGGCACATAATTCAAAGCCTTGCATCAGCAATAGCGTATCTTCACAAAAAAGGCAAGGATGTTCATTTCTTGCATTTATTCATTGTCTCTGAATGTCAGTTTTTTGTTTAAAAGTAATAGTGATTTCTGTTATATATAAAATTTATTTCCTAGAATCTTGGTATCCCTGTGGCCTAGAAGTGAAGCATCCTACATTAGTACTTTCCCCCCACTATTTAAACAGTTAATATTTCCTTTTACTACTTTGTTCCGGCATCATGCATCTGACAATAACATGAATTTCTTCTCAAGTCTCAACCACTTTGCATTACAGCATTAATTTATTTCAGCAGCTAAGTAAATAGTCAATTACAACAGAGAAAAAGAAGCAGGCGCGTGGAGTGCTTTAGATATACCTTAATTGTCTGTCCTCCACTTGGTGGGATGCAGTCAACATCAGCACTTTAATTCACCCCAGGGAAGTATTAAAATCCTGCACAGTCCGTGACAGAGTTAACCAATTCAACCAGAAAACTAGAATTCAGTGTATCCAGTCATTTTTCCCTATATTGTAGGAGTATGAAGATTTGTATTTGAATAACACAGAAAATTATATTCATCTCTATATTTTGGAATTAGTTGGAGGAATTAGCAGTTCCTCTTTTTTCTCCCAACCAGACATATGATTCCTTGTCTGTGGAATGGCGCCTTCTTTAAGGCAAGTATGGCTTTGGTCTTCTCTCTATTCTTCGTGTGCAGTGAAAGGGGAATAATGAAATCTACAGTCCCATCCCCTTTGGTCTGTTGGATATGAGACGAGACTGGACTTATGAAAATACATGATATTTTGTAAATCTATAATCACTACTTTTTTCTATAAGATGTTGACAGTTCTGTTACTGTATAACACAGAGCAATGCAAACTGTTTTTCTTATTACAGGTCATCAGGAAGATGGATCCAAATTTGATCCAGATTTGGCATCTTCATATAAGACTCTTTGGATCAAAGGGCAAATAGTCCTTCCTTTTAAGTTTTCAGTAATGGAAAGCTAAATGCATTGAAACTGAAACTCATTTCCACATGATAAAAACATTTGTCAGAATATTTTGACTACAAGTGATAAAAACATTTTTATTGTTCTCTTCCTTGACAGATATTGTTCATAGAGATCTAAAACTGGAAAACATTTTAGTTAAAAGCAGTGAAATTGATGAAGAAAAAGAAATGAAATTAAATATAAAGGTAAGACTAGAAATTGTAGCAACTCTTTGTTTTGAGCAATGGTTTAGATACCCAGGCATCAAAGTCAGCCCCCCAGTAATGCCTGTTTGTAGCTTTTGAATAGAGCCACTATATTGTGTTATTAAGAACACTAAAAACCTGCCCAATCTATTGCAGATATTATTGAAATGAATCATTTTGAAAGCTAAGTGCCACTGCTGAAAGATACTCTTTTTTTAGGAGGGGTCAGATATTGGTGGTATGCTTTTAGGTCAGTTGAAATAGACATTAAAGAAAGCATACCTTATTAAACTAGATCTACCTTAGGATAGTTCCAAACTCTTAAAAACAGTAAGTTAGCCTGCATTCTAAGCTATAATTTTTAAATTATGTGTATTGCCTATTTAATGTAAATGTGTTAGCCTCCATCCAGAAACAGCACTAGAGGACAGGATATACCTTCTCAAGCATATGGGTCCTGGCAACTTCAGACATATGAACCCTGGGGATAGGGCAGTATGCTGTGAAGATATGGGCCCTTACACAACCTTGGGTGAAAAAGGAAAAACATCAAATCATTCTAAAGGCATTTAATAGCTTTTAAGACTAGGGATAAATGAATCTGTCCCTTAAGACACAAGGTGCACAGCAGTCTATGCCATATAGTAAGAAAAAGATCAGGAAGAGTTTGGTCTAAGAAGTTCTGCAAATGCTGAACAAGTTGATGGAAAAAGTTGAAATTCAGGATGGAGAATTTAACTTCCAGGATTGCAGCAGGCTCTTGAAGGGTTCTATTGATATTGGTGGAACTGATAGGCACTTGTTTGCATATTACCATCAGGCCTTCACATTGGCAGTCACCAATACCAATACAAAACATTACCTTTCATTCTGTCTGCATCCCTGAGACTGTCTATGAAAGAACTGGCAGTGATACTATCCACTGAGAAGTCTAGGAACTTATCCATTGATGGTGTACTTGACAGAATGTCAGCACCAGGGATCTCATGAGAAGGACCTACATAAGGCAAGTCTACACTACAGCGGGGATCGATCTATCTGGGGGTCGATTTATCGCATCTGGTCTAGACATGATAAATTGATCCCCGAGCACTCTCCCTTCGACTCTAGTACTCCACAACCACGAGAGACGCATGCGGAGTTGACAGGGGAGCAGCGGCAGTCGACTCACCACCATGAAGTTGTCGTGATAAGTCGATCTAAGTAGGTCGATTTCAGCTACGCTCTTCTCGTAGCTGAAGTTGCATATCTTAGATCGATGCCCCGGCCTCCAGTGTAGACCAAGACTTAGTGTCTCTCCAAGCTATAGATAAACAAGTTTTTAATATGAGGAATTCTCTAATCCCCTCTTGGAAGATTGCCAATCTGGGGGTTGAGAGAAACACAAGGAGAGCCTGTCTTCCTGATGCCATTCAGCAACATTCAAGCACTAATGGTTAAGGTGATTCAGAGCTAAGAGTCACCAGGGCATCTTTACGTGCATCTTCTAAAGTCTTGCATGAAGACTGCTATATGGATATGAATGCATGTGAGAGGGCTTCAGAGATTAATTTTAGAGGCCTAGAATCTTTGTTTACAAGAGATGCAAAGGAAAGGAAAGATACCATCCAGAGTGATGCAGTCCCTCAATTGGTGGGCTTATCCTCGTGAAGCCCATGTAATCTCAGATCCTTCCTTCACAATCCAGATACTAGCTCAGTCATCCTTTAGAAAACACTTTGACGGTCACTTTTAATTCTCCACAGTCTCATTCTTGGGCATAAAATTTCTCTAAGTGATGATCCTGTAATAGATAAATGCTGCTAGTTTTAGGGAAGAAGGAACCTTCTTTCTGTCCTACGTATCTTTTCCTCCCTGTAACTTTCCCTACTTTTCTCTCTATCCCAAATGTCTCCTGTTAGGGGAAAGGTCAGGATCCAGAATGGCAAAAAATTTGTTACCAGATGTTTTCCTTTCTGATACTGACCTATCCCACTGGGTTATTTTTATGATGGCCTCTCCTTGGGTTTCTGTGTATAACTATCACAGTTGTATAGGTGTGTTACTGTCAGGGGTTTTACATCTATCAACTAGTAGAAATTCAGCATTTCAGTACATTTTGGAAGTGCTTGTTTTCACAGATCCTAGCAAGTGTTGCATCCTGGCCACCCATTGCTGTGAAGGGAGTCCAAGCCTTTGTGCTCTGGAATCCCAGGGGTATTTTATGATTTTTGAGCCTGAATGGAGTTCAGCCACTGCCCCGATCTAGGGGGCCTTACATATGCTCTCAGAGTGCAGACCTTGTATCTGGCATCTTCTCTTTGGAGTGTTGGAACCATTCTCCAGCTGCCTGTCCTCTTTAGGCAGAGCACTGACCCCTCAGGTTACCCAGTACTTAAACACGCCCTCGCCCAGAACTCCATCCAACAGGTGCAAAGCTTCTGGTTTACAGTTTAATTCTCAGGGTCGGACACACAGACACAGGTGCGCACTCTCTCTCTCTCGTATGTTAACTTTAGAATCATAGAATATGAGGGTTGGAAGGAGGTCATCTAGTCTAATCCCCTGCTCAAAGCAGGACCAACACTAACTAAATCATCCCAGCCAGGGATTTGTCAAGTCGGGCCTTAAAAACCTCTACGGATGGAGATTCCACCACCTCCCTAGGTAACCCATTCCAGTGCTTCACCATCCTCCTAGTGAAATAGTGTTTCCTAATATCCAAACCTCTCCCACTGCAATTCGAGATCATTACTTCTTGTTCTGTCATCTGCCACCATGGAGAATAGCCTAGCTCCATCCTCTTTGGAACCCCCGTCAGGTAACTGAAGATTGCTGTCAATTATGCTCTTTATATTTAATCATGATAAGCACAGAACAGTACAGATCATACAAAACAATAAAACAGTAATAACACAATGTCCCTTACTAGCTTACCCTTCCCTTGTGAATCTTTGGGGGATCATCTATGTTCTGGAAGACAGGGTCCTACACCCCATTGCCTACCCTGGCCTTGCAGTAGCCTCCCTTATCTTACTTGAGTGCAAGATGACTCTCTCCCACTTCCCCTTCTCTCAGAGTCCCTTTATAGATAACTTCTGGGGTCACCTGCTTCTTTTGTTCTGCCTTTTTGTTTTTTTTTCACTGCTGTCAAAGCCCCCTCCTTTCAGACAAATGGAGGCAGTGTCTTCTCTCAGCTACAACAAAGCCATTAGCCCAAGATGTTTTCCTTTGATTAGATTATAGTTGAGTGCTATCTTGTCATTGTCCATTGTCTTTGGCTTGGGAGAGACATGACATAGCCTGCTAAGTCCTGATGGATCCACGTCCATGTAGGCTTTCCATGACACAGTAATTTCATAACATTATCCACAATTCAGAAGTGGTACAGACAGATCTCCAAATCATCACACTTATCTGTGATGAAGGATATGGGCAGTCCCCAAGTCCACTGGACAAGTGTGAACTGCTCCCCATTATTTTCAGGAAAAGATGCACAGTCCACATCTCTCTGACTGGGAGAGAGGTCACTCACAGAAAAAAAACCATCAAGGAACAAATTTTCCGTTTGTGATTATACTGTATTAGATAATACCCCCAAGCATGCTAGAGATGATATACTGAAAACAGCAATTGCTGCACTTTTTATAACAAATTAAAAAAAAAAAGCTGTAGTGTGCCTTCTTTGCTGTGCTGTCACATCCTGGTGTGTAGAGGTGACAAGAGCCTGGCACAGCCCAGCACACATTCTCTGGGGTATGCAGCGTGGCCCCGGTTCTCAAAAGCAAACTCTCTTGTTCTCAGGGCTGTCATATTATGGTTGTGCTCTGACAGAAGGGACTTGTTGCACTTTCTTCCCACAGCAAACCATTGCAGAGGGTTTGTCCCCCATTTATGTCATTTGTATAGCTCAGAAATAGTGTGTGTAAGGGGGCGAAGGGACAGAATACTTCACCCTTTCAATATTTAAATGTAAAGTTGGGGAAATTATTCCCAATATTAAGCACTTGTGGAATGAAAAAGAGCAAACGGCTAAGTTGAAAGAAATACAAGGAAATGCTTCTTAAAATGTTGCTCGCTGCAAACGTCTCTTGAGATACACACCTCATTTCCATGAGAGCCCAAAGTGGTTAGCAAACATAAATGTACCCTCAGGTATACCTCAGAACCACAAAACCATATAATGCAGCTTACCCCCTAAAATAAACAATAGTGAAGAGTCTCTGTGTCAGTTCACTTTATATTAGAGAGACTTTCTAAAGTGTGAGTAACATCTTCTCTTTTTTTTAGCCTACTCACACTTACCAGTTTCATACAGAATAAACCTTTAATTTGTTTTTTAAACAATAACTAACTAAATACATAAATAAATAGGGTTTGGGGTTTTTCCAGACCAATTTTTCCAGCTTCTGTCTTCATTTCTTGGTTAAAGGGAGGTGCTGGGATCCCACTCTGAGGTCTGGATTAGACCAGCAAAACATTGCTCACAGAACTGCCTGTAATAATTATTTTTCCACCCCCTGCCATTTTTTGTTAAGGAGCCAGCCTGTGAGGTTAAGGGGGCCACCAATGACTTAATAGGCAGGCACAAATACATTGAGTATCATGCAGAATGTGTTAAGCACAATAGAGGGCGGTGGACTCAAGCTGCTGACCAGCCAAGCAACTGTTTCTGAAGAGCTGCAGAAGAGCCCTCATCCTGTTTTCTTCTGTTCAGGCAGCTGAGGCATGCGTTCAGCAACCCCTTTCCCCTGCTGCTTCCTGCTCCCACTCAGCTTTCTTACTGCCATGCCAGGAACATGGGCCACATGGGAGCATGCTATAGTCACTGCTAGAGTAAGGAGCTGTTTTCTGCAGCAGTCCAAATTGTGTGGCTCTTAATAAACAACTCTGATTTTTCCAAAAGTTTTGGTTTTGCTTCACCTGACTTTCCTTCCTGATTTCTGGCCCTACTTACCCCCATCATAGACCGTATCTGATTATTGCCTCTACTATCTGTGGTAGATTTTAGGTGAGCCTCCGAGCCTTCCCTATCAACAAGGAAAGCAAAATGATTAACAGGAATTTGCCCATTGTCCTTGGTGTATTCCTTTTTGATGACCTCTGGATCTAAGGTGATCTTGAATATCAGGAAAAACCTATTAAATATCTTATGCTTAGATAGTGGAACAGGTTGCCTAGCAAGGTAGTTATGGAACAAACATTAGCAATGTTTCATACAAAGTAACAGACATGTATGAAAGGAATGGGGTAGAGTCCTTCCTGCTTGAGGTAGGAGATTGAGTGGGATAATTTGAGAAAGGACAAATCAAACTCCATTATCTCTGACTACAGCAGTTTTGCTACAAACAATGAACTCTAAGCTGGATAGAAGAACTTCAGCTTCATGTCCATATGGATAGTTCCACTACTGTGTTGTTTCTTGTAGGTGACTGATTTCGGTTTAGCAGTACAGAAAGCAGGTGGTAGCGAAAGTATGTTTCAGTCTACGTGTGGGACACCTACCTACATGGGTAAGTTCAGCATTTCATACAGTTAATGAATGTTTGTTTATTCTTATCACATGAAGAAATGCAATTATAATTCTCCATATTCTTTTTTGCTCACAAATAGCCATGGAGAGGTGCCTATTTTTAAGCTCCTTTTGTCAAGAGCTTCCCCTTCCTGTACAGGAATTGGCATACCAGATCAGGCTAATGATCTGTCTAGTCTGATATCCTATATCTGACAGTAGTCCAAACCATATGCTTCAGAGGGAGAGGCAAGTAGCTATAATGGATAATAATAATAGTGGAGAAGTTTTTTTCTAACCCTTGGCAGTTATAGTGACCAATTTTGTGTCCTGAAGAATGAGACTTTATATTCCTTATTAACTTCATATCCTATCTTGTGTAAATGTGGATGTTCAGAGTATCCATATAAATGTTTAATTCACTTTTTTTTTAATCCTACTAAATTCTTGGCCTCTCGTGTAGCAATGAATTCCACAGACTAGAAAGGCATTTTGTTGAATTTTTGTTCCCAGTAGAACAAGGATAACAGGGCTGTTGGATACTAACAGAGTACATGACTGATGTTTGTTCAGATGTCCTTCCTCTCTCCAGTCAGCTGGAGAGCAGGCTAGAAGGTCTGTTGTCTTGCAGAGAGAGCTCACACTGTGGATCTGTGGGAAATAGGCATCACCCCATCCCCCACTTCCCAAAAATCAGAATCCCAACCCTAACTTGGGCCTTCGGCATGCTCACTACTTATCAGTAAAAGGTCCTAACTAGAAGCAGGAAGCTTGTGCTTCTCAAATTTCACATACATCACCCTCTCGCCCACCCCCAAACCTCCCTCAGATAAAATGGGAGGACATGGAGACCCTAGTCTTCCTAAACTTTGCAAAGGGAAAAAGAGGTACAGAGGGATTAAACATGGAGGCTATATCTACATTTTAACTGCTACGGCAATGCACTTGCAGCACTGAAGCTGTACCAGTGCAGCGCTTTAGTGTCAACGCTCATTAAAGCATCAAGAAGGATTCTTCTATTGCTGCAGTTAATCTCTCCCTAAGAGGCGCTAGGTAGGTCAGTGGAAAAATTCTCTATCAATTTAGCGCTGTCTAAACTGGGACTTAGGTCAACAAAGCTATGTAGATCAATGTGTACATTTCTCACACCCCTGAGTGATATAACTGGTTTGACTTACCTTTTTAATGTAGGTGAGGCCTAATATTGCTTCACACAGGAACTACCGTATTAACTATAGCAATAGGAGAACCCTTCTTGATGCTTTAATGAGTGTTGACACTAAAGCTCTGCACCAGTAGAGCTTCAGTGCTGCAGGTGTGCTGCTGTAGCAGTTAAAGTGTAGACATAGCCTCTGTGTTTAATTCCTCTGTACCTCTTTTTTCCTTTGTATGAATTCTCCAGCTCTCTCACTTTGCAATGTAACCATATTTCCTTTCTTTTAATAGATTAGATTAATGTTAATATAAAATATTCTTAAAATATAATAGATTAGCTAATATCTCAAGGATGAGATGCTATTTTAATTTATAGCTTTTGATAAATTTGGTATATACTGACAATGGAAATACTCCTTTAGATGTTTTGTCTACCAGTTGTGATATTAAGACAGTATTTTAAAGTACATTCTGTAGCTTGAGATCTTCAGGAGGCAAATGCTTTGAAAAGGAGACTTTAAATTACAACAGAACGTTAAATAGTATCTTAAAATGTTGTTGAGTTTGAGATGTATAATCAGACTTTGTTTAGATGGTGGGAGAACACCTACTAAGAAAGCCAGTGTCAATTTGCTCCAGTGCTGCATAGGTTAGGGTCCTAATGCATGAAGCATTTAGTTTTCTCCTTCTCTCTGGGGCAAAATATGTCGTCTTCATTGATTCTGGGAATGAGGACCTCTAGTCTTGCAGTGAATTCATGACCTTTAGCCCATGTTGTAGTAGATAAATCACCACCAATCACCCAAAGCAGCATTCTTTTAAATGTACAGCTATATCAACATAAAAATTATTAGTAAATAGATGACAGTGTATGCATTTTGTACTCTAATACACATAGAAATAAAGATATAAAGCCATTTGAGTGTTCAAAAACATTTATTTTCAGGACTGTTCATTTTTAAAAAATTTGTACTCTGTACTGAATATATGTTAGACAATGTGCTATCAAAAGCCCTTATTCCTTATGCAGAAAAAGTGAATATTCTTATATATTACACTTACCTTTCAGAAAGCAACAATGTGTTATCATGCAGTACTTTAAATCAGTATTTTGTAAATAACATTTTAACAATTCATGGCTTGAAAAACAATACCACATTTAGTCACACAGTTAATGTCACAATCTTGTTACCAGCTAAATGATAAAAGTGAGGACACATCAACATGAATTGTTAAGGCCTGTACATTATTCATTTAAACATCTGCTGTTGGGTTTTTTTTCATAGGGGAATAAATTATATCACATCAGCACATGCTTCATGCTTTGAGTTTAAGCATTTAAAAGTATTTTTTTCTATTATTAATATTATTTTTTCTGCTTGGTTGGTAGCCCCAGAAGTTATCAGTGCCCATGACTATAGCCAACAGTGTGACGTTTGGAGCATAGGCGTCATTATGTATATGCTGTAAGTAGATTGTAAAATCAGTATAAATCTACTGTCCCTTTATTATAAAACTGCTTATGAATTTTCATTAAAATAAAAAGTAAACTTGTGTGCAAAGAGGTTTTAGACCAGAGATCTTTGAGATACTGACCTGTATGAAATATATTACAAATGAATGTCCCAAAAAGAGAGCTAAAAGTATGCTTAGATTTTGAAAAATACGTACTTAGTTTATGAACCAGTTTGTAGTCCTGAAATATCTGATTACAGAATATTGCATTATAAGTCTAAAAAATTAAACTAAGGATTTAGGTCGTGTCTTTTTAACATGCTGGCCTGAGGGAATTGGCTACTGACTTGCAAATTATAGGGCAAATCCTCAAATGGAGTGCACAAACCAAGGAAAAAAGCTTCATACTCAGGGAAATGAGGTAGAAAAGGCATGGGGCTTGTCTAAACAGCCCTGCAGTGCAGACTAGAGGGGTGTAAATTGTAGAATGTTCTAATATGCCATGCTCTAACTGCCTTGTGTAGATCCTGCTCTCATGAACTAAAAGGTATCTAATGCACATTAACATAGCCCTGTCTGAAATGTGACTACATCAAAGTGAACTAGGTACCTTTTAGTTTGCGTCAGCACTGTTGCACGGGATAGTTAGAGCATGACACATTACAGCATGGGATAGATAGAGCATGACACATTACAGGGTTCTACATTGCACACCTTTCTGTTTTGCACTCCAGCACCTTTTCTCCAGTTTATAGTAGCTAGCAGGCGGTTATGGTGTGCAAGGGTTGCAGAGTCTCTCTGCACAGGTTACCTGTCCTCATATAGCAGTAATGAAGAAATTCCACTTCATTCTGGGCCTTACATGTTTGCCTGAAAAGATGCTGGATTTGACTCTTTATGATTTATCTTGATAGCTGTCAAAGCAAGCTGTTGTAGAAGGGAAAAAATCAAGCCTTACATTTACGGGAGTGTATGCATGTCTTTAATAATGTTTCTCATAATGTAGCAGTGTTACCATGCCTAGACAGCAGTACATTCATTGTTACCAAATTATGAGATGTTATTTCTCAGAGAGAGAAATGTGTCAAAATTTGTTATTAGCTGAAAAATCATACGAGCAAACCCCAATTATTAAGATCAAGTTACAGCAAAAATACTTACAGGAGTACTTTGCATAATACAGTCTATAAAGAATGAAAAGTGAGAATTACATAAATTAAAGTTCACATTGCTTACAGATGCTCTTTTTGATTTAATAATTGCATATTCTTAATCGTTCTCTTGCTCTCTTTCTCTTCATAGCTCCCTTCTCTCTAATGCGTGATTTTAAAGCCTGGCTTCCTTCTATTTGATCCACCAGTGTGCTTTCTATCTCAAGACTTTTCTACTTCTCTTGCGTGCAATTTGATTCTTTTATGTGCTAGTCTTTGTACATGTACACACACACACAAAATTCATATTCTCATACCTTCCCCCTTTTGAGATTTTTTAATCTTTCTCCATACATTGGTTCCTCCACCTTTGGTTTTTGTCACTTTGCAACTAATCCAGCTTTGTTTTTGTTCTCAGCATAACGAAGGCCTCATCGTAGTTTTATTACCTGTATTCTTATTTTTATTTCTAGTGTGTATTGTGTTATGTGAACTTTTTTATGCTTATGCATCATCAGTTTTATGGTCCTACTTTATGGTATTAATGTTGGCATGGCAGTAGTTATAGTTGCACAACTCAGTACAATAGAATATATTATAAAATGGGCGTTAGAAATTGGGTGATTTGATTAGCTAATAAGAATTCTGAGCTGTGTGTGCAATCATCACAATTCACTGCTCAGAACTTGTAAAATTCAGAACAGTGAATTGTGTTGATAACAGTCACAGCTTAGAACTTCTGACCTTATTTCTTAATTAGCAATACAAGTATTTCTAAATTAGTATTTTATAATCACAACAATGTTAGAACAATGTAGCATTAATTCACACCTAGTTGTGTTGACAGCACAAAATCGAACATAATGTACATGAGTTAATAGAATCCATTTCACATTTCTTTTTATTGCTTAATTTGAAAATAGTATTAGAGAAAGCAGTAGGGTACTCTTCTATTAACTCTGTTTTTGCAAGTGGCGCCTCTCTTGTCCTCAGCAGCATGACATAAGTTACTGGTCTTCCCTTAATGGGTTTAAACCATTACTGCCACTGTCACAACTTTGACCCTTCTAGGCTACTATTAATGCCTTCCTTTGACATGCTCCATCCTGACACCAAGTGTATTATTTCCAAGACAGGCTCGATCTCTACTTATCTGGGGGGCATAAGGTGACTCTCAAACTCAGTTTTCATGAATGATAATGCACAGGACTGTCTCTGCATAATGGGACAATGCCAGCATGATGCATTTCTATGTATAATTTAAGCGGAGATGTACTTTAAACTTTCCATTTCATTTCTATTTAACATGTAGTGATAGAATCATAAACAATTGTAATCAATGAAGAGAGTCCATTAACGTGTAGAAATATGTTAGTTTATTGATGAATAAAGGAAACTTGTTGCTCAGCATGCTAAGTGTATGCCTAGATCCTGTTGTGTAATGAATAGGGGTAAAGAATTTGTTTCCTATGTGCAATCAGCACTGCTTTGTAGCAGTTCAGAATGTACTAATGTAGACAGCTAGCTAACGTTACCCTATAGGTAAGGAGGCAAATATAGCCCTCCCTCCCTTGTTCATGCCCTGTGGCTAGTATATACATTGCTCATAGCACTATTAATAGCTGACAGCAAATATGGGGTACACAAACCCTGTCACTGTCCAGTACTTACAGCATCATAGATTAAAATGAAGCCATGCTTAAAATTCTTTTCTTTTTCCTTGAAATTGAGTTCCATGTGGATAAGTGCCGGGGAAGGGAGAGGCAAAAATAGTGAAGGATAAATGAGAACAGTGTTGTTTTTGTTAAAAGCGATTTTGAGATTAAAGCTTTAGGGGAGGAAAAGGTGTTAAAATATTTATTTATGTTTCACCTTAACAAAATTAAAACAAAGTAAAAGAAATCCCAGGATAATAATTCTGTACTTTGATACAAAGTGACAGACATCCTTCACTAGGAGATGTCAACTACATTTTCAGTAGCTATTTCTATGTTTTGAGAGTAGAGCTAAAAACGTAATTTGTGGCAAATAATTTATTTGATGAATTTAGGCTTTATTTCTGTTTTCAAATAGTCCACAAACAGAATTTATTCACTATTTGGAATTATTTGCCATGTAAGTCTTTGTCTGCAGATTGTTCACAAGCAACTTGATATCTGAAATTTAACTGGTGGCTAATTTTTATTCAAAACATAGATCATATATTTTGCTCTCTGATTTGATCATCATTCAGTAGACTCTAGTTTCCATGGTAAATACTTTACATCTACAAGTCAAAAATTTACTTTCCATGCATATTATATTGTGAATTTGGTGTTTCTGTGAACATTCCTGCTGGTAAACTAGAATGTTCACAGAAACCAAACACTAATGGGCCAAGAACGTAGGCAAAGGAAATTCACTTATTTAATATTTGCACAAATGTTTTCATAATATTTGCCCAGCTTTGTTTTGAATTTGTTCATTTGTTTGTTTCTCTCCACTTTAGTCAGTATATGATTAATGTAAAAGATAAAAATATTACAATGTAGTAATACTGTATTATATTATTTCCTTTAAGTACAAACTGAATTGGCAGACATGAAGTCCTATACCATGTAGTTCAATCATTTGTTTTAATACTGTACTTACTCTATTATCAAGAAAGTTGTTATATCACTTATTTGATACTGAGAAATTCCAGGGATGTGGATGTCTGTGTTCACAAATAATTTACACACATACGTGCACACATGTATCTCCTTGATATTTTTCTGACACTTCTGTAAATTTATTTTCTTAATTACTTTCCTGTTGATACATTAGTTTAGATTATATCATGTCAGGCAATTTCCACATTATGTAGCTCAGTAAAGTGTCGGAATATGACTACATATAGTAAATGTCAAATTTAAAAAGATCAAAGTTACTTAATTTCCTATAGTACAGTTCTTTCTTGAAAATTGACTTTGCTCAAAGAACATCATGAGTTTCCATGATTCCCTCTCAATGACATATCAATTTTTTTCAATTTACAGATTTAAAAAATGTTCTAACTGCTAGTGCCACAAACTGAACCTGGATTCTGAGAACTGAACTAGGCTCTTTCTGACTCATTCATTTGGGGGGCTGAGACTGTTTATCACTGTTTGAACAACCCCATGCAAACTAATATATTAGGTCTGAAGGGACCATGATAATCATCTACTCCAATCACCTGCATAATATAGAGCACAGGACAATAATTCCTAAATTGAGCCTAATGACTTGTGGTTGAACAAGAGCATATCTCTTAGAAAAACATCCAGTCTTGATTTAAAACCTTCAACTGATGAGGACTCAGTCCTGTCTTGGTTAATTATTTCAGTAGTTCATTATCATTGTTAAAAATTTGCACCTGATTTCCAGTTTTAATTTTTCTAACTTCAGCTTCCAGCCATTGGATTTTGTTATACCTTTGTCTACCAGGTTAAAAATCTGTGAGATATGAGTCATCTTCTCCCTTTGTGGGTTGTGACTGAGACTGTGATTAAGTTACCTCTGAACGTGCTCTTTGATAAACCCCTTAATCTCTCCTAGTAAAGTATATTTTTCAGATCTTGAAACATTCTTGTGTTTCTGAACCTTCTCCAGTCATACTGGTCTGTTTTATCTTGTGTACCTGTTATTCCATGAGTGGAAAATGGTAAGAATCTATTAATTGACCTTACTTTTATTGTAGATTATGTGGTGACCCACCCTTTGTAGCAAGCTCAGAAGAAAATCTTTTTGAACTAATAAAGAAAGGAGAATTGCACTTTATTAAGCCAATCTGGGAAACAGTTAGTGAGGCTGGTAAGTACTCAACTATCTGACAAAACAAACATCATTAATACAACAATGAACTCGGCAAACAATTACAGTATTTTGGACCTCCTTAAGTAATTTTCTCATAAAAGTAAAATTGAGTCTAAGAAAAAATTCACTTAAATGATTTCATGCACTATCTTCATCTCATTATAAGTAAAATATTCTCTGCTGAATTAAAGCACTCACAGACATTTGGGAGATGAGTTGGGTTGGTTATAATTAACAGAAATGAGATTTATCAAAGTGTCTTTTTATAGCTAAACATGTGCTGCAGCTACTTCTGAGAGTAGATCCTGCCCACCGAATCACAGCTAATGAATTGCTTGATAACCTATGGATAACAGTAAGTTTTGACTTCTTTAAAAAAAAATTCCTCCCATCTTAAGTTTTCTAATAGAATTTTGACCTTCCATATCACCCCAGTACTTTCCAATAAACAAACAGAAATAGCCTTCTATTTGGGTCTGATCCAGTTCCCACTGAAGTCAATAGTATATCCACTGACTCCAGTGGGCTTTGGATAAGGCCCTTAATCTCTTACCAGGGCCAGAGACTGCGTTTCTTACCCAGACAAACTTATGTTGATTTCAAAGGATATTTCATCTCTATAAGGAAGTGCAGAATCAGGTCCTAGCTGATTAAATCTCACAACATTCATGTAATGTTGGTCAATATAATTATACCTGCTTTTTAGATGGGCAAATTGAGCCACAGAGAAATAGTGACTTTCCCTAAACAAGTGAGTTATAGAGCCAGGAAGAAAACCTGGGAGTTCCTAACCTATTCTCTAAGTTTTGTAATCACTGCAGAGCATCTAAACTATGGGAATATTAAACACTCAGCTGGTTATGAAAACACATGCAGCTAATTGGAAGGTCAAGCAGAGGGGATGGAGATGGGGAGATAGCAACAAAATAGTGGTGGTAGCCATCCTTAATTGCTCTTGCAGCTGGGTTCAATGCTAAGAGGACATAGAGGCACCTGAGACCCATCAAGAATCATTGGTTCTGTAGGGGAGGTAGAACACCTATACATCATTCAGAATGAGCTACCAGTTTCTCATCACTCCATCAGCCACAACAGAGTCACTTGAGCAGGAATAACATGGTCCTGCTCTAGCTGAGCAGGGAGCTCTCAGAGAGGAGAATCAATTACTGTCATGTGAATTCTTGGGGCAGGGCCACGGCTGACCCTGACACTCTCTCAATGGCCTGTGAAGTGTGAAGACACCTATATTAATTCTGCCTGGACATACCAAGAGAACCTCCTTGTTCTGTGAATCAGTAAACTGTGAACCTGGAAATCTGCTTTTATTGTTGGTTTGTGGCTTACCAAACTGCACATTAGTGGAGTTCTAGTGTACATCATATATAAGAGCTACCAAATTCAAACAGAACATTCCCCCAATTCATAATAAACCTTTCCTTCCTTTCATATTATACATTTCTCGAACACTAGACTTAATTTACTGTGTTATTCTTCATTTAAAAAGTAGGAGAATAGTTTTTCTCAGATGTAGTTATGCAGCTTCCACAGAGCCCCATGTAAATTATTTTTATAATTACTGGTAGTAATTGTGTGTCCAACACCTGAAAATTTTAGTTTCATCACAGGGCAGTAACTCAGATTCTCTGTCAAGTTTGCATTTTTATAGATAATGGGATGGATTTTTAGCCTAAGGTCATATTGGCTTCTGCTATCACAGACCCTGGCAACAACCCCCCCAGCTGCAGGAAGGCCACTGGTGGGGGGGTGTAGTTACAACAAAAGCCATCTACAACCACTCTTCTGTCAAGGACGAGTGTACTGAAAAGTGGGGATCAGGGAATGTGCTGATTTAACAGAACCCCAGGTACAAGGTTCCAAGCATAATGAAAACTGTTCCCTCATGACAAAACTCTCTGGGACCAGTAGTGCTTCAGACAGCAATCCCTCTCCAACCACCACTCTTATAAATTAAGCTGGGGGAATGCATACTGACCTCTAAGAAATTACACATGTTAACTGACTCTTCTTAAAAAATGGATGCATTTAACATGGCTGTTTCCTTAGATGTAGATAGGACTTTTGTTGAAAATATGCATATCTCTGTTCAGACCTGAGTCCCGCAACTGTTTTTTATTAGTAAACTGTTTATTTAATTTGCCCCAAACATTTGTTTTCTTGTACATGAGGCTCTGATATTGTGGCATTAGAAGAGGAGTAGTTTAAATGTGTTTCAGTTTCCAATAAAAAACTCGCTAGATTTTCTAAGGGTGAGGAAGTAAGGACTTTCAATGATAAGTGAAACTACTTATGTGTTGTCTTCAATGTTCCTTAAGATGTCAGAGAGATCTGTAGCTCCTGTTTAACTTCAGTGGGAATTGTAGGTGCCCAGTACCGAAAATCAGGCCACTAGTTTCTGCTTCATGCTTGTGCTTTGATAGCATTTTTGATTTTTGAAGTGTCCAGATGGGTAACATGGAAGTGCAATATCATGTAGAGATTTATAGTGCATAAAAAAAAATTAAAAAATTAACCCCTCGGTGCCAAGTGACACACGAGTTCCTGCGTAAAAGTTAATGCATTTGGCATCACAATTTCCCACCAGGAAATCGCAACCACTTGTACCCCAAAGTTATACAATCACGAGTCATGCTGCATAACAAAAAGTGACATGTCAAAGATAAATGTGGCAAAATAATAAACAAAATTATTGTAGAATTACATCTTACTTACTGTTAAATCAACTAACTTCAAGATCAATTTTAGATAGTAATTACCACAGATGTTTGTCTGTTGTCTGTTTCAGATGATATGTAGTTTGGGCTATGCAAAAGATTGCGGATTAATTATTTACAAATACTTATTAATACAGTTTTATTTCTAGTTTTGACTATTTTTGATATACACCATTCCATTTTGCTACCTTTCCCAACCCTTTTCACTTTCCCATTTCATCATCTAAAAAAATATGCAAAAAAGAGGATGGAATAGAGGAATATTGTTAAGGTCAAATGAAGGCGAATAATTATATGGCAACTAGGATGTTGTGTTTAAAGGATCTGCTAGTACATTATATTTTGCACATCATCGATATAATTCTCTTCAGGAATTTTTAGAACCAATATAGTTTATTATTGTGTGCATAGTTTAGTGCAATCCTATAATTTCCTATCAATTGTTCAACCTTGATATTTGCACACAACCTATATTCCATTTCCATTCTGTCTAACACTGTAGATTTTAAGCTCAAAGGTACTACATCTCTTTTTCGTTTCACTGCCCACTGTGAGAATGTCTGAAGTGTTTTCTCAGCACTGAGACTGGCAGAGGGTGCTGTTTCCTTTCAGACCAGGGGTTTGGATTTTCCTCTGCTAGTAATGTTTTTTCTTGGTACAGTCTGTGAGCAGTGTTGAAGTTGAACTCTTTCGCAGTTTGGATGTTTTATCATTTTCTGGTGCTGTGATACAATTTCTCTTTGGTGAAATTAGCAGTACATTGTCTTGCTTGACATGGAACCAGGGGGCACAGCATTTTTCTGAATATAAACTTCCACACACACAGTGAGATTTTTCATTTCTTTTGGCTTCAAACTTCTTAGAATCAACCTTCATTAAAAAAAAATCACTCTATCTAATTTGTGACCCTGATTCAGCAAAAGATTTAAGCACATGCTTAAACCTATCCTTATTCTGCAGATTACATAAAGCTGTGCTTCACTCCCATTTAAGTAAATGGCATTTAAGCGTGTTTCTAAAGATATAGAATGCCTTAAAGCCCAGATTTTTAAATGTATTTAGGCATTGCCTCAGAAAGGAATCTAAAGGATCAGGTCGTAACTGATTCACTCTTAAAACATTCCTGTAAAGTAGATCAGTATTATTTATATCTGTTATATAGATGGGCAAATTGAGCCACAGAGAGATTGTGGCTTCCCAAGGCAATTAAAGCATTAACTGCCTTAGGAGCCTAACTCTGAGCTTCAAAAACAATTTAGGAGCCTAAATCATATTGACATTCAATGAGACTTAGTCTCCAAAATTAGCTAGTTTTTGTAACACTGAGCAGAAGAATGACTAAAAGAGTTTTTTTAAATAGTTTAGGTACAAAAATAATACTGGCAATAGTATTGGTCCGTGGAAATGGTAGATTTATAAATAATAATACAGAAAATGCAGAGTTTTCAATAAATATTCATGTTCTTTATTTGGAGAAAACCAGATGATGTAGTCTCATCATAGGGTGCTAACACTCTTTCCATTCCACTAGTATCTCTGGAGGATGTTAAATAGAAGCTACTAAAGCCAGACCTTTTTCAATCAGCAGGTCCAGACTCTTCCATTCAAGAGTTTTAAAAGAGCTAGCTGAGGAGCTCACAAGACCATTAATGTTGATTTTCTATAAATCTTGAAGTACTGGGGAAGTTCCAGAAGAGTGTTAAAAAGACTAACGTGACAATTTTTAAAAAGGGTAAATGGGTTAACCAGGGTAATTGTAGGCCTATCAGACTGGCATTGATGCCAAGCAAAATAATGGAGTGACTAATATGGGACTCAGTTAGTAACGAATTAAAGAAAGGTAATGTAATTAATGTAAATTACCATGGATTTATGGAAAATAGATCCTCTCAATCTAACATGATATTGCAATTATACATTTGGTTGCTAAAGATAATAGTGCTGATGTAGTATATTTAGACTTCTGTAAGGCATTTGACTTCACAACATTTTGATCAAAAACCAAAAAGGATATAAAATTTAACCTGACACACAGTTAGTGAATTAAAAATTGTCTAACTGATAGATTTCAAAATGTAATGGTAAATGAGATATCATCACCAAGCAGGTCTTTTTCTAGTGGGTCACACAGGGATCGGTTCGTGGCCCTATCCTTAACATTTTTACAATGACCTGGAAGAACACACAGCGTTATGACTGATAAAGTTTTCAGGTGACCCAAAAATGGGAGTGGTAAATAATAAAGATGACAGGTCACTGATTTAGAGCCATCTGGGTCACTTGGTAAACTGGGCATAAGCAAACAGTATGTGTTTTTAATATGGCGAAATGCAAATATATACATTTAGGAACAAAGAACGTTGCTCACATTTCCAGCACGACGGACTCTATCCCGGGAAACAGTGAATCTGAAAAAGATTTGGTGATTGTGGTGGATAGTCAGCCAAACATGAGCTCCCTCTCCGTGCATCTGATGAAATGGGTTCTAGCCCATGAAAGCTTATGCTCAAATAAATTTGTTAGTCTCTAAGGTGCCACAAGGCATCTTAATTGTGATTGTGGGATGCAAAATTAATTAATTGTGATTCTGGGATGCAAAAACAGGGGAATCTTGAGTAGCAATAGAGAGATTATTTTACCTCTCTAATTGACACTGGTGTAATCATTGCTGGAACAGTTCTAATGCCCACAATTCAAGAAGAATGTTGATAAATTAGAGATGGTTCAGAGAAGAGCCACAAGAATGATGAAAGGATTAGAAAGCGTGCTTTATAGTGATAGACTCAAAGTGCTCAATCCATTTAGTTTAAAAGAGAAGGTTAAGAGGTAACTTGGTTACAGTCTGTAAGTACCTACATGGGGAACAAATATTTAAAAATGGGCTCTTCAGTCTAGCAGAGAAAGATATAACATGAACCAATGGCTGGTAGTTGAAGCTGGACAAATTCAGACTGGAAGTAAGGTGTACACTTTTAACAATGAGAGTAATTAACCAATGGGACAGTTTACCAAGGATCCATCACTGGCAGTTTTAAAATAAAGATTGAATGTTATTCCCTAGGAATGACTCTGGGGCTATTTTATGGCCTGTATTATATAGGAGATCAGACGGGAGGCTCACAGTGGTCCCTTCTGGCCTTGGAATGTATACCTTTAAAATTCTAGACTAAGTGTTTGGCTAATAGGGAAGGACTGCTGAATCAGGGCCCTCCAGAGAAGTCACTCCCTTCATTATATAGCCAACAAAAACATTAGTGTTTTATTGTCCTTCATCCTGTCTTCCTCCACACATTTCACAGTTGCAGACCGCCCTGAACACATTTGGAACCTGTTTGCTTCTGCTGCACAGGAAACAGGATGCAGAGGCACCGCATGAGGTCCACCCTGCTTCTATACTCCAAAGCACAACTCTCCGTGGACTCTGTTCTGGTGCATGGAAATGGTAGAGAGAGAAACGTGGAAATAGTAGAGAGACAACATAGAGCCACTAGAAAAATTGCCACTGGGATGGGAAGGGTAAATAGCTGAGGTTGTAAACCCAAGTGGAAAGGCCACCTCTGAAGACAGACAAAAAGGCACAAAGGTTTCCATAGCCAAGAGAGAAAGAACAATGTCTGCAATTAGAGCCTATATTGATGTCCTAACAGAGTTCAAGATGATGAAAACAGACAACTATATCAAATTAACAGCAGTTCAGAAGAAGGTGACAGAATGCCGGGTTTAAAAAAACACCTCTCCCTCTATATCAAATGGATGCTAGATGGATAGACGGAGACAATAATGAATTACATAATACTTAAAGAGAACATAACAAAAAGTGAATGTGGGAAAAAATATAAAAGCAGCTTAGCTAATGGGACAGATTGCCAAGGGAGTTGGTGGAATTGCCATTATTACTGATACTTACTACTAGACTTGATCTGTCTCTGTCAGGAATAATGATAATGACATTATCAGTTCTGGAAAAATGCAAAGGAGTCACATGACAGGGTAAAACGTCCAGGAAAGGAATAAGAACTACCTGTCTGTCTCATACCCTAACCAGGTATTTAAGGAAAAGGTATGTCCTTTTTCTGGGGGCTGAGAGAGGCAAGGGGAAAGTCTGTGGAGACTGCATCCTGTGCTGGTCAAGGAAATTGCTTTGTTTTAGTGTAACGAGTTTTGGTTTGAACAATAAATCGTGCCCAGAGGCAAATTTCTGCAGTATACACACGCATGGCACTGGTTCTTTCCTGGGATGGTGAGATAGCTCACCAGCTTACACGGAGAATAAATGACCCATCAGATAATCATTTTAACCCTGTAACTTCTGTGATTCTAGAGAGCATGTTACATGGAGAATAAATGACCCATCTGATAATCATTTTAACCCTGTAACGTCTGTGATTCTAGAGAGCATGAATTTGAAAAGAGTGAAGAGGGTAAAAGTATTTAAAACAGAGATGGGAGTTGGTCTTTCACAGACATCTTTTATACGACAACTGAGTTGAGAACTTGGTTTCCACATTTTTCCACTAGATGCAAAATAGTGTATTTTATTAATAACACGCTTCAAGAAGAGAAGCAGTTGTACAGTGCTCTCTACAATAACTTTTCCAGTTACTTTCCCTTCTGCTTTTATGAACTATGTTTGCTAGTTGATTTTATTGCTGTCTTTGCAAGTTTATCCCGTGTTAGTTATTTTCTGTTTATATTGCATTTGCTGCGAAGCTCCTACTTCTTTTAATTAACATATCTCTTATATATTGACAGATGTAGTCAGAGTTTTCTCAGCTAATCATTGTGTCTCACTTCACTCTGAATGGAAAATCATAAAAATGTGTGTTTGTCACATTAAGTATGTGCAAGGCAAAATACTTGCCCCCCATGCCTGGTTATATGGTTATTCTGTTCTTTATTTTTCAAAAAAATGCTTCATGGCTTCTTAACCCTAAAATTCCTCTGGGTGCACCACATTTATCAGTCTATTTAAAGTTTGTATCTGCCTCTGTCAGCTTTCCTCATGGAGTCTATAATGTGACTCAGAACAGGCTCTTTCTCAACAGGTGACAGGATTTTGCCTGTGCTTGAGCGCTACCCTGGCAATATACAGTTTGTTTCCTTACAAAGAATGAGTCATGACTTCCCCCATATTTTCATCCATTTCATGCCCTGTGTTAACTCCTAATGACTTGAGGTCTTATAGGAATGGAGGGAACTCATTACTTGCAGCAGATACATAGCACTTTTTATCATCAGAAGGGCAGAGTCTATATTTTGAACTATTGAGTTCCCTTCTGCCATTGCCTTTTCTTGTGCCCAGTTCTCTTGCCCTTATTGTGTGCAGAAGTGTATTTTTCAATGTTTTAATTGTTTTTGAGGGGACTTTTTGTTCTTTTGGGTTTTTTTAAAATCTCAGATTCACAGAATCAATTACCAGTTAAACTGAAAAGCATTTAATGAAATTGTTAGTCCTGTTTATATCCATGGCTCGTTCTTTTTACTATAATCCAGATTTTATCTCCCATTGTAATTTCTGATCAACATACTCCAGACCTCTCTGCTTCCTCTTGAAAATTCTTACGGATGAACCTTTAATTTTCCTGAATTTTCTGTAGTGAGGCAAGTTGGCTCTTAAGATCAGCAGTCTAGTGCTGCCCACTAAGCTAAAACTGTGTGTTCTCCTAGATATGTGCTGGGTGTCTTCATGGAAGGAATAATGCATGTTACATTATTCACAAATAACTGGACATTTCTTCATTTTGTATCTTGAAACTGAAACACACACTCTTGAAACCTGAACAGAAAAATCTGAAAAGGAAGACAAAAGAAAATGAAACAGTGTAAAGACAGCCAATTAGTAATCCACCACTCTCTTTACCCACAATTAGCACCAGATGCTAGCCAATTAAACTCAACAGGTGTTCAAATGAGCCAACACAGACAATTAACTTAAATGATTCCACTTTCTTAAAAATTGTCAGAATACAAACTCCCACTTCTCTTTATGTGCTATATAATTATCTGAAGCTCTTTAAGGCCTAGATTTTTTTAAAAGGCCTAAACTCAGCCTCTGGTTTTGTGGGTACAATTCAATGTATTTAACGGCCTGATTGTGCCTGCAAATGAGGTAGTTAGTTTAGTGTCTGTGACATTCTTTCTGCCCACATTTAATTGCAGATTTAAGTAAATGAATCCATTCCTAATTTACTTGGCACATGCACCCTATTTCACACAAAAGAAATTCATTCTAGGCACTAACACTCAAGTATAAAAATACAAAGTCTGAGTCAGAACTCTTAATCGACATATTGTGTTTAGCAATTAGATTGAGGATTTGGAGTAAGAATTCATGTATTCTACTTCTTCCTCTGCCATTGATTCACCATATGACTTTGGACAAATCACATGCTCTGTGCCTCAGTTTACCTATCTGTTCAGTGGAGATAATTAAACTACACAACTCCTCTGTATTTCCAATTAATGCTAGTAAAACTCTCTGAGATTCTCAGATGGCAGATGGTATATGTACAGAGTATAATTTATTATTATTAGAACTCCTTTCAAAAACTCAACAGGAAAACAAATTTTACTCTTCAAAGCAAACCTGCCTTGCACCCATTGTACACTTGAACTCCTCTCCAAACTTTCAGAATCACCACACATAGCGAGGAGATGTATGAATGAATGGTATAGGCTTTAGAAAACTGCACAAGCAAGGTGAAGTGACAGTAAATAGAATAATTATTTAGGTTCCTATAGTCTCCTCTGCCTCCCTGAGCAGAGGGAACAAGAGCCTGATCATCTAAAAAATGCCTCCAGAGCTGTTTCCTCTGACCCCCATAGAAGTCTCCCCACTCTTTGTGGAGGTTCCGTAGGAGTTCAGGCTGTGCTGTTTATTTCTGATCCACATATTTTGCTTGCATTGGGGTGGTGGGTTGAAACCATGCCCCTGTCTTGAGAAATAGTGTCATAGTAGTTTTAAATAGAAGACATTCTGGCATTTATTTACTGTATTTGGGATCTCAGTCAGGTAGAAAGCAATACAAAAACACAGGTGTTTTCAGATATGGAGCTTACAGCAAATAGGCAAATTACTTTGTGTTAAATTATCTAATGTCAATAAGTGAAAAAAACAAACCCAGTTGTTACCATGTAGGGTGAAACACGTATTGTCCAGAGACCATTTAATGTCCTAGAGCTGATGAAGGAATGGAATAACAACCTAGATATTGGTGAAGTTTGCAATGTGGAAGAAGAACTGAATAGTCCGTCTACAGCACTGAATCAGAATAACATGACTGAAGAGCAGGAAAGTCCTGATAGCAGCAATGGTAACTCAGAGGTTGGTGCAGAAACTGAAACAGAGAATGGGAGCAGCAAACCCTGTACACCAACAAAGCAGGTATGTGTGCAATACTCTAAACAAATAAAGCACTGTATAAGTGCTAAGTATTATTAGGGGGGCAATAAATTGGTAAGGTAAGGAATGATGATCATGCCCTAGTGCCATGGAGAATTGCTGGAACCTAGTGAAAGATTTATACCTGGGGTATAGGATCTGAATAAATACAAGGATACAGGATATGCTGTGTACTGTACAATTACTCTCTGAAGAGAAACAAAACCAGACTGACCCAGAATACCAATTCCTTAATAATCTATTGCTCCTGTTCACTCCCTTAAACTGGCATGTGTGCAGAAACTTAACAGAAAAGGAATAGGATATTAAGAAACCGATATTTAGGGCAGATGAGGAAAAATCTCTAATGGACACTTCATTCTTTCCTTCCACATTCCTCCTTCATTCTGTAAGTAGGAGTCATGAGAAACCATCCTGGGGGAAGTGAAGGAAAAGCTAAACAATAGTTCACAAGCAACATGAGTATAAACCACTAGTGACATAGTGAAGCCCATGGTATAATGCTTATAATAAGCATTGCTTTGATTTCTCAGATGACTTGTTGCTTAAAATATTGAATTTCTGTATATGCAGCTGAATCCCTGGCCTGAAGAGACTAAAAGCCATCATGCAAATACTAGTGGTTCTGCACTAGCTGTGACCTATCTGTCTCTTAGATTTATTGATCAAAATGTAGATTGTTCCTGTGCAGCACATTGATGTCTTTGCTGTTATACAGTATGGTGCCTGCTCTGGAAAAGGTTCCACTTAGCAGAGAATCCACCTTGGGTATAGAGCTGCAATGCTGTGACTATCCGAGCAGAATATTGTTTGAATTAGAAGCTCCTCCACCCCCCACCCGGAATAACTGACTTTGCATAGATAGTTCCGTAGGAATATGGGGAAGAAATTCTCTCCTCACTCAAACTGCAGAGCTGCTCCTCAGCTGCAACTGTAGCCTTGAAGCTGTGGTAGCTCCTGCTGCTACTTCGTCCCTGCTGCAGTGGGGGATGAGGGGTGGCGGCAGTGCCTTGTGAATTTGAGGAGTACACGCTCCTCAAGATCACCATGTTCCTCCAAACCAACTGCCTAGAGAGACATACGTAAGCTATGCAGAGTTGGGCTTCCCAAATGCTAACTCCCTCTTGTCCGTACAGTGGAACTATTCCCAAGCCCATTTGATCTGGGGTCTCCACTGGAGGAAGGAGCTGGTTTTTGCTGTAAGGGAAAGGTGAAGAGCTGAGCACAGAAGAGCTGAGCTGTGTACAAAGTTTACTGATGGTAGACTTGCAAGTAAAAAAATGTATATAAAAAGCCTCATAAATGGGTCTAACTTTTGTCAGTTAAATATTTAATCAATCCACCTGCCTCTTGTAAGAGCTGTGTTTGAGGCTATCCAGTATGTCTATGCTACGATTAAAAAGTGTATGGTACCAGTCTCAGAGCTCAGGCTTGAGCCCAGGTCTTTTATCACAATGTAAACATATTGTAGGCCCTTTCCTAGCCTCTTAAGTATACTTGGCTTATTACTCCAATCACTTGATTCTTCTTTCACAGGTCAACAAGAAAAAAAGCAACACAAGTGCTTTACCAAATGGGTCGCTTAAAAAGAAGAGTGTAACCCTCAAGCCATCCATTGCTGTAAGTGTTCTCTCAGAAACACTTCCAATTATGTTCAGTTTTACTTAGTTCTGTGTTTTCTTTGCTGACATTTTAAGACACTTTTAGAATAAGAGAAAAAATTGTGTTTAACTAGAGACAGGTGATTTCTTATTCACTTTTAAAAATATTGTTTTGCAATAAGATTTACAATTGATTTCCATTATGAAACAAAAGTGATTGAAGACCTAACATCTGCCACTGAAATTGGAGGTAGTTTTTGTGCCTAGCATTTTGGAAAATAAGGCCACTTGTTGTGGGTTCTTAGGTGTAGACAGTTCTTTACTGTCTTTACTTTTTTATAGCTTATATTGCTGTAGTATAGTACTGGCATGGTACCACTACATAACTCATCTGCTTTTTTGTACTATGATATTTAACATTATTTTGGTCCCTCATATTTAAAAAGCATATATATTAAACTTCTTTTTAAATTATAGTCCCCTGCAGGTAGGTCAGTATCTCCAGTGTCAAATTCAAGGCGAAATCAGGACAATCAAGAAAGGAAGGGGGAGACAGAAAAGTCCTCTGTGTCTTCAAGCCAGGCTTCGGGAACTAAAAACATACAAAAACCCACTACCACACTTAAAACCAAAAAGAAATCATAGGGTTTCTACCAACTTTGAACAGCATAGAAATGGGGCAACTTACTTGTGCCAAAATGAGGACACTGCATAAAAACGGACAAGTACATCCTGAACTGTTAACCTTTTTGCTCTCCTGAGCCCTATAGTCAGCAGAAAGCTCTGGCTTTCCTCCAGCACTGAAGAATATTCCAAAGCAGTGTGAACTCCTAACCTGTAAGAGGACATCCACTGATAGTATTGTTGTCAGACTACAGATTATCAAATTGTCTAAATATGTATGTAACTTATTTTTTCTACACTAGCAGGCACTGTGCATGTGAGTAGCTCACTAATATGAATCCACTTGCTATGTTTTACTTAGGTTCATTAGTTTTGTCACAAACATTTATGGGGGAAAAATGAGAGGCCAGAATCTGTACTGGGGGATTCCTAATAACAGCATGTCATTTGCACTATAAGAATTTTCTAGGAAATTGTTTATAAAGTTGCTCTAGGCATTATAGCACAAATACTTGGGTCAATGAAATTTGTTACTGCTATTTTAGGTCACTGTAGATTGCTTACAAAACTTATTTTTAACTTGATAAATGGGAGATGTATTTTTGGAATGTGAAATTGCTGTGGTTCTTGCTGATAAACTTCTGATGTGTTGATGAAATACTTAAATAAAAGCAGATGTTAGAATAATGGCCTTTACATGGTAATTTATCTTAATGTTCAAAAGGACAGTGAAGTGTGCTGTTAAGCTAAGGCTTGTGCGTTTGTGTAAAATGAGAATGTATTCTATTTTTCAAAACCCAATGCCTCTGTCTGAAGGTAAGTCTTACCTGTAGACCTTCGCATTGTTCCACTGGGGGAGGAAACTATACAAATTCTTGGTTAGTTAAAACTTTATATTGCAAGTTATTCAATCACTTATGATCAGGACATTCACTGTGTATTGGGGGACCAAATAGATTTTTTCTCTTGTTCCCCACAAAAACACTTGTTTCTTTTGTTTTCATCAGAACCTAAATGTCACACATTTTCACCTGTTTCTATTTGTTGTAAATAATCCTATAAAATTTAAACAGATTGTGCAGAAATCTGGATATTTAAAAAAAAACATTTATGATAAATCCATTAAAACCTCTTTCAATATCAACATAATGAAAATCCACTCAAATTTTCTTTGAAACCCATAGATAGTTGTTGCATGTTTAAGTACCTTATATGGAGTGTTAATATCTTCTAGTTGGTGGATTTTATCTTACGACATAGAATGAGTTCAAGGATGTAAATTCTCCAGACTATGCTAAATTTGATAAGAATGTAAATTTCTTTATTAATCTGATTTTAATTCTGTCAGAAAGTATCATTTTAACTAGACAGTCCTTCCAGTATTTTTCCTATGCAGTCTTGGTTGACTCAGCAAAGCCCTGTTACACATACTGGATCTAACAGTCTCTCAGTTTTTATCTGAAGCGGACAAAGCCTCTTACAAAGTCCATCTGGATTTCTGAGTCTCATGACACCAACGTCTTCGTTCGTTAGGCCACAGTCTGACCTATCTCTTGTTGGCTATTAACTCGCATTGCTCTTTCTTTTCCTTTAGTGAGACAATCACTTGAAGGGCATGTTGGAACTTACTCAGAGCTGTGGCTGCATCATTAGCTAACCTCAGGTCAGTCCTACCTGATCACATTAGTTGCACAGCTGCAAAATGAAGTTCTTTCACTGACTTGATACAGTGTCGAGGGTGCCAGTGTTCTGTGTTCAAATAAGCTCTTTTATAACATATATGGAATTTTTAGAAGCCCAGCAGACATGCTGACAATCTGCCACCGCTGCTCTTTTGAACAATGGGAACCTGAAAATTTATTGCCTCACATCAAAGTAGTATATTCTTTTTACAGTGCCGGTACTGTACAATGAGTAACATTTACCTTTAAAGTCAGGAGAAATATTTACTTCCCACTCTCCTCAGAAATTACATAGGTATCCAGTTCTGTGGAGCTTAGTGATTCCCAGCTTTTTTGATTTGAACATGACTGTTTGGCAGATCAGTGCTGGGCTCCCTATACACAAGCTCTGCCTTGTCGTGATATGCTGTGTTTTGTTGCAATTGCCAAATCTCATCTGTTAGTACTCCATTCTTTGTCTTTTTCCTAGTGATCTCTCCATCTTTTTCCATCGTGTATTACAGTTCTGGTTTTCTTTTAAATTGTTACTACTTTCTCTGTCCTCCAGTGTTCTTTCCCTTCTTCTTGTCCTTCCTTAGGTGGGAGGTAGTATTTGCCTTCCTTAGCGGTAGTGGAAGGGGAGACAGAATGGTATTGTCCCCCTGGTTGGAGGATGGGGGGCAGGGCTTAAAAGCTGCATTACTGTTGCCCCTGTTTCAGCACCTCTTCTTATTCCACAAAGAGGTAGCTGGTGCGTGTGCAGTAGTGCTAGTGGAGGAGGTCACTGGTACCTCCGTGCACATAGGAAGCAGCACGTGCTGCAAGGATGCACCTGTTTCCAACCCCACTACACCCTACAGGCTGGGGAACACTAGTGCAGCTCCTTGAGCAGCACTTTTCATGTGTGCGCTAACAAATGATCAAGTTTGCAGTATGGTTTTGGGGAGGGTTCATCCCGCAGGCCTTGGAAAGATTGTTGTGAGTTTTGGCCTCCCATTTCTCCCTAGCAGGCTTACTTGCTCATCATTGAGAGGTTGTAACAGCCCCTGCCTCCTTGACACACCTGATAAAATTTCCAAATTTACCTGTCAGATATTCTGGGTGGAATATAGCATCCAATGAGGTGTGTAGGGATTGGAAAGGGCTTGTGACTCTACCTTGTTAGGATCCCAAAGGCTGGAGAAGCCTCCATTAAATCAGTAATTGCCAGGATTTAATCAAACAAACCTATTCTTAAACTAAAAATACCCCTTACTGTAGCTCTATGCATTCTTTTACCTTGTTTCTTGCTTCTGTCTTTTCTTCATTCTTTTTCAGTAGCTGCATTTTCCCACGGTTGAATTTTTCCTCCTTTAAAAGATTTATTTTTCTCTCTCAGGCCTCCCTTTCATTCCTTCTTTGATGTGGTCTGTCCTTTTCCCCCTTTGTATCTTGAGTGCTTGCTGTCTTGCTCTTTCTGCAACACTGTTTACCTGCTCCACTGAGCTCAAGGGACTTTGCCATTTCCGTTCTGTTTCCCCCTTTTCCCACTGAGCCTGTTTCTCCTCTCTCCTCCTACTCTCTGTTGCTTTCCATTCCGTCCTACTTCTATCCACTTAACCAGCCTCCAGTACTGTGCTCTCTTTCTCTGCCCCCCCATCCTGGTATATGTCTCTCTCCCTTACACCCCTTTTCCTAGTGCTTTTTTATTCTTTCCCCTTACCATCTGCCTGTCACTGTGTCATCAAGATGAAAGATGAGTCAATGGTAACATTCAGATCAACATATTATGTGTCTCTCTCAGACTTACACCTGAGCCTTTCCTGCTACTGCTAACTTTTGCGCTGCATCTCCGTTGACGTTTTCCTTCCAATTTGCTGCTAGTGGTAGCAACGCTCGGGGAGTTGATGCAAGCTGTCTATCAGCATTTTAACCACAGTCTTCTCTAACTCTATGCAGAAGAGGTCTAAATGACATAAAGTTTAAATGTTGGTGGCTGCTGGCAGCCTGTCTACACTAGCGCTCCCACTGTTTCTACCACCAATAGAACTGCACCAGTGGGAAATTTGAAATACTAATGTAGACAAGGCTTTAATCAACAGTAACCTGATCCTTTCAAAATGCAACACCGGTTCATTTATTTCTCATTCTGCACATAAAATTTTAATAGGTACAATCACCCTTAAGAATGTTTGTTTCAAATATTCATATTATGTACAATTACGAAGCAGAATCCTTTTTCTGTATGAAATGATCAGCGTCCTTGAACTGAGGACGTAGTTTGCTCTGTGAACATCAGGTTTGCTATAAATTAAAAACTTACCTATCACTGTGTTAGACCTAATTAAGTGCAGAACAACGTCAGACTGTTTTGTCTTTTTTTTCTCAGAAGAGGCTGACAGGAGAATTTTTGCCACTCCTTCAGGTGTATAAAGTTTGCATATAAAATGTTTAAAAATAGGTGAGGCACATGATGGAGCCAAAAGACATGAACTGTTGATTTCAGGACACCCAAAGAGAAGAATTTTCCTTACAGAATGGTTGCATTATTGCACTTGTCAGATTTTGCCCCATTGACTTAATAGCAAGCGTTCACTGTTTTTTTTTATAGAAGCGACAAAGAATCCTGTGGCATTTTAAAAACTAACAAAAGTATTGAAGCATAAGCTTTCGTGGGCTAATACCCACTTAGTCGGATGCATGCGTCCAACGAAATGGGTATTAGCCCACGAAAGCTTATGCCATCAGACAAAGTGGGTATTAGCCCACGAAAGCTTATGCTTCAATACTTTTATTAGTCTTTAAGGTGCCACAGGACTCTTTGTCACTTCTGCAGATCCAGACTAACCCAGCTACCTCTCTGATTCGTGACTGGTTTTTTATGTTATGACACCTGAGTGCTTGGTAAATCTGCCCGTCTGAAAAGCTGTGTTGTGAAATTCTGTGCTTGTTTTCAAGCATATTACACTTTTTGTGAGCAGCAACGAAATATATTTGAAAACATTTAACATTGTTCTTTACCCCACAAGGTTCACCTGAGAGAGCGGAAGTGACACTGGAAGTCTCATACAGTATAAATGGATTTCACAACCCATGAACAAAAAGACGAAAAGTATCTTCCTTTTCACATTTGAACTGTAAAGCGTATATTGTTGATACAGCAGCATGTGTTGATAGAGTGATGTTTTATAAGAAAAGTGTCATAATTTCAATTTTGGGTCAGACAAGATTTAAGAATCATTGTAATGTTTTATTTTCCTTTATTTCCATTGGAATGTTAGCTTTTCCTGTGTGTTGGTGAATATGTATCCAGAGGAGGATATGCAGGGATCCTTTTCCTTTTCCACTACAGTCTTTTATTATTCACTTTCTTACAGTAGCCCTTTACACTGACTATCCTTTTAAACAGACCAAGAACAGTTAAATAGCTTTTTTCTTGATTGTGTGGACAGTATCTTGTATATAAGTATTTCAGGGAATGAGAAGCATTTCCTAATTGGTTTTGTAGGAGATTAAAAGTACAAGATGGTTTGTTTGCTGGCATTATATATTATGTGAGCATCTGATTGTTTGCCTACCTGCTTCATGTCCATTGAATAAAAAATGTCGGTTAGAACAGGTTCAAGGATCCATCCGTTTCCTGTCTTTCTCATCTATCTGCATTAAACAGTTTTTAGACTATAAAATGACCTATCATCTCTCTCTGTCTCTGTCTCTGTCTCTGTGTCTCTCTCTCTCTCTCTCTCTCTGAAGGTTAAATGCAAAAACGATCACATTCAGCCAGTTTGATGGAGTACCAGTGGTAGACTACTGTGGGATCCTTGGATTCTGAAAACCATGGTCAGAGATGCTGTGGACAAAGCAATAAGTCTTAAGGCCAAACTGTAGGTTGAGATTGAGTAGGAATCTGAATGCTGCTGGTCACTGCTTGCTAGGGGGATCTGACCTGCCTTGCTTAAGAGGAAGCTCAGGTAGTAAGGGGTGGCTGGAAGGAAGTCTATCTAGGAAGTAGGACTGGGGCAGAAATCTGAATGACCTGGAGAGGCAGGAGAAGGGTGGGAACTAGAAGGAAGACACTGCGGGTGAGCCCAGAAAGTTGATGAATACAGGCACTGGTTAGCCTTTTTCCACCCATGTGTGTAGCAGTATACTGTTAATTGACCAAAATTGCCTAGGCAGGATGATTCTATAATCTAGATGCCAGAAATCTGATAATCCCAGGAGAGTAATACACAACTCCTATTGACTTGGCTAGGAGATGCGCATGCACATCTTCTGGGATGATGTGACCTTAGGAACATTGCTATCCATGTTAAGGAACAGGATGGGAGTTATACTTCTAGTTACACCTAAAAATAGTGTAGATGAGGGATAGCTATATAGAGTACATACCCAGCAGGTTCAGGTGTGTCTTTATTCACCTAAGCATCTCTACATTGCTATTTATCCCTGTGCTGGGTGGGGACATGTAGTCTATGTACCCTACACACTGCTGAAAAGTTGGAGACGTACCTTAAGTGTCTAGCCTGTTTCACATATGTAGGAGGGAGCTGGAAAATTACAGCTTTCATAACTGCTTGAATGCTAAGATCTGGCTACCTCACATTTTTCATCACTGTTCACTTATCTACACCAAGTATGATTTCTGAACCAGAACAATGAATTAATTTGCCTTTCTACCCCAATCAAAACAAATGTCTATTAGGAAGCCCCATGTATGATGTAAAATCACTTTGAACCAATACTATCGGCTGGTATGAATTGAATTTAATAATAGGAGTAAAGTTTAATTAGAAAGTATGCTAGAAGTGAATTTATCATTCATGTTAATGCTATGTGATATAACAGTATAGTATAGCATATTGTGCATCTATTTATAATCTGCACAAAAAGCAGAAAAGCACTGTAAGCATCACTGTATCCATTTTTGGAGTCAGTTAATAAAATAAAAGATTGCAATAAAAATGACTCATTTTCCCTAAGTATTTAGTTTGCTAATTATCCAAAAAGATATATAGACAGGGTAGTCCATAGTACTAGGGTAGTCTGAATTATAACACTGTCTGCCAGAGAATGCACTAGGGAGTTATTGCAGCGTTCTCAGTATTAAAACTAAGAATTTTTTTTGGAAAAGATTGTGCATTGCTGTGTATGATCAAAGAAAAGGAGAGATTGTGTGAGTCAGAAGGAGGTAAAAACTCAGCAACACCAAGGTTCCAGCTATTGCAAGTGACTGCTGAGGAAAAAAGTCTCCACATAATTTATAATAAAGAGAAGTTAGAGCACTTGTCAGAGACAAAAAGAATAATCAGTTGGCCTTTTCCTGTTCTCTTTCAGTGAATTTTAGTGCTCAAAAAAGGTGCCTGATTGACTGCTCCGAACCCTGATGTCCTTGGTTTGTTTACAATAGGAGACAGTATGGGCAACTACAGTCCAAGCTTCCCTAGACTGTTCTGCTATTTATGCCCCTAACCTGACCTGTAGGAACCACCTCTAGCAGTAATGTGGTACTTCAGTTTGCATGTACTATTCAGTTGTTGGCACCTCCGCTGAGATTGCCAGCAAACTGGTGATGTGAACCCTTTGGAGTTAGACTGAGGGACCAAGCTCATTTCACAAACACATTAGATGGTCATGAGTTTCAGCTGCTACCAATCTAGATTTGAATGTGTTATGTAAAGATGAGTGGGTCTATTTTGTATTCCCAGTTCCTGGGGCCATTGCTCCCCCATCCTGTCAGTTGCTGGTGAGTCACAATGACCTAACTTATCAATGGGTTGTTTTTCCCCTGGCACATGGAAACCAGTGACTGGAAGAAATTTTATCAGAAGAAAGAAGATTCAGGTGCCAAAAGGGCCTTGGTTGAGATTCTTCTCTTCTTAGTGGTCTGGGAGAAAAATATGCACAATAAGATGATAAAGATAGCTGATTTATTAGAAAAATTGTTGGTGTGGAAAAGTTCAGTGGCAAATAGAAGGACTTAAATAAGCGTCTGCATAGAAAGATAATGCTATGGAGGAATGCACATTAGTGGAGCAGACACAGAACAATGAAAAGGGAATATTCCATACTGCCAACAGCTGTGTGTTACAGGAGAAGGGTGAGTTACTGCCTCTGCTCTTCAGAGAACCTACACACCCTGTATTTAGTCTAAACTTGGCCCCTTTGTGGGGTTAATAGGTAGGTCAAATAAGAACAACAAAATATCAACTTCAGCCTACTCTTCCTCCCTAAGGCTGGTCATTACTAGGGTTTTCTTGCAGAGACCTCTGCTCATAAAGCCTCTCACTTTCCTTGCAATGAATCATCAGCATCTCCCTATAATTGTGCAAATTATAAATAGTTCCCACACCTGGTAACAGGGTGGGTCAACAGAAGAGCCCTTTGACAGGTTCTGTTGCAGATGAGTTGGCAGAGTGTTGGTGGGGGAAGGGAGGGAAGACACTAGGGACACAGAATAAGGGTAGAGACACATGGCCTCCGCATAGATGGCCCAGGCCTTCAACTGACCCTTAGAATCCATGCTGTGCTTTTGATCTGTTCTTATCTGTGTTGTTCCTCCGCCCCCAGAAATGACTTTAGTGAAAAAACTCAGGAAGGAAGCGTTACTGAGGTATCCCCTCTTGTATGTTGGTGAAGGGGGTGATAAGGCACACCACTATTAATTGACTGATATATATTATTTGGTGTGTATATATGATTATGGTATTTTCCATATTTAAAATTAAGTATGGGGCTGACTGACCGTAGCTGAACAGAAGAAAAGAGCTGAACACGATGGCCTAACAGTACTTGTTAATGTCTATAATAGGTTATAACGAAATGTTTATTAAAAAAACATTAAATACTTTGGCCCAAATTCTGCTCTCCCATGCTTCCACATGGATTCAACAGATGTAACTGGGAGCAAAATTTGGACATAACATTTGGAATGAACACGATGTGGCAAATTGCTGGCACTGTTATGATGTGTCCCACGCTTTCTCTTCTTGGGGGGGGTTCAGGGAGCTATTTCTTGCCCCTGAATAGGGTATTAACTGCCCCACTAGTATCCTAGAGGAGGGGGAGTAGAGAGGGAGGGACCCGGGCCCGCCCTGTACTCCGGGTCCCAGCCCAGGGGCCCTGAGGATAGCGGTAAACTACCTGAAGTAGTTATTCCTTCCCCTGGGCTACTTCCCTCTCCTACCCTTCAGTTTGTGGGGCTTCCTGCCCTCTCCCTACACAGGTCAAGTGTCTCTTTCTCTAGGGTCTGGGTGGTCTTGTTTCCAAACTCTCCTCCAACTGTTCACTGCTCCAACTCCTATCCTCCTCCCCTGTCTGTCTGAAGCAGGGGGTTTTATTAGGTTCTTAGCCGGGCCTTAATTGATTGCAGGTGTTCCATTCAACCTGCAACCTTCCCTAGTCCATAGGGAGCCATACCTCAATTAGCTCTGAGCTTACATATCTCCCCTCAAGCACTCTACTGCAGTTCCCTGACCCTCCTCTATCACAACGAGCAACACATCTCAAAGAACACCAGATATGGAAAAGGTAACTGTCTTTTTTCTGCTGTAACATTCAGGTTAAGGAAATGCATAATGAAAGCAAATTTTTATATAGAGAAGAGGTCTTGATTTTTAAATCTCACTGCTGTATATGTTCAAGAAGTTAAGATATTTGGCACATAAGGCATCTATAAATTTGAAATAATACCAAATTGCTGAAATTCCAAATTTGACCTACCTTAAAAACATCCTAATCTGATCAGGAATGTCCTCTGGCTTCTAAATATTAAACAGCCCAGCATTCTCTGACTGAGAAATTAAAAAATAACAAATTGCACATCATATCTTGCCATATGTGAGCTTCTCCCCTGGGCTCTGCTCTACAGCAGCGTTAATTGACTCACACAAACCTCCTCTCCTGAGTTGTGGCCATGTGAAATAATCAACAATGCTGATGAACAAAGAAGTATAAAAAACAAAGAGCCATGTTAATTTCAACTCCCTCAAAAACACAATCAATTTCTGGAAAATGGGGGGGGAAAAAAAGCAATAGGTAAGGACATTTAACTTAATTAAGAAGTCAAACATATATGAATGGAACGGCTTAAATTTTCAAAGGTGACTAGTGATTTGGTTCTCTTAATTTTTGGGTGTCCAACTTGAGATGTATTAAGGTGGCCTGATTTTCCCAAGTGGCTTTGCTCAGCATTTTGCAAAATCAGAGCCTTTTAAGGTGTCTCAAATTGGGCTCCCAAAATCACTCGTCACTTTAGAAAATGTAGACCATTGTGTTTATCTATGTTTGACACTCCTTAACCAGACATGGAATAGGTCACTTAAGTTGGGAAATAGAGCTGCAAGCTGTGGAGAAAGGCTATTAATTTTATTGTGCAAGTTATTAATTTCATAAAATTCCATGTTATAATTATACAGGTTTAGTTCATAGTAAATATATAAAAAAGTTAATAGGTTAACAATAGGTTAATGATCATAGTTTTTAACCGTGCACTTATGTACTTCTCTGTCTTGTGGACATCAAAAAATACCACATTAAATCTTCACACCCCTCCAAACCCACTACTCCAAGTGCAAGACACACATTAACTTTGTCTTCTCTAATGTTTAGGGCCCTATCAAATCCATAGTCCATTTTGGTCAATGTCATGGTCATAAGATTTTAAAAATTGTAAATTTCATTTCAGCTATTTAAATCTGAAATTTCATGGTGTTGTAATTTTAGGGGTCCTGACCCCAAGGGAGTTGTGAGTGGGGGAGATTGTAGGGGTGTGGGGTGCGGTACTGTTACCTTTACTTCTGTGTTGCTGCTGGTGGCGGCACTGCCTTCAGAACTGGGTAGCTGGAGAGCAGTGGCTACTGGCCAGCAGTCCAGCTCTGAAGGCAGAGCTGCTGCCAGCAGCCGCGCAGAAGTAAGAATGGCATGGTATGGCATTGCCACCCGTATTTCTTCACTGTTACCTACAGACTTGGGCCCTCAGTCACAGATACCACATTCCAGCTCCCCCCACCAGCTTTGAAGGCAGCAGCACAGAAGTAAAGGTGGCATGGTATGGTATTGCCACCCTTACTTCAGCGCTGCCTTCGGAGCTGTGCTCCCGGCCAACAGCTGCCGCCCTCTGGGTGCCCAGCTCTGAAGGCAGTGCAGAAGTAAGGGTGGCAATACTGCGACCCCCCCTAAAATAACCTTGTGACCCCCATGCAACTGCCTTTTGGGTCAGGACACCCAATTTGAGAAACTTGGTCTCCGCCATGAAATCTGTATAGTATAGGGTAAAAACACGCAAAAGACCACATTTCATGGGATGAGACCAGATTTCACGTTTTTCATGGCCATGAATTTGGGTAAGGCCCTACTAATGTTGCAGCCAAAGAAACAACATTAAAAGAATATTAGGGTTGCAAAGTCAAGCACTCAAAAGTTAGGAAATGCCTGAATTAAGGTTGCCTGTGCTCTCTTAATTTGCTCCCTTTTGTGCATATGCATTATGATACACACTTTAATTACACAATCACGTACTATTTTTTCCACAGGACTCCTGCCTAATTCAGTGCACAGAATGGATGGTGCTACCCGGGTTGCTCGTCAGTATAAATTTTTTCATCATCCAATGTGTGGATCCCATGCCATTTTTGCTGCACGTCATCCCAGTGCATCATTCTGCTTTGGGATCATGGCGTGGTTAGCAAGTCAAGAATCAAAACACATATTTGATGGTTTCAGGCACTGGAGCTGAATAGCTAAGCCCTGGGCTTTCCATATTGGAGACCCTGGTTCCATTCCCCATTTTGACTTCCGAGATCTTGTGCAACTTCTTTGTTAACTTATTTGTAAAAGGGGAAGCAAAGGTATCCAACACTTGATTGCCTTGTAGGGCTGGGAACACACTGTCTTGGTCAGAGATAAGGGCGCATCTTGCAACAGGTCACAGAGAAACTGGGAAGTGTATCTAAGGAAAAGAAGACCCAAAGACCAAAAATTAAGCATTAATTTCTTACCAATACAGACTCCAGTGAATCCATGGGCTCAGGGTCTCATTAGCAACCAGCGATTCAGAAAGCAGGCAAATTTGTGAGAAACAGGGTTTAATTAAGCAAAAGAGATAGTTTATTAAGCTAGGGGTTTGATGCAAACATTACTGGGTGATATTCTATGACCAGGGTTATGCAAGAGGTTAGACTATATGATCATAATGTCTCTTGTGATCTTCATCTCCATAAATCGATGAAAGTAGTGAGAAACTAGTGTTAGATGTTGAGATTCTTTTTGCTGCCAACCTGCTCCTTAGAGCAAACCCCAGCTTTGCAATTCTGAGCCTCTAGCCCCACACCAACATATGTTCCACCTGAAACCTCATCTGCTTTCTACAGTTGCATGCATCATACTACACTGAGGGGTAAGAGAATGCAAGGAAGCCTAAATGGTGAAAAGGATTACTGGGGAAAATAATACTCCAATGTCACATTTTTGAGATTTTTTCTAAAAGTGGTAGACACACATCAGTGAATCAATATGCATAACTTAGAAAAGTCTTGTGATTTAATCACAATCCTTGTGATTTTTGTTGTTTTTCTTTAAAAGCTTCAGCTCCCAGAGTGGTGTGATTATTCCAGAATCTCGTTTTTAAAAAGAAATCATTTCTAGCTGGCATAGTTGCAGAAAAAAGTCTGAAAACATAAAAACCAAAAAGGTTCAGAAACCACAAGGCAAATAAAAAGAATACAAATTGGAGAGAGTCCAGAGGACAGCAGCAAAAGATGATAAAAGGTTTAGAAAACTTGACCTATGAGAAAAGATTAAAAAAACTGGGCCTGTTTAATCTTGAGAAAAGAAGACTGAGTGGGGACTTGATAACAGTCTACAAATGTCTTAAGGCTATTACAAAGAGGATGGGGAGCAATTGTTCTCCATGTCCACTGAAGATAGGACAAGAAGTAACGGCCTTAATCAGCGGGAAGAGAGATTTAGGTTGGATATTAGGAAAAGCTTTCTAACTATAAGGGTAGTTCAGTTCTGGAATAGGTTACCACGGGTTGTGCAATCCCCATTATTGGGGGTTATTGAAAGTAGGTTAGACAAAGACCTGTCGGGGTGGCCAGTCTGAGCCTTAGAACGAGCCATAATTTAGCAGTGTACATTGCCAAAGAGTCACAGTGATACGTCAGCAGCCCCTCATCAGCTCCCCCTCCCTCCGCTCCCAGTGCTTCTCACCAACTTGCAGTCCTGCCAAAACGGCTAGCGGGAGTGAGGGCACAGCAGACTCAGGTGAGAGAGTGGGAAGGGGTGCAGTTGGGGTAGGGCCTGTGGCAGAGCCATCGATTGAGCAGTGAGCACCTTCTCAGCACATTGAAAAGTTGGTGCCTGTAGCTCCAGCTCCGGAGTTGGAGCCTATACAAAGAGCCACATTAACTTCTGAAGAGCCGCATGTGGCTCCGGACCCACAGGTTGGCCACCTCTGGTCTACGAATACTTGGTTCTGCCTCAGCACAAGGGGCTGGACTAGATGACTTTCAACATCCTTTCCAGCCCCCGCATTTGTATGATTCTAAGAACACAGCATTTAGTATGATTAATAATCTTGTGATTTTTTTGGGTTCTGAGTCATGACTTTCAAACTTTCAGGGTTGAACACTGAAAAATGCAGGACAGTGGTGGAGACTTATTTCAAGATTCCTTACGTATGTCCTACAATTATTTGGAGTATCTCTGAATATAAATGTGAAGCTGGCATACAGGGCCGGATCCAGGCACCAGACGAGGAAGCACATGCTTGGGACGGCACATTCGAAGGGCTGACATTCCGGCCATTCCTCCACTTTTTTTCGGGGGTAAGATCTATCAATCTTTTATCATGACATTTGTTAGTTTAAAGTATTTTGCATGCAGGATATTTGCAGTTGCAGTGAACGAGTTCATTTAAACATAAAATCAATCAGTATTTTCACTAGAGGAAAATTTTTAAGTACCAATTAAGAACGAAAAAGTGATCTACATTCTCTAATACAATATTAATGTACTGTGATGGGTGATTCCCAATTGCATGGTGAAAACATTCAGCTGTGCAGATGCTTACATTAGAAAAAGTGGGTATTTCTGTCACTTACTATAATTTTATGAATTAGAAGTGGTTCTTTTATTGCTCTTAATGAATGGAAACCTCATCAAATTCAAACAGATAGGGCATTACTGTTTAATTAAAAGGACAGGAGAGTTTAGAAGCAATAATGAAGGAGATGAGTACTCAGTACAATTGATGCACTGTACTTGCGGTGCTACAGTTTAAGGCAACCTTTCAGCAGTGCCTGGACCAGAGCTGTGAATCACGGATAGGGTTTCAAAGGAGTTTGGGCTTTGGGTGCCTAACTCCCTTATGCTTCTTTGAAAATGTTTATGATAAGATAGATCTTACAATTACAGGAGCATGGGAAAATACTGGGAGAAAACTGTATACTTCTATCAGAGTGTGAAATGGTCTCCCAAAGGAAGCAATGGGAGCCCCATGAGGATGGTAATTTAAAACTATACTGGCCATAGCAACTGAAAACAATGTAGGGAACAATCCTGTATGGAGCTGGATTAGATGATCTAACAGCTCATAGCCACTTCTAGTAGCTACAATTCTATTGCTTGCTTGCTTAGAAATAAAAAGAGCAGCAGCCCAAGAAGTGATCAGTGGACAAAAACCAACCACACATGGTGAGGACGTGTGGCAGAGGCAATTGTGCAAGAAGTTGATAAGGAGTGGAGGAAACATTTATTTTCAAATAACAAAACACAGTTTAAACTAGATTGGGGTCTGCTAACAATTTAACTTAACTCTCTTCCTTCGTTTTGCCTTGCCCCTGACTTTCTCCTGTGCTTTATCTACTGGGGACTTCACTGAACAGTAAGGTACTGACCTCAGCTTGCAAAACTGACATAAAAAGCACTTTTTTTAAAAAATTGTGTTTGAACTTGTCTAGCCATAAAGATATTTCCTAGCACAGACACCTGGGGGAACATCTGAAAAAGGGGAAAAAAAGAGTTGAATTGTTGAACTAAAGATTACCCAGGTTCTCTAAGGATTTCATTAGGGACTCTTTTGTGAAATTTTCCAGATGCGTATTTACATCAAATTTAGGGGGTTTTTGTTCTTAGTGCCTATCTCACATTTATTTCTATAAATGCCTCTTTTATAAGTGTTCTCCACAATGAACAAGTGAACAGATGAAAAGATTGTTGCTCTAAGATTGTGCTGGGTTGAACTGGTTTTTACAATTATAGTCTTTGAGAATTTAGCCCATTTTTGGAGCTCACTGGTCTAATGTGCGCTGATCCTGATTCTCCTCAAAGACAGCCATTAGTGGTAGCATTTGCAGAATAGTTTAGACACATACGGTCAGATCCAATGGATCCAGGCTGATTTACACGAGCTGAGAATCAGGCCAACATTCTGCTTATTTGTGAAATGTTCACTTGTAACTATGTGCTATATGTAATTCATGTATGGGTGACCCCGAAGTCACAAAGTATTGTTTCCGCTTCCTGATGGATGACTGAAATAATTTCAATAATAAGCAGCTGGTATCAATTTTTTAACTTCTTGTCATTTGCGCTCATATTCATGACTCTTTCAGGGTTTGTGAATCTCTTCATACATACTTAGCTCCTGTATGAAGTGTTCAGGCATACGGAACAATAGGTATGTCTACACAGAGATAAAACACCTGCGGCTGACTCAGGCTTGCAGGGCTGGAATGCCAGAGCTGACAAAACTTGAGATCCAGCCCAAGCCCGAATGTCTACACAGAGATTTTAAGCCCCGCAGCCTGGGCCCTGCGAGCCTGAGTCAGCTGACTGGGCCAGCTGCAGCTATGCTGTGAGGCTTTTATCCCCACATAGTGTGACAGAGTCAGACCAGAAGGATATAGGAGAGTGCTGGAAGGCAGGTATATTAGTCTCAGGATGTGCAGGTCCTTGTTCCCTGGATAGCCAAACAAAGGCTACTCCAGGCCAATCAAGACACCTGGGGCCAATTAAGAACCTTCTAGAAAGGAGTAGAAACAGCTAGCCTAATTGGGACACCTGAAGCCAATCAGGGACTGGCTGAAACCAGATAAAAACCTCCCAGTTAGTCAGGTGGCTGTGGGTGTCAGGAGCTGTGGAAGGAGGTTGTGCTGTTGGTGAGACTGACTGTTGGACAACATATCATACTGAAGGAAAGAGGCCCTGAGGTAAGGGTGAAGTGGAGTTTGAAGAAGCAGGGACTGCTGTGGGGAAGTAGCCCAGGGAATTGTATTGTGTTTTGTGCCTAAAAGGTCAGCCATCTTAGCTGATACTATTAGGGTCCCTGGGCTGGAGTCCGGAGTAGAGGGCGGGCCCGGGCTCCCCCGCTTTTTCCATCTTCCATACTGGCCTGTGATGAAGGCAACTCACTAGGTGGTGACTCTTGCCAATTATACTGAGAAAGGGAGGTCACTCTGGGGCCTAGATGAGTTTCTGAGGCCCCTAAATCTGCCAGGAAGCGCAGGACCCACAAGTACAGACTTGGAGCTTTGTCACAATAGACATACCCAAAATGACTCTGTAACAAATAGCAAATTGAATTTCATGCTTTCAGTCAGGAAGATGCACTTTGGTCAGTGTTATCCTTAACTGTACCCCTCATAATCTTCTACGTTGTACACTGCAGCGAGGGAGTGTTGTTCAAGATACCACAGAAACAGGATCAAAAAACCACAAAGGCGACTGTCCCATGAAGGCGGAAGCATGTCTATTCTCCCAGATTTCTGCGGAAGAGAGACTTGCGGGTGTGGTTAGTGGGGAAGTAGGTGGAGTCGTGTGGGGAATTATTCATGCTATAAAATTCTTCTCCAACCCCGCAAATGTTACATTAAATACTAAGTGTAAGCTAATGCTTCCTGAGGCAGTATTCACTTGTAATATGTAGGAACTACAGATTGCTAATGGCCTAGTTAACATGAAAACCAGCTTGTGTAGAAAGGTAACTTAACAGATGTGAGTAGAGAACATTTGCTACCTGTCCCTTGCCAGACATGCTATTAGGAGCACCAATCCAGGAATTCTCTCAACCCATGTAAGCAGCAGTAAGGTGGGTTGTGGGACTGGCCATGGCAATGGCCACGCTAGTTCAGATCACATTGCTAGTTTTATAACAGAGGCCAGACCTAGATGTTTTGCTCCCATGTTTTTTGGCCCCATTCCTTTCTCCTTCTGACATGCTGACGCTGCTATGCAATATTTAATCTGTGGTCCTGGGGCCAGATCCCCAGCTGATGTAAATTGGTGTTACTCTAATGACTTCAATGGCCCCTGATCTCTAAAAGTATTTCTACATTAGTAAACCCTCGTGCTCTTTTTTTGCACAAGGGAAACATACGTGCCCCTGTCACTAGTGGACATATATCCACATAACAAAATTCTTGCACCCTCTGGCAGTCTTGTGCAGAAGATCCTGAGGTGGATGGAGACTGAGCTAACATTCTGCTGGGGATCGGATTCCTTTTCTTTCCTGGAGTGTCCTAAACTGGTATCTCTTTCTTGCACTGGGGCACTCTAGCAGCATCTACTGCTCAATTATGGTACTTTCCCCACACAGTGGACCTTATACTGGCCACTCCCTTCCTCCAACCCCTCAAGCACGAGTCAATGAGCCGTATGTGGGAGATCTACGTAAGCCCTGATGGGAATGGACTCCTTTCCACCCACCCAGTAGCAGGTCTGAAGACAACTTTGCCTCTGCTGTGTAGCCCTTTGTTATTGTTGAGCTACAGTAATGCCTCAGCCTCTCAGTGTGGCCATTAGTTCGGTGGATGTGCCTAGCTCATGAACACACTGTGTCATGCTTCTGCTCCTGCTCTGCTGCCAACTTTCCTCTGTGGATCCAGGGAGAAAGCCACAATGGAAGGGTATGTCTACACTACCTGCCGGATCGGGTAGCGGATTGGATACCCGGATTGGCGGGTAGCGATAGATCTACCAGGAGTCAATTTATCATGTCTAGACTAGACACGATAAATCAATCCCAGAGTGCTCTCCCATTGACTCCGGTACCCCACTGCTGTGAGAAGCGCAGGCAAAGTCGATGAGGGAGCGGCAGCAATCAACTCAGCGCCATGAAGCCACCGTGGTAAGTGGATCTAAGTACGTCGACTTCAGCTACATTGTTCTCGTAGCTGAAGTTGCATATCTTAGATCAATTTCATCCTCCCCACCAGTGCAGACCAAAGCGAAGTGACACTCTGAAGTGACAGGATATTACCTCCTGCTATTCCACCCCACAGTGAAACCATTGTGGTTCTAACAACGTTAGGCCTTGGGGTATGGGTGGTAGCTTTTGCCAGTCTGTATAGTAGCTATTTCAGCTGGTTTATATCACTCTTGGTAAATTAGCTGTACAATTGCCTTTCCATTTTCATTGTCACATTAATATATTCTTAGGATAAAACAAAATGAAGCGCCACTAGGGCTCTCTTCTGGAGGATCAAGAACTAGAGTAAAGCAAGGGAAGGGGGTTAGAAATGGCTCCCAAAGACAAATGCTAATGGTGGGTCAAGCCTTGTAATCCTTATTCAGGCAGAGCTGCCACTGACTTAATAGTGCATATTGCAAAGCATGTTTTGTCTAAGTAGGGGCTCAAACTGTACAGTTATAAAATAATGTTTTAAAGAATATAAAACACATTTTCCTCCATGTGATCTGAGTCATTCAGTTCATGGGATGGCACTGTTGCTTTTTTGTTACAGCAAAGAGGCAGCAAACTGCCCTTTTCAGATTAAGGACTGTAGAATACCCAGAGTATCTGTGTACGACCCTGATCCAAGTTAGAATTGCCTTTGACATACAGAGAAGTGGCCATTTTGTGTGTGGTAGTCGGGATGAGTATTGCCACAGTGCATGCTGTGTCTCTCAAGAACATGTCTCTCAAGAACATGTACCCACGATGGCTGTGTGGGAAAGCGGAGGGAATATATGGCATTAGTGGGAATCTAAGAAATTCCCCTAGCTTGTGCCAGGTCACATTCTCCTTTCAATGAACATGGATAATTCAAATTAACGCTAATGGGTGTTATGCACAGAGGAGAGGATGATATGCCCCATTCTGCTCACTGGGAAATGCAATTTAAAGCTTTCCTGAGGCATCTTTAAATTAGATTCCTAAGAGCATCTCTCCTGTCATTGTTCCACATGCACAATTCCTGTTGAACTCAGCAGGACGTGTGCACAGATCAATGGCAGGACATGGCCCAATTGTTTTTCTTTATTTTTAAAAGGTATAGAAGAGCCATAAATTGCTCCTTCTTATGGTACACACGTATACCATTTTGTGTGGTACTCATTTGCTTTGGAGCACCTCGATTTCACCTGTAATGAATGCCATGAGACTGAAAAGCAACATGTTTAAAACTGATAAAGGAAATACTTTTTTCTGCTAAGGGCAATTAGCCTGTAGAACTCATTGCCACAAGGTATCACTGAAAATGAATGATTACCAAGATTCAGAAAAAGAAGTGGATGTTTATATGGTTAACCAGGAAATCTAAAGTAGTTGTGATGATGAAAACAAACACCCAAGAGCTCTGGAAGGTAAATAAAACCTCATGCTTCAGGGCTATTGGGGAGTTATGAGGAAACTTACCTGGTGATAGGTTATTCTATGACAGCCTACTGCAAGATTTCTAGTACCTTCCTCTGATAGTGGTCAGTGTCAGAGACAGGATATGGGACGAGATGGACCTCTTGTCTGATCCAGTCTGGCAACCGCTATGTTCCTATTTAACCCCATTGATATCAAAATGGCTGCATGTATGCAATTGAAGATAGAAAATGGTCTGTAACATTACCATAACTATACTGCATATTTTCACCACCTGGATCCATCAGTCTTCAGCTGTTGTTAAGACTGCGCCAATCACAACACGTCCACCATTCTTCTCATGCTCTTGCCTTTCTTCTCCATGTTCATCCAAAATGTTTAACAATGTTGTCTTCCTATCTTCTTGGAGGCTGGTGGAGTGGTCTTTTCTGTTCTCGTGGGTACCACTCGGCAATGATTGTGGTCCACCTGTTGTCCGTGAACAGTGCCGTGTGGCCCGCCCATCATATCTTGTTATGTCTGCTTTCCACGACAATATCTTTCACACCATTGCATTCTCTGATCTTTTCATTTGGGATGTGGTCCAGAAGGGAGATTCCCAGCATAGCTTGTTCCATTGTCCTTTCAGCTACCGACAGCTGCTGCTCTTCTCTCTTCGTGCCCATGTTTCATTGCCATGCAACATGGCCGGCAACACTGATGAATTGAGGATATTTGCATATGTAGTCTTGTTGATTTTTCCTTTGAGGACATTCTTGATGGAATTGAACGCACGCCATCCTGCTCAAATCCTTCACGAAAGTTCTGTGTTCAGATCTTGATGCATACTGACTTCTTGGCCCAAATATACATACTGTTCCACTTCTTCAGTTTCTTCTCCTGCTAGCGATACATACAAATATACATACTGTTCCACTTCTTCAGTTTCTTCTCCTGCTAGCGTTATTTGGGCTTTTTGAAAGACGTCTGATCACATATATTTCATTTTGCATATAGTTCATTTTCATATGAACATATAGTTCATTTTCAGGCTGACCTGACTGCTTGCACAGAACAGAGTACTTGAGGTTGTTGTCCGAGCTCCTTTTCATGTTTCTCTGCTTTTCCAACAAGCTTTCTGTTTCGTTCGAGATACTTCCCTTCGCCTCCTTTGGCTTTTTGATTTCAGCTGCTTTTATGCAGCATCTCAGCTTGTTGGCAAAGGTACTATAATCCTCATCACACTTTTCCGTCTAGTTCTAGTCGAACCCAGAAATTGCTTTCTTCAGCTTTGCTTCATCAAATGCCTTCAACCGCTGTTTCCTGTTTGCCATCTTTTCCACCACTTTGCTGAAGATCAGCTTCACTCTAAGCAGACTATGATCACTGCCAGTGCTGAAAGAGAGCACCAAAGAGACATCTTGGACGACGCGCCTTTTGTTGAATAAAATATAGCTGATTTCATTCTTGCTCTTTACGTTTAGTGTGATCCACGTTCACCTTCTTGCAGTCGTCTTTTTGTACCAGGTGTTTGCCACATACAGTTCTTTCGTTTCTGCCATCATTACCAGCCTTTCTCCTCTTTCATTTCTTTCACCACTCCTGTATCTCTCTATAAACTTTTCACCAGCTTTCCCTCGCCCAACCTGGGTGTTGAAATCTCCCATTGTGACACTGTAAGTGGACTTTTGTGCGAGGGCTCTTTTGAGCTCTCGATAGAATTCTTCCACTTCTTCATCCTAGCTTGCACTTGTGGGAGCATAGGCCTGCATGACCTTGAGGGTAGCTTTTGACTCCATCTGAAGATGCAGCACACCGATATGTGATGATGTTAGCTGGCATGATGTGACTTTCGGAGACCAGTCCTTGCTGACGATGAATCCGACTCCTTCCGCATCTCCCTTTCCGAGCCTTACAGCGTTTCCATCCTTCCAGTTGACTTCCAACTCCTTCTTTCATTGGGTTTGCAGACACCGAGGATCCTTTTCTTCTTCTCCATCAGATGGTTTAACGTTTCCTCCCTCACCAGCAACCTACAGTTATAAGTGCACACAGCAAGGGTTGTCCTTTTCCATGGCGGCCTGCACCTGACATTTTTAGCAGCCTCTTGTTGCTCGATTTTTCACTCTGCCACCATAGAATGGTTCAATGACATGCAAGGAACTGAGGCCATTTATTCATGTTGTTTTAGCCATTGACTTCGAGCCATCCCACTGGCTGAGTGGGCAGGCATATGTACCTCCTCAAGCTTAGCTAGCCTTCAACTTCTGAGGAGAAGGAAAGAAATGCTGTCTGAGAGAGCAATCCCTCTCCCTGGATTGAGTAATTCGACACCTTTGTAGCATGGTTGGATCTGGGCATATGCCCCGCTACCAGAGGTATCAGACAGCCAGGGTCACCGCTGTGCCACGATGAAGCACTGAGGTAGGATTTTGCAGCGACTGTATATTTTAGAATACAGAATCCTAATACCATAATATTTAGATGATGGTGGCATTACATGACTTTCTTTGTTGAAACTGTATTACAAGTGGAGCTAAGAAGCAAAGCCCGAATGGTGCCCTAAACATGATGCTAGTGTCTGCAATACCAAGCTACCATTTTTCACTGTTACCTTTAAAAAAAACACAAGGAGAATTTGAAAAGGATATCTATCTCCTAAACAGCCTTTTGAAACCAGTGGGGGTTAATTAAAAACTAAATATGGAATCTACAAACACCCAGAAATTATTTACACTGTTGTTAATTTGTTCTTTAATATTCATAACTGTTTTCTGTTAATTAAGAAGAGAGGGAAAACATGAAGAAAGGCTCTGAACAAAAGCAGTCTGCATACAGATAAGGGGTTTGGTTCTCAAGGAAATGGACTAATGCATACTGCCAGAATTGAGTGAAGAATTTTTTTATGCAGCAAATGTGTACTGTAGCTGCAAAGCTGGCTGGATGAATATCTGAATTTCACTATCGCAGCTTTTTGCTTGATAATTTTATCACTGGTTTTGCCATAACTCTATTTTCTAGCATTGTATTTCCTGTGACTATGTGGCTTTTGAATTAGCTTTTTTACTGAGGAATGGAGGGGTGGCATGTTGAGGGCTTCTTCAAATGGCAGGAGTTTTGAAAACAAGCCTTAACAGGTAAGAATAGGATTCTATACATTTTTATACTGCAGAAATTGCGACCCTGTACTAATCTGATATTTTATCACTGTTTTTTCAGCAATATTAACTACATTATTATTTGTATTATTGTAGTACCTAGAGGCCCCAAACAAGATCAGATCTCCATTGTGCAATGCACAATATTAACACGTATTAAAAGACAGAAGGGTTTAAAACCTAAATAGACAAGACAGATAAAGCATTTATTCTCCCCACTTTACAGATGAGAAACCAAATCACAGAGTGATTGTGGTTTGCCCCATGTCACACAAAGAATCAGTGATAGAGCCAGGAATTGAACCTAGAATTTTTGAGTCTCAATCCTGTGCTTTAATCTGCAGAGCAACCAATAATCTGAACTATTCAATGAGTTCTTCCAAAAATAAGTATCTTCAAAGAAAATTGGGCTTAGTTTGTAAAAATTGTGCTCTCCGCAATTGACAAATATTTCAGCGAGCTCTAGCAACTAGATGCAAATTGGAGACAAAAGGGTAGACATGAAAAGCTCTGTGTATTCTATTATCAACCAGTTACCCGTTTCATCGTATTTTGAAAACAGCATTTTTTATACTCATTAATAGACTTGCAATGAAGAGATGGAGATGGATAAAGTCATGTGAATGGAAAGTGAGACCCATTTGTACCCAAACTGGAACCAGAGGCAAAATGCCCACTGACCTCAGTTGGACCAGGAAATGGACCTATCTATACACACTACCAAAGAAGAGAGCATGGTTTTAAAAGATTTGGATTGTTCACCGTTGTCAAAAAAGACTGGTACATAGGCAGGAGGCAGTGTGAGCGGAAAATGAAGCTACAGTATTATAGAAATCAGCTAATGGGTACAAGTCAGGATAGTTCAGGTTTCCTCATCTATAAGTGTAGTCCAATGGTAGAACTGTATGGAGACCTAATCAGATGCTTTATATGACATTGTTGTCGATGAGTGAAATTTGCCCTTGTTAAGAGCCCGTGTACCACTGAATTCCCACCCAAGCACCAAGGGTTAAGTTAGTGGTCAATTTCACTCAAGGTTATTAGGCTTAAACATTCATCTTCCTTGAGAGTGATCCCATGTAGAAGGTGTTACTTTAAAGATTCAAAACATAATTCTTCCCCATGCATCTATTTTTTTCTGTGAGCAGAAAAAACAAACACCCAGCTTTCTCGATGACTCTCTGTACACAAAACCGTTCATGGAGAATATCTCTGGTTGTAATGCCCATAGACCCACTCTTGTTTGCAATGTGAAGGAGAGCTTTTCTAAATGGGCCTACTATTAGGAGAGACCCGCTTCCAGGGCTAAAATATTGACATTTCCCTGCTAACCCTTTAAAAAAAATCTCCCCCTCAACACCATAATCTCTAGGAACTTTAATGGTAAATTGCTTGGAGACTGGAAAACAAGGAAACAGTCAGTTTTGAATGAATGAGAAACAGGATGGAAGAATATGCTTTCTGCTGCAGATCAAAGATGACAAACAGTTTTCTGTGAGGGTATAGAATCCAGGAAGGATGCAGGAAAAACCCAGTGGAGGAAAGAGAAAATGAGTCTCCTTGCATTTCAAATGAGAAGGTTTAAATGATCTCAACCTCAAAAGGCTCATCGTAGTCAAGGTTGTAAGTAACCGCTGGATCAGGTTAAAGTCACAGTAAAAATTATCCCAGCAAAGCTTTATGGTACCAGTGCAGAACAGACAGTAGCTGGCGATTAGGAGCAAACTTCAATCTTTGGCAGCATGAACACACGACAGAGATCTAAGAGAGATGTGAGAAAGCTAAATGTACAAATAGACGTGTATAATCTTTTTGATACGAAAAAGCTCACAAATTGCATCTGAAAACGCAAAGTCAACACTAGCAGGAATACCTTGAGGGAGAGAGCTGCTACAGCAAGATCTGAAGACAGCTGGTAATGGGGCAAGAGCAGATTTTTTCCCCATTAGGGACAGTGATGGAACAGTAATTACCGAGAAGGACAGCAACCTGCAGAGTGTAGGAGTGTTTTGCTTGCAGTTCCAGATATGCTGAACTATGACATGTGTAGGATTTGGGATATGATCTCTGAACAATTGAAGCAACTGGTGACATACAAGAAAGAACAAAGGCACGTATGGAAGCGAAAAAGGAGGAGATGGACACTCCAAAACATCTTGCTTGAATAATTAACAGAATATATGTGTCCTCTAAAAATAAATTTGCTAGTGAAATTTCACCTTCCTAGGCCAAATTATGTTTTAAATCACATCCATGAAAAGGGATAGCAACGGTGTAAATGGACACACAGTTTGGTCCAAAGTATCTTCCTGATAATGCATTACTCCTTGTCATACATCCATTCACCCTCTGTCACCTCCCTACTCATATTGCTTGGTAAGTACCTTGTAGTGGTTCGCATGGAAACTTTCACCCTTCCTGGTATCTGACTTACAGTTTATCTGCTATACCAAGCCTGTATCCTGAATCACTGATCTGATGTACTGGACAGTACTGGGGCTTGTGATGGATTATTAGGATTGTATATGAAGCTCAGATGCTTTAACTGGACTTTAAGCCATGTCTTAAAGGAAAAAGGTATTGGCTTAAATTTTCTAAAGTGACTAGTGATTTTTGGGTGCTTTGGTGTTTGAGCATGCAACCGTGCGAGATGTTAAAGGAGCCTGCTATTCAGAGGGTGAGTGCTCCGCAGTTACTGAAAAATCAGGCCCCTTTGCACATTGACAAATGGAGGCATTCAGAATCGCTAGTCATTTTTGAAAATGCAGGGTTTTAACAGGAAGTCCTGACAGAACAGCTCAATGGTGAGTGGCTGGGAAATGAGACTGTTGTAATGTATAGGAAGCACTTTATTTTATAATGATGTTGGCATGTGGAATCGCTTGCCAGTGGCTCCTTCACTACAGAGTTTCTCTTTTTATCTTTTTTTCAAGACCTAAATTCCATATCGTTATTTCTTTGGGTTTTGAGCAGTTTATTTATCTCATTCTTCAGGAACCTGCAGTTCATTAGAGGTCAGTGGAAACCTGTCAGTTTGACATTTGTCCCTCATCTGTCTCTTTAGAATTGCTTGAGTCCCAGTAAGTGTAACTGCCTGATACATAACTCTGCACTTGTACACAGCTGTCTGCAACCCTCAGTTACTCAAGTTAGGACAAGAGGAACACAGAACATTTAGGAAATTGAGAGCACAGCATCGGCATGAAAAGAAAGTGAGATGTGTGTCTTCCTTCGGTTTTAAGAAAATAATTCTGAGCTGTAGATTCAAATATTTCCATTATATTTTACAATATGTTGAGGCAGTTTGATTTGATTTGTAACTTATAGCATTGTATGTAAATGTGTATACAAGTAAACATTCCTCTGATTTCAAACAAAGATGAAACAAATGTTAATAAAAAGAAATTTGGAATAAAACAATCCCACGTATATGAATTAATATTATCCTTTGCTCATTGTCAACCTGATAGGATCAGCAGAAGCTGGTTGGGGGAAACAAATGTGTATGTCCAATCCCATTCTGGGGATATCAGAAAGCAGAATTAAAATGTGTTTAACTGCAGAGAAGAATTTAAATACAGAAGATTTAAAAATCATTGCCGGATTTACAGAAAAACCGAGCAACTGAAATCACTTCTTTATTTTTTGGCTAAAGTCAAGAAGTATTTAATATCTGGTGTCTTCTGTCCAGGCACTATGCCTTCGTGTGTATTTGGGTTTGATCCAACAATCTAATATAGAATATAGAATTCTAATATAGAATTTTCCATTTCTATCTACGGTTAGCCTAAATGTTGGGCAGCTTTGTGGATTCTGATGTGATATGGGAATTTTGGTATAGATCATCTACCACGTATCACTAACCAGAAGCCAATATACAACACAGGAAACAATGATGTGCAGTCCCTTACACTCAGGTTTAGGTGTGCTAGTGATGATAGTCTCTCTTAATAATTGTGCCGGTAAGGCCTGATCTAAAGGATGGTGAAGTAAATAAGTTTTTCCAATAACTTTAATGGGCTTTGGATCAGGTCCTTAATTCATGCAATTAAAAGCATTTAAAAAATCTGTACATTAGGTATAATGTAGGTCAATTGAAATATCTGAGTACTTCACAGTTGCTCTGGTCTTTTGGATGAGTAGTTACTTTAGCTTATGTAAATGCACTAATGATGTATTTGTGCTTTCCATACTATGCATACAGCATGTATTTTGGTATATTATGTGTATTTACAGATACATATTAATTTCCCAGAAGACAACTGTATAATGGTGACAGTAAAGTAGAAAGATTTCTCCTGCACCAGTTAAATATGTACATTGGTGTGTTTACTCATTTTAAAATTAATCATATGATGGGTATTGCTTTTTTGGAACTGTTGATACGTATCAAGTTGAAACATGGCCAAGATTACATATGAGATACAAAAGAAAAGTTTCATGTCTAATCTGCTACTTGCAGTGTTGGAAATCTGCGTCCGGATTCATAAGCTAAATCTTGATGAAATTTGGGTTGAGCAGATTTATTGCGTGAGGGCATTAGACAACTTTTCAATCTCAATATCTCAACCATTTTAAATGTGAAAACTTTAACTGTGCTCTAGAGTTCCTGGTGACCAAATGTCATTTTAAAACAGCTCAGCTGTTCTGAGTTTATACAAGAACAAAAATGTCCCTGAAACAGGTGAATGCCTGGTTCAGTTAGAACATAAAAAAATTGCTGAAATGATTTTCTTTTCAAAAATATTAAGAAAATATTTGCTTTCAGCCTTAGACCTTCTAAACCAAGTTCCATTCTGTAGCTATGTTTATGGCTGTGTTTTAAATCTCTGAAAATATAGGGTTTCCAAGGGGAGTACTAAAGTACCCTTGCAGGAGGAAATGGAAGTGATGCTATAATTAAGACTGAAGGCAGTGCAAAGAGAATTTAAATTATGGCTACCTGTGGCTAAAGTGATCTTTAGATTCATTGGAAATGGAATTCCATTGTCGAACTACTCAGCCTGTAAAAAACGAATGAGATTTTAGTTCACTTATTCTGAAAGTTTCTTGTTGATAGGCCCATTCAGATCTGGAGGAAACAGGGAAGAGTTCTGCTTTAATGACTACTGTAAAATCCTGGATTACAGATTAGAAACTGGTTTAAATATATCAGGGCAGAGCATTAGCTAGTGTAAAATAGTGAGGCCCCATTGACTTCAATGGAGATATGCCACTGGACCCTGGCCAAGGACCTATCATCTATAGTACTGTTATAGCCTTTTGCTTCAGTTCACTGAGCTGGCAAGGAACACATTATTGACTGTGATATTTTTGTGTTGTTTGTCTTTTTATTGGGTGCTGGGAGTTAGAACCCAAACTCTAGACTGCTCTGTCCTAACAGGGTTGTTTAATACAGTGTTTTCCAAACTTTGGGTTGTGACCTAGTACTGGCTCGCAGAATGTCAGGCACTGACTTGCTCTAGTCAGCACCGCTGACCATGACGTTAGAAGTCCCACCAGCGGCGCTGCCCAGCTAAGGCAGGCTCGTGCCTACCTATTTCAATATGGCGCTGAGGCTAGGGTGACCAGATGTCCTAATTTTATAGTGACAGTCCCGATTTTGGGGTCTTTTTCTTAAATGGGCTCCTATTACGCCACACTCCCGTCTCGATTTTTCACATTTGCTGTCTGGTCACTCTAGCTGCTCCCTGGAAGCAGCCAGCAGGGGGTCCACCTTCTAGGCAGTGGGGCCACAGGGAACTGGAGGGGTGGGTGCCTGCAGGCGAGAGTTGCGCTCCTCCGCCTAGGAGCTGGAACTGCTGCTGGCTGCTTCCGGGGCGCTGCATGGTCCATGGTGCCAGGCCAGGCAGGAAGCCTTTCTCTGCACGCTGGCTGCGCCACTGACCAGGAGCCGCTGGAGGTAAATCTGTGCCCCAGCCCCATGCCCCAATCCCCTTCACAATCCCTGAGCCCCCCACAAACCTGGAACCCCTTCCTGAACCCCCAATGCCTCGTCACCAACCCCACTCCAGAGCCCTGGCCCCCTCCCACATCCCAACCCCTGGCCCAGCCCTGAGCCCCCCAAAACCTGGAGTCCCTCTTGCATCACAACCTCTTCATCACTGACCCCACCCCAAAGCCCAGCCCTCCTCCTGCACCACAACCCCCTGGCCCAGACCAGAACCCCTTCCCACACACTGAATTCCTCATTCCTGGCCCACTCCGCAGCCCTCAACCCGCACCCTAACCCTCTGCCCCAGCCCCGAGCCCCTCCCGACCCCAATCCCCTCATCCCCAGCTCTCTTGGATCATGGACATCAACAATTTTCTTCAACTGGGTTCTCCAGAAAAAAAGTTTGAAAACCACTCGTTTAATAGCATTAGCATATTAAGTTAACATCCCCGAACAGCGCAGGGTTATTCCCACAGGCCCAATGTATTGCAGGGAAGGTCCAGTCCAGTCTGTTTTGTTTGTTTCCGGTACCTGCAGCAGGAGTGCTCCGCACTTTTCAGCAATGGCTGCTGTGATTGGTTACAATTAAGTTTTGACATTAATATCGTACCCTGCATTAGGCTGACTGGGGGAACAGAGTACCTTGGCATAGATGAATGTTATCTCCTGCTCTGTCCGCAGACTAGGTGAGACAGATACATGGATTTACAGACTCAATGTATTTTACAGACTCAAGGCAACCTTTGCAACCAGATAAGCTAGAGTCATTTTAACTAAATATTAAAATCCTGAAAACTATGTGGAAATAAACCAAGGATACAGATATGTAAGTGGCCCCTATAGTTCATTAAACCCCACAAACTATATGATGAGTTATTCTGCCTGGGGGTTGTGTCAGGAGTGCTAGTGACAATGTGGGATTCAGGCATGTATTTTTGCCTGAGACAGAATTTTGGGTCTTGTTTGCCCATTTGATTCTTGATATACTTATATTCTGACTAATGTGTGTGCATAAAAGGATCCTTTCTAATATGCATAAACAAAGGACAAAGGCAGTGTGTATGTTGCTTCTGCCTAGCCAGCTGGTTTTGTCTGTATAATGGAAACAAGTAAGAACAATTCAATTGTTACTGGGCATAGTGGGAGAATAATATATGAGTACACACTTGAAGACTGCCTCAACTCCTATTTCAAGGCCAGGTCAAGCAACCAATTGGGAGGGGCAAGGAGGGATGGAGGAAAGGTATGAAACACTAAAAGGCCAAAGAAAAGCCTGGCTTTGGCCAGTACATAACCTCACTCCTTACCCCTCCCACGGAGTACAAAAGAGGTGGGACGAAGACCCCCCAAAACAGAACATGACCATAAATTATAAAGGATGGAACTGAGGACATGTATTTCAGGTATAATTATACCTGCTAAAGATGGGGGAGAATGGGACACTGGGAAATAAGGCTCTGTGGCATCAGAGCTACGTATACAGTTGCTTGAAACTAACCTCAATAAACGTTGAATTGCCTGCACCTCGGACTTCTGGCCTTTTGCTTTCTGTCTGCATGACAAGAACCGGGGGGACAGGGTGAAGGGAAAGCCCTCTAACAGTCTATTATCACTGTAAAAATGCAGAAAGTGAAAACATAGTAACAGTTTCATTAAGTTCCATTTCAATGTCTTTGGCCATAAACCTTCATGGACTCTAATTAAAATATGACATCACCACCGGTCTCTTTAGCCTGGTTGTGGTCTATCGTTCAAGTCCCATTACTTTTCTTTCTTCATGCATGTAGGGGTGTCCCTGCTGATGGATAATCTCAGGAAAAGAATCAATAAAGAATTATTAATAATAATTAAGTCACAGATGATCCGTTATAGTGAGAAGACTTGTTCCTGCTAAACATAGGCCAAATTCCACACTTCTTGATACTAGGTAGACTGTCTTCACTGGAGTGATTCCTGATCTATTTGGGTGTTACTGAGAGCAGAATGTGGCTACTGTTACTCTACAATGTGATGCATTCTCTAATGCTGGCTTGGCACTATTCTTTTAACTTACTATTAGAAGCAGAAAATCGTGACTCCTGGTGTTACATCATTGAAGTACCATGTAACACAGAGAAATTGTGAGAAGAAAGGAGTGAAGGAAGTCAGTGTACTAGTGTTTCATGTCTAGAAAAAGAGAGACCAGTCTTCAAGTACTATTTAGGCCACAAATAAAAATACATCAATAATTTCAGTGCTAGCACCTAACAGTAATTTCTCACAGTAATGTTTGAGTTTCAGGTGACCCATAGTGTTGACGTGTGTTTTAAATTACACATAACAAGTTTACTTATGTCTAAGGAGGAAATTGACAGAATAGTAGAAATATTGTTAAAATCAGAGCTAGTGCTGGTAGGAAAACTTTTAAAAGTTTTAAAATTTGGATTAAAATTTTACTTGTTTATTCATTTATTTTGCAAAAAGGCAGATGCACACCCATTTTTCAACCAGCCATAGCTATACCTGGGACCCACATCACTGTGCACTTAAGTAATTTTCCTCACTCTCTCTTCCATGTTTTCAGAAACCTGACTTGACTGGATGCAGAGATTTGTCTTCCTCAGGGGTCTGCTGTAATTTCTGCTATTGTTGCTATTGAATTTGTATGGCAAGCTACTTTGCCACATATCCACATCCACATTCTACTGGCCATGACACTGAACATGACTCTTATGTTCTTTCACTTCTGCCACAACTGTATCTTTCTGCCTATTTATTGTAATTTTCTCTAAAACCCCACTGATGATCTGTATTGTGACTACTGGAAAATATTTAGTGTTGGGACAAACAAATCTTGGCAGGTCTGAAAGAGATCCCCAGTTTTGGGGAAGGACGTTCCTAAGCCAAGAAGTTGAAAGAAGATCCCCTAGAGAATCATACGTGTATGGAGAAAGGGGGTCCTGGTTACTGATAGTATCCCCAGGCCTGGAGAGGGCAGGCAGAGCCCTGTAGCAAAAGATAGGCTGAAGAAAAGGGGTGACTTGAGGAGATGCCTGTGAAATCTGTAGGAGCCATGGTCAGTGGATTAAATCCAAAAGGAGATTGTCATTGGTACAAGAGAACAGGACCTCAGTGAATTGAAATAACTTGTGTGATACAGAGGTAAAATGGCCTTTGTGAAATCAAGTGATGTGTGTCTGCCGGCCGCATGAATTACCCTGCCCTGGACTACTGTAGAGGCTGACTTGTTTGGCTATCCAGGACTGTGAGTTGATAAAGAGATTCTTTTATGTACTGGAGGATTAGAGTCAGTGTTTTCATTAGCCTATGTTATCTTTGAAAAGCATACGTGCAGAATCCCATAGAATAGATTGTGGACAATATTGAAACCAGTGAGATGAAGCAGCTGCAATGAGGAAAGGGTGATAGCTATGACAGCATCACACAGGCATTCTGGTTGATTGAATACAAGATATTACTGTATATACGTATTTAGGAAGAGATTATGCTTAATTATCAGTATTTACTGTGGATATTGAGTAAAGATATAATACAAGAGGAAGGTTTGCAAACATACAATAAAGTACTGCATGGAGTAATATCCATATGAAGTGAGATTGAAAAGATTTTGATGGATTAGTTTAAGAGGAGACAAATAAGAAAGGACATGATAGAAGCATTGGATACAAGAATACAAAACCGGGTAACTCTCATTTACCATTTTTGTAATACATCATAACTCAGTGAAACGGAGAGATTTTTAAAAGTGCATTTTTGAGCCATAGGCCTCATTGCCACAGTATATTTCTGAAGCTAAGAGCTTAGTAGGACTCAAAAAAGAATCAGCCATTTATAGGAGAAAGAGAAGATCCACAGTTGCATGAAATAGGAATTTTTTATAAGGATATAAATTCTCATGCTTCAGGGTATAAGCCAACCACCGGCTCACAGTGATTGAAAGCCATTCCCATTGAGCAAGTTAGTCCATAACTGTCCACCGAGGAGTTTCTTGCACCTTTCCATGAAGTGAGTGGTGCTGGGCACTGGCAGAGACAGGACACTGGACTAGATGAACCACTGGTCTGACCCATTGTAACAATTCCCATTTAAATTAATAGGACAAGATTCAGCTCTCAGTTACATGAGTGCAACACTATTGACTTCATCAGAAGTGACTTCCACGTAGAGCAGAGTTTGACTTATATTTTAAATAATTTGTATACAAATATAAGCTGCCACTAGATTTAAAAAATAGAAGCCTTCCCTTCCTGTAGCCGGAATGTTCCAACAAACTCAGCCATTTGAGTTTACACTGTTAGAGGGGAAGTGTGCAACTCATTGGTGTTTATTATTTACACAGCAGTAGCACCTGGAAGCCTCTGCCGTGGAGCAGTACTCTGGTCTGCTGGACAGTGAATAAAAGCCTTGTAAAAGGATAGTCCCTGTCTCCAGTCCAGTTTGCTGTATTGCTCTGCTACCTCAATGAGTGATCTTGGCCCAGCTGCAGACAAATGCTTCTGATTTTATCCAAACCAGGCCAACACATTTTGGGAGTGTTAAAAATATTTCCTCATTTCCAGAATAATAGCAGATTCAAATAAGCCAGTTGGCTGTTCAGCTACAACAAAACCCACCAACCTGCCCTTGTCCAGATTTTATTTCAGTAACACGTTCATGTCAAGAGTGAGTAATAAGAAGATTATTTTTAAAAAGGAAAAGGAAAAAATATTCTGAGCTGGAAAGAACCACTTTTGTTCGTGCAACATGTGCATTGCAGCAGGGTTAGTAATAGAGTTATCTGTGTTGACAAAGGAAAGAGTCTAACAACAGGAAAGAAATCCACATGGGTCTGAATTCCTTGCATAATTGTTATTTTAATTGCCATGTTCAGAAAATTCTTCCGGGGTTCCCCAAAGCACCACTACCCTCCAGGTGAGACTTTCCCCTGTATTCCTGCTGAGCCTTCTTTCTTCAAGTCACTTTCTTGTTTCATCATGTTTACAAAAACTGAAAGTGAGAGCCAGTTATGAATCTTGGCAGATGCTAGGATGGCTTTGCTGTGTGGTACAAAGTTAAACTCAGTGGGAATGATTACAAAGAAATTCCATTAGCAATATTTAAATGCCAGCTTTGAAAGGCACTCAATAATATGTGTGTTGGCGCTGATCGAGAATAGTACCTTTTAAAAATGAAAAAGTAATGTGACTGTTAGTTTAACACGAAAATGTCAAACTGTGGGCAGTCTCTTGTCAGTTAAAGAATCTGGGCTATTCCTAATGGGAATAAGGCTGATGGGAGAAAAATGTGGGTACTAAAAATTGTCAATGTGCAGAACTACTCAGAGATAATTTGTGCTGGCAAATAACACGGCCAACCAGTTTGGGGGGTAATACAAGAAGCTTGATACCTGTACTGCCTTGAACCATCCTTAGCAGAGGAGGAGGAGGAAGAAGCAGCAGCAGCAGAGCTCCTTAACAGCTTGCAAGGCTTTATGGCAAGCAGGGCTGCATTAATGTGATGCTGAGTGGAGGCAAGTTTAAAGAAAATACTTTTGCAAGCTCAAATACATTAAAATAGAAGAGCTCCTTGTGACGCTCTGTACCTCAGGGGAACACCTTACACCTCCATGTTCATCCTTATAAAATGATTGTGTGGTATCCAATGGAAAGTTTGTCATGTCGGGTATCTTTGGAAGGCTTATGATGTACGGAGCATTGTTGTTATAATGATGTTATAGTCATTGTTGTTACAGTAAAGTTATAGGTTGTAATTTCATGTATATGGTTATGAGACTGACAATGTATCCTCATGGCTTAAAACAGACCTAGTCAAAACTCTCCAAGAGCAGAGGGGAAGTTCACACCACATCAGGCCATGTATGAGCCAAACCCAGCCCATCCTCACAGGAACAAAGGACACTGGCCTAGGCAGCCATAAAGGATCTGTTGGACTCTCGAGTGAGTCACCCCCTTTCCTTTAGTCAGTTTGGGACTATGATGAGATAATGCTCACCTGACTTGGGGGGAGGGATGGGACAGGACAAAGCCAAGAGGGAAGAAAGAAGATGATAAAGGGAGAGACATTTGCCATGCTGTGTGTCTCTCTTCAACCTCCATCTACAGAGATCACTGCCAAGTGACTAAAGAGCTGATCAAAGGGGAGAGCCTGGCTGAAGGGCAACCAGGCAGTTTGTGGAGAGAAGCATCTAAGTTTGTAAGGGCACTGAAAGTATTAAGATAATCTTAAAACGCATTCTTTTATTTCATTTGACCAAATCTGACTTGTTGTGCTTTGACGTATAATCACTTAAACTCTATCTTGATAGTTAATAAATTTGTTTGTTTATTCTACCTGAAACAGTGCATTTGGTTTGAAGTGTATCAGAGACTCCCCTCAGAAGAACAAGTCTGGTACATATCAATTTCTTTGTTAAATTGATGAGCTCCTATGAGCTTTCAACATCATTGTGGGCATAACTGGACACTGCAAGACAGAGGCTCCTAGGGGTGTGTCTGGAACCAGAGATATTGGCTAGTATCATTCGGTTGCACAATCCAAGGAGCAGCTTACATGCCAGAGGCTGTGCGTGAACAGCCCAAGAGTGGGGGTTCTCACAGCAGAGCAGGGTAAGGCTGGCTCCAAGAGTCAAGGGTTGGAGTGACCTAGCAGATGATTGGTCCAGATAACACCAGGGGAACGTCATACCTCCTCCTGGGTTGGTGTTGTACCTGTGAGAGGATGCAAAGTCCTAAAAAGAGAATGCAAGGCAGAGGAGAGAATGGATGAATGAAGTGCTGTCAGGCCTTGTTAAGGATAGATGTAGATATAAATAAAATACATCTCTGTCAACTGCATCACTTCCTTCAACTACACGGTTACAATGAAATGAAAGCCTAGGTAGAAGAAGTTCACTGAAAGGGATCGTCAAATACAACTATTTTCTATTGGATGTGACATGGGTTTCTTGCTTGCATTTAGCAATGCATATTTCTCAGGTTAAATTTATAATATTTCCATAACACAGAATTATTAGAAATGATGATAAATAGATAGGTAGAAAATGAAAAGAAGAACAGAAAAGAGAAATATAATGACACCCATTCCCTTATGGTTGCATGCCTTCATTCCTGTAGTCCCACCTATGCTGACCTTCCACAATCTTCTCTTCAGCCACTTCAATCAGTGTAAAACCAGACAGCATGTCTGACTTTTGCTTTGTCTCACTATGTTTCCCTTCTCTTTTATTCACTTCATTTTCTGCCCATCCATTTATCATCATTATTATTAATTTGTAGTACACTAGTGCCTACTGGTCCCAACAGAAATCAGGGCCGTGTTGTGTTAGTTGCTGTACAAACACACGTAAGAGAGAGTCTCCATCCCAAAGTGCTTCAAATCTGAATAGGCTAGACAGACAATGGGTGGAAGAAAGGAAGTATTGGTGTCTCCATTTTACAGATGGAGAACTCAGGCACAGAGGGATTATGTGATTTGCCCAGGGTCATGTAGGAAGTCTGTGGCAGAGCCAGGAACTGATTCCAGGTCTCCTGAGTTCCAGTCCAGTGCCCTACCTACAAAACCACTCTACCTTGCTAGCTCTGTAGCTGCTGCCCTGTCACTTTACAATTCTAACCTATATTTAATGCTGTTGCCTGAACTAGGCCTGAGCCTTCCCTACCTTCCCCCACACCACTTTATTTTTTGGATTCCTCTTTGTTTTCCTGTCTGCTCCATTCATTTATCTTCCATCATTTTTTATTCTTCTAAATGCCATTTCTAATCTGAATATCATTTTTTCCCCTCTTCTGGGCCTGCCTCTTTGGCACTCTCTTCCTCCTTCATTTGTCTGATTCTCTTTGCCATTTAAAATCCCATTTCAAAACATTCCCCATCCCCCTTTTTTAATGATGTTTCCTCCAATGATCTGATGTCTCCTCTTGTTAGCCTAATATTTTGGCCCTGAGTGAGAACACTGACTGTTGTTTTGGTTGTTGCTATTTGTTGTATTTTCTTTTATTGCTGTGTCATTCTTTTCACAGCGTTTTGATCAAAAGCTCTATATAAATAACTCAAACATAAAATAAAGGGCTAATTGAAAAGTAAACCAATGTAGAATTTTGCTGGGAGGACTAAAATGAGGATCCTTCATGTACCGTACCTGAGCACACTGGTTGGAAATGGAGCTCTACTCTGTTTCATGTTTCAAATGGGTAGCTGTATTAGTCTGTATCAGCAAAAATAATGAGGAGTCCTTGTGGCACCTTAGAGACTAACAAATTTGTTTGGGCATAAGTTTTCATGGGTTAGAACCCACTTCATCAGATGCATGGAGAGGAAAATACAGGAGTCGCTCCTGTATTTTCCACTCCATACATCTGATGAAGTGGGTTCTAGCCCACGAAAGCTTTTGCCCAAATAAATTTGTTAGTCTCTAAGGTGCCACAAGGACTCCTTGTTGTTTTTTTCTCTGTTTCATGACAGTCTGTGTACCAGAATCCCTGAGCATTGTTTTGATTTCTCCTAAATATTTAGTTTTCTACATTCATTCTGTAAACTGGATGCAGAGGAGAATTACAGGATATGGAGAAATGAGACACAAATCTATTTAAATTGCAACACAAAATGCTTTCCTGTCACACTGTTAAAAGAGAAACAGTGCCCCGTGAGCATGAAGTATTTCCAAGATACTCCATACTAGATTAGAGCATATCCTGCCCTGTTCTGAGAGGATTGAATAAACTTTGGTCTCTGCCTAGTCAATCTTAATGGGGTAGACAACTCCCTGGAAATACATAATGGCCCTCTGTAGGTGCTGGAGGAGAATTCCTTCAGGGTAGCTGCTGTGTAGGGTTGATAGAGTCCATCCCCTCAACAGGAGCGTGGTGGTAGGGAGAATACGCACAATACTGAGGTTTGTGGTGCATTCTGGGCTGTTACACAGTTCACAGGCAGCCCCCAGGAGACTCCTGCTCTAGTTTTGCCATGGGCCGTCCTGACTCCCAGAGCAGCCCAGAATTGAGACAGCACAAAGGTGACAGAAAGCCATCTTTGCTTGTCCTCTTGCAAACATACACCTTCTGTGCTGCTCCTCACAAGAGAATCTGTCCCAAGAATTTTCTGCAGGAGGCCGCAAGCCATTCTGACCAATCCTGCCAGGTCATCCGTCCCATGTTCACTGCTAATGAAAGGAGAATGTGGAGGAAAACAAAACAACCTCTGGCCTCAGGAACCAACATGCTGCTGATCTGATCCATTAGTTTTGAACAGATAGATCTGAAAAACAACGCTGGTAAAATTATGATTACATTTTCCTTTTAACTGCAGTAAATGTACCTGCAGGCTAGTGCAACGGGAATGCCTTTAGGAACCTAAATCTAGCACATTCGATCTCTCAGGTTTCTGCTACAGTTTTGTGCCCAAAAATCTTGATGCACAGGAAATATGGGGCTTTTAGGGCTTGTCTCTGGAACTCCAAATGCTGTAGTGTACAAAGATACCTTGTTCTTGCTGAGCCATGAGCCTCTGTGTTCCGGAAAGAGCAAAGTAATGAGGTATGATAAGTGGTTGCAGTCAGGCAGTTCCGGTTGGGAGGGCCACAGCTGTGTTGTGCATTCCTTATGGTCTAGGAGGTATAGTAAGCATCTCAATAATTAGTAAGAGGTTTTTAACGCCCCTGTTTTATTTCAGAGACTGGTTTCACTGAGCCTATTTATTAGCGTAACTGGATGATCTCATGAGTTATTCAGCAACCCGGGAAGAACACATTCTGCATCTGACAGCAGCTGTGGCTTAGTTGTAAGAGAACAACAAATGATATTAAAAACAAAACAAGCAAGTTTCACTTTGTAGAATCACAGTGATGGAAAAGATCTACAAGATCACCTAGTGCAAGTCCCAACTGTTAATTCTCAAGCCACCTGGTTTCATATAAAGGGAATAATCTCTAAATCCAAAATGGGGAAACCTTGGAAGTGTGTGGGAAAGCCAAGGCCCCGTGTGAGCTTTGTAAGTAAAACACAGGGAGACACGTTTCAGCATAGCAGCGGTGTTAGTCTGTATCTGCAAAAAGAACAGGAGTACTTGTGGCACTTAAAGACTAACAAATTTATTTTAAGCATAAGCTTTCATGGGCTACAGCCCACTTCATCGGGTACATAAAATGGAACATATAGTATATATACATACAGAGAACATGAAAAAGTGGAAGTTGCCATACCAACTCTAATTAATTAATTAGGCTAATTAATTGAGATGAGCTGCTATTAGCAGGAGACAAAAACTTTTGTAGTGATAATCAAGATGGCCCCTCCCAGACAGTTGACAAGAAGGTGTGAGGATGCTTAACATAGGGAAATAGCTTCAATTTGTGTAATGATCCAGCCACTCCCAGTCTCTATTCAAGCCCAAGTTAATAGTATCCAATTTGCAAATTAATTCCAGTTCAGCAGCTTCTGGTTGGAGTCTGTTTTTGAAGTTGCCACCTTTAAATCTGTTACCACTAATTAAAGTGTTCTCCTACTGGTTTTTAAATGTTTTGATTCCTGATGTTAGATTTGTATGCAAGGGCTCTTTCATATGGAGACACTAGTTTTTCACCCCAGGTGGGATTTGAACCCCCACTCTTTGACTTAGAAAGCCAATACCTTATCTATTAGGCCACTGAAGTGTATATGTTTTTTAATCCTTGCTTTGAAAAATAGAGTAGCTCCCCTTCAGGCATTGGTAAGTAGAACCCAAAAGGGAAATAGTACAGTCCCCCTTCACAATATGAATGAGGGTTAGCATGTAAGGAGACTTGATTGACCTGCCAGGATAACCAACCCCAATCCCAGAATGCCCCACCCATGGCTGACACTGTCCAAACAATCACGTTGGGTGGAAAGCAAGGAAGTTGACTCCCAGCAGTAGAAGCAGATGTAGGCATGCAGCCCTTTCGTGGCTTTCTACTGCAAAAGGAAGAGAGCTCCATTCTGCTTTCCAGCAAGAGAAGCCTGGCCAACTAAAAGCACACAACTGTGCAGAGGGTTTCCCTCTCAGATGCTGCTCTCACAACAGCAGTGCTGGAGAAGGCATTGTGGATAAAAAAAGATTCAGCTTCTTACTCTCTCCCCTAGTATCTAGCTAGAGCCAACAGGGAGAGATGACAGGCAGCCTGCTCTGGACGGGACAAAGAGGAGAGGAGAGAAGGAGCCCTCTCACTCCACTGTCAGACCAGCCACCATCTTAACCTGTTAGGCCACCCTTGCCCTGGAAGCCAAGGGAAAGCCAAGGTTTGAGCAACTCAAGGGCCTTCTCCATTCCAAGGGGCAACCTTTCTACCTCGCCACCATGAGAGGACAACTCAACAGTGAGTACCGTGTGTGCTACATATACTAGCTAGGCATAGGTGACTCATGTCTCCCCATAATGGGGGGACACAATCAAAAGGGGAGGACACACGACTGCCCCATGTGTCTCCTCTGCTCAGCAACCCCGACACTGCATCCAGCCCCAGGCCACGGAGCTCTCTGCCTGAGAGAGAGATAGAGAGCCCACCTGGGGAGGCTGCAGCAGGCTGCCCCCTGGCAGCACCTGGCTGTAGGTGACAGGGACTGCAGGGGAGGCGGGGCAGGTGCAGTGGGAGAAGGACAGAGCCCCTCCCCTTTCGGCCAAGCAGCACTCTGGGGGGCAACTGACCCCGCACGCCTCCCCCACGTCAGGGCTCTGGGCTGAGGAGAACTATGATCTGCGTGTGCACAGATGGGTGAAGGCTCACAAGGGGCTGCAGGGGTGTTTTGACACCACCATGCCTACCCCGCAACAGTCAGACCTGCAAACTTTATTTGATTACACGTTGCTAGCTTACCTCTTCTCAATCAGTCCCCGAGGCTGCTGCACACCCGGACCAGGGGCAGGCTCTGGGCTGGCACCCCACTTACTGTTGTAGTGGGGAAGCGTTTATGTTAGAGGTGACAATCTGAGGAAGGGAATGTTTGTTGTTGTTTGGTTCTCAAGCTCCCAGACTGATACATGCATAGTTTGGGGCATGCACTTGAGCAACGGATCTTTTGGAAAGCTAGTGAGTTTTTAAAAACAAACAGATAATTGTTGTTACATGGATCCCTGTCATGGGAACCAATACTTAAGAATATGCATATGGAATATGTGGTATTTAAAAATATACAGGTGAGTTAGGTGGCATATACATAAACAGATACACATTAAATACCTGGTATTTAAAGATGGTAAAAAATTCTATTTTTTTTCTTTCTAACATTCACAATTAACATAGTGTAAGCTAAATTTGAATGTTTAAGATTTTGGCACACCCTGATCACAGAATATCTTATTAGACTGTTAGTTTTGAAACAAAAGTTATTTTTAAAATATTCATTAGTACAATTAAGATTTAATTGCCAGGTGACTGCATTTTTCAATACCACTCAAACAGCACCTAAAGTTTTAAACACTTTTTGGCTTGATTTTTTTGTATACCCAGCTTGAGACACTGCGAAGGGACCTGATTTTTGGAGGAGGAGAGGAGCTCAAACCTTTAACCTCAAATCTCCAGTCACTTTGGAAAAACTGGGCTGAAGTGCTAAGTCCTTAACTGTGTTCCAAACTTATTGAGAGCTGGGAGGCAGAGCTGGGTGGGTTCTATAGGGGAGGATATTGAAGCTCCTGGAGGGTAAGAAATCAGACTGGATGACAAAGAAGCCTTTGGATCTGCCCTGGTCTGTTCGGTGTTCTGTTAGGTGATCTGCCCAGGTATTCATGAAGTGTGTGTTTAAGGTAGTTGTCTGAATTACTTGTATAACCTCAGCTTGTGATTTCCATAGTGTTTAGTGATTTGGGCTTTTGTAAAGGGATGTGTTCCATGTTATGCTGTCTCTTGAATGGCACTTAGCAACCTTAACCATAACTTACTTAAATATTCTGTTTAGAAACAAATAGAGAAGCTTTGTTTCCTAAAGATCAGGCGGATACTCCAGGCGGACAGTGCAGGACAGTTATTGTACTTCTCTAGTGCTTAAACTCATGCTATCTTCAGCTCCTGTGGAGTGTACTATTGCCAGTTAGAAATGCATCACTTGCTATGTCTTTTGGCTACTAACCTCATTCTCATCCCCACTCCCTGTACTCTTTCTCTGTTAAGACAAGTCTGGGAGGCTGAGAGCAGTGGACTGTCCTATGACAACACTTTTTAAATTCTTGTTGGCTGTCCTGGGAATGCTGGAGCTATGAACAACCCCATAAACAAAAAATATTAGCTCTAGCAAGCCTTAAAGGGAAAGAGCTTTGGGCTGTTTCTCTGAGGTAGAGCAAATGAAAACAATTCAGATTTGCAGCCTGTCTCTAGCTGGCTGGGCCCAAGCTCCATCTTGTCTGTTTGTACTTTTCTTTCCATCCCTAACCTGGAAGTTGTTCCTGGAATACTTTTTCAAGGACTCAGTCCTGCCAGTGAATCTGTGGATTCTCTCAATGTGTCTGAAATCCACTGAGTTTAGAGAAGGTAGATTAAAGACTCTCTGATGGCATTTTTGGTAGCAACATAATCCCTCCCTACCTTACTGATGAGCCTCCCTGTTGGGCCTCAAGCACAGAGACTACTGCTCACCTCCTATTACATTTTGAAAGTTCCATCATTTGGAACGAGTGTGTGTGTCAGTGTCCAGAAGCAAGTTGTCCTCCTCTTCAAGGCCCTGCCCCGTCTCTCTCATTTCCTCCGACTCCCCTTCTCAGGCCCTATTCTGTGCTTGCTCTTCTGTTCTGTTCTTGACGCTCCCTTCTTGACTCATGCCATCCTGTCCAGTTGGAGCCATCTCCTTCCCCTGGTCTGTCAAGCAACCTCAACTTGACTCCCATTGCAACAAGAAAGAAATCCTTGGAGGACATAACTTCTAGCACCCAGAGTCCTTGCAGAATGACACTTTCCCAGTCCTTCATCTCCCAACCAAAGATGATGGTCATCTTTTATTGAATGAGCTCTGTGGGTCAGACTGAAAGCTATTTAAGGAGAGCCCTTATCTTGTTTATCTGTATAGGCCCCCGCTCACCAATGTTGTTGTGTTAGTAAAAATTCACTCAGACTGGGGACTGTAACACCAGTTTTGGGAATGTTTTAAGGCCTCAGGTCAGCAAGGTACTACTAGCTGGGCACAAGTTAAAGCACATGAATGGTCACGTTGGTTTAACTATTTGTGCTTAAAGATAGATTTATACTTAAGTACTTTGATGAGCTGGGGCCCCACTGCTGGATGCAGTGGCTGTTTCTTTAACTCCTGCTGATTTTGTCATAGAACATATTTGGCCCCTTAGGAGTCAGTGGTGAAGGCTTGAGGAATCTTGACCCTCCAGTCCCTCTTCCCTCACCACGTACATCCTCAAGATCTCATATGATGGCGACTCACCTTCTGAGTGAGGAAATCTAGATTTCTGTGACAGTCAGTTCCCCTCCTCCTCCAGCATAGCCTGGATCTGAAAGTGGGACTGTACTTTAGGGACTGTACTTTCAGATCCAGGCTATGCTGAGCCTGTAATGCTTGCTGGAGGTATGATGCATTAGCAAAACAACCGGAGCTGGTGGTAAAAGTATATCAAAGTGGTTTTAAAACCTGTGTTTTATTTCGATGCAGCTAGCAGTGATGAGTTGACATGCTGGGTTTTTTATGATTTATTGCTAAGAATGTTCTGAAGTTCTTCATTAAAGGGTTAAAAATACGGGGGCCAATCCTGAAGTACTGATTGGGGAAAAACTCCCATTGACTCCTGGGGGTTCCTCAGAGAATGGAATAAAAGCCTGGTGGTGGTGTGTTAATATACCTGAACCAATGCATCTGTAACATCTGGCAGAAGAGAAATACCTGCTAACAGCCTAAAGAGAGGTGCCAGGTGTTCTTAGAATCTCAAGTGCTGCTTTTCTTTGTTTAGAACCTTTAATATCCACTTGTTGCATGTTCATTTACAGGCAGCAGGAGTTGCAAGTGCCACAGTGGTGTTATCCTGGGACAGACAAGAGAGTTAGTGATGGCACTTTGCCAATGACTGCTATAAAGAAGTAAAACTTTATACAACAGCCCCACGATGGTACTAAATTTATAGTGGGAATGCAAAATACTTGGTTAGCTCATTGAACAAAGTTAATATCACTTCTCTACCTGTCCTACCCTTATCGATTCTTAAATTAAGTTTCTCTTTCTAAATTGTTTTTGAAGATTTAAAGTTCTCTCCCTCTGTGTGTGTGCGAGATTGTTTGGAGCTGTAATTACAGAGGCTTATTCCTCTCCTCTGTAAGCTGGGGTGGTCCCTTAATAGAAACAAGCACCACACCGAGGGTCAGAGAGCAGAGAAGAAAAAAGGCTTCCTTTTGGCAGAAGTGTATTTTATTCCACAGGGAGACAACATTTCTTTGCAAAAGATTCTTCTGACTTTAAAATAATACATAATAACTATAAAATTACCACATGTCAGGTAAATAAAGTTATTAAGGATGACCTTATTAGTTCTATCTGCAATTCACAGAGTGAGGTAATTGTCAAGTCTCACTGTTATAAGGTTGAAATAATAGTTTGGGGACCATCAACATTAAAATTTCATTATGATGGGACAAAAAGGCTCATGTATAATCAATAGTAAGAATCCATTATTATTGACTTGGAATGAATGAAGCATGAGCACATTTGTGCAGATATGAACCGTTAACAATCTTTTGAATAATAAAGAATTAACACTACACAGATAATGTCATTCTGGGAATTGGACTCTACCTTAAATTAGTACTTGTCTTTTTGTTATAAAGTCTGATTCACATCCCTTGATACCCTCCATTAAGCTGTTTCTCAAAATACTTTGTGTCTACGATTTTGTTTTCATCAGATTTGGATCACAAAGAAGGTAAAAGAGGAGGGGATCTTAGCAAATTTGGGGTGGGAGGAACTGTGTTGCTGTCGAATGCTTTGCTGCTTATAGCTGAGCACAGGTTCAGCTGTGGTTTTGGGGCACTGAGGTTCTAGGCTGAAGGATGTTAACACTGGGAAAAACAACAGGTGAGGTGGGACGGGGAGGGTGGATATCTGTCTGAATCTTCTGACGGATTTTAAAGGTGGCACTTCAGGCAGGTAGCTTACGTGAAGGAATAAAATATGCAGGGGATATAGAATGGCAAATGAAGATGAGAAGAGTAGTGCCTGTGGAATACTTTAGTTCCGGGGGAACCTGCTAAAACCATAGACCTCATGTACTGTACATGATGTGCTGAGACAGGCTATTCCTGCCACATCCTTGCGCAGCTCTATAGGTGTATAGTTATACAATATTTACTTTTCTACAGTCTCTCTCTCTCAAACCTCCCCCGCCCCCAAAAAACACTGCCACCAAAAGTTTTGCCGTTATGTGTTAAATGTGTGTGTATCTGTACATATTCAACTTTCATTTGTCCTATACCCAATAACTAACACGTCCATGAAAACTTGCTTTAAAATATATTTAAAGCTCCTTTAACTTTGCTTCTATACTGAATATAATTCAGAAGAACAACAGCTGATACCATCCAGTTGAGGTGACCCTTGCAGCTGCTCTGGGCTCTCATCAGAGCCATCTTATGATTGTAATGATTTACCCTTGACTGACTCCCTAAATTCTTGGCAACAGGGTTCTACCTCTCACTGCCAAGACACGTGATGTAGTTTGGGGAATCGGAACTGCTTTTGACTCTAAGCCACCCCTTTATTTTGATTTTGTTTTTTCCAACTTGAGGAAGAAGAGTAGATGTAAGCCTGATTCTAATGGAAACAGCTTGGACCCATTCTCAACAAATCTTCTGTAAGAGGGGAACAAAGATGAATTTCATCCTCTCCTCTCCCCCACCCACTTTCAGCCCCTCTGCAGGGGCAAGAGAGGAGAAGAGAGTGCAGCTGAGCTGCCCATCATTTTCTCAAAGGAGCAGAGTTGCTCCCACTCAGCAGCATACAGAGAGGAGGATGCCACCCTGAGCAGGGGTGCTAGGTGCTCTTTCTCTGTGCTCACTGCAATGCCAGAGAGGTGGAGAGGAGCAATTTCCTGGAATATCTGTGAAAAACCTTCTTCAGTATCTTTGGAGTCCATTGTATTAAATGCAAAAGACTGTGTATTATTGTGGATCAGGATTGTATGTCATCTTTCTCGTGGGGAAGTAGGATATGAACCCTGAAAAGCGTTATGAACTGCAAAGGACTGTGCTGAACAATGTGTCAGACAAGAATGGACTTTTGGGACAAACATTGTCGAGTGGTTTGCCCGGAGAATCCGTAGCAGGATTCCCCACCTCATGCAGCCAAAAACCCAGCTCTGGAAGCTCCGCCCTGAGGAAAGGACCATTATCTGGTGATTATCTGTCACTGGAATCTGAAGATCAAAGGCCCAAGCTGTATGAAGGAAAGACTAATTTATAGGGGTTCTGGTTCTGAGCTCAGGCTGTTTTAACTTGAGATCACAGAAATACATGAGAGAGACTGTAGAAAAGTAAATATTGTATAACTATACACCTACAGAGCTGCGCAAGGATGTGGCAGGAATAGCCTGTCTCAGCACATCATGTACAGTACATGAGGTCTATGGTTTTAGCAGGTTCCCCCGGAACTAAAGTATTCCACAGGCACTGACTCTTTCCAGAGCTCTTGGAGTGTGGGGTAATCTTTAGTGAGCTTATTAGCATGCATGTAGGTTCTTCTATAGTTGTTAATGTTTTTTTTTAATTTTAGAAATGATGTAATTTTAGCTGTGAGCAATTACACTGTATATAATCTTCAGAGAGAAAGCAAAGCATAGGCGCTGGCCTGACTTACTGGGGACATCACAGCATAGGCAGGTAACTGTGCAGCCTGGAAAAACCCCTGTCAGGAAAGGGAGGGATGCAGACCTCTACCCAGGAGAAGTGATGGCTGATGAGCCAGGATCTTTAGAGCGTGTGCCCCTGAGGGACGATGGAGGGGGATATAAGTGAAGTTGCCCTGAACTGTGACAGAAGGTATCCCAGACCTTGGTTTAAGCACCATCCTGAAGAGGGAGATCTGTTCTGGTTTGTCTCCCACATCTAAGAGAAGGAAGACAGGAAAGGAAGGCCTTAGACCTCCAAAGTCCAGAAGGAAAGGTCCTGAGATGGGATAGTGGAGAGCTAGAGATGGCAAGTGGGGGAGAGCAACCAGAGCGAGATAAATGAAGAAATCCAGCACAGAGCGAAGGGATCCAAGGAGAACCAGATGGGAGGCACGGAAGACGGAGAGGGGGACAGATTCTGAGGGGGGAGAAACAGGGATGGCACAGGGAATTGGCATGGGAGAGAATCTGAGAGCATGCAGGACAGAGAGAAGTCTGCGGGGGACTGGATTCTTTGCAGCTGGGATAGGATCTTATTATCAGGGGGAACAACCTAAATCATGGTCTCAAGGTCAGCGAAGATGCATTTAATTCAAGTAACCCAAGCCTGTTCGTTCAAGTGGTGGTGTCCTGTTTCAGCATCTACCCTTCTTGTGAGAGGGAGTTGATCTAACAGTAAGAATGAGGTATTTTAACTGATGGAGATTAAGAGAAACAGAGTTATGAAAAACTGAACATTTTTGTTCATCTGCATTTCGGAGGCGTGAGGCCTTTTGTTAATCCATGATGTAAGTCTTTGGCATTTTCTTTACTTGTGTGAAGTGAGAAATAAAGGACATGTAGTCACTTTAAATGTACGATGATAAGAAAAGAGAGGGATTTTATGTGTTTTTTTTTTTAAACTGTAAGTCATGTCTGAAGCTACAATTCTTCAATATTTTTTAAAGTAAAAGGTGCATGCAGGGCACATAAAAACATTAAAAGCGATCTAAGGAGCACATGCCACAAATCAATGAGTAAGTTGTTCAGAATAGCACTAACAATGAATATAACTGAACATGTATAAATTGAAGAAGGAGGGAACCTTTTTTCTCATCTTGTCAAATCCCCTGCTGATTTATAAAATAGACAGACCAGTTGCCAGAAAAATCATGAAAGCATGCCCAGAAATTATACAGTAGTTTAAAAATGCAATGCTATTGTATCCACAACAGAGTATTCATCACAGATACAGTTCTATAATTACAATTGTTAAGCATAATTCCCCAAAACCAAATCTCCTGCTTTATTAGACTGAATGATCATCGCTAAGTGTCTATCTTTACCCAGAAAAATCTTATTTTTCTCCTACTGAGTTGCCCCGATCTGTTTTCCTTTTAGTGCTAAAATTAATTTGAAGTAATCCATTTCAAAGCTTATATTTTTTAGCATAACTTCATTCTTAGTTAAAAACTTGCATGTATAAACCCTGAATCTCCTGCATTTTTACTTTTCATATTTAAAGCTAGAAAACATGCATGCTGTAAAACTTTGAGATCTCTTCTTGCGCTTCCTCAGGGTGTCTGCTTCCCTGCTGTGCTGTTTGATCCCTGTTGACTCCTGTGTGAATGTTTGTTTGCGTTAGCATGGGAAAGTTCTTGTACCATTATCAAGAACAAGTAATATTTGGGAAGAGAGACACATCCCTGCATTCTTTTCATAGGCAAATATTCTTCAGTTCTGCCTTTCTTTTCAAGCATTTCAGAAACTTCCAGGCAAATGATGAAGGTACAGAGCTTGCCATAAAAGTGTAACATTTTAAGTAAAAGCATTTACTGGTAGGTCATAATTGTTTTTAAGTACTCTATGTTAAGGGGGTAAAAGCAATGCAATTTACAGTAGTTTCAACCAGCCATGAGAATATTTTTTGTTCATAAACTGTATTTCAGTGCTAAATTGTTATAAATACCCAAGAGACAATGGCTTTGCATATGTTCATTTCAAAACCTATTTTTCTTCCTTCTTTGTGGTGCCTCTCCCCTCATTCAGTATCAGAGGGGTAGCCATGTTAGTCTGGATCTGCAAAAGCAACAAAGAGTCTTGTAGCATCTTATTGACTAACAGATGTTTCGGAGCATAAGCTTTCATGGGCAAAGACCCACTTCGTCAGATGAATGTCCACGAAAGCCTATGCTCCGAAACATGTTAGTCTATAAGGTGCTACCAAACTCATTGTATCCCCTTGTTGTATTTAGTCCCATGCGACTGGGGACTTGCTCTCTGCCACCTCACCATTCCTGCTCCCCTCCCCACACGCACCCAATGATTACACTAGACAAGGTTGCACTGTTTTCCCCCTTATTCTCATCAGATGGTTGACCAACTTCACACCCTAATAGCACTGGTATCCCTGTCAAACAGGTCCAAAGGAAGGCAGACACACAAGCCTAATTGAAATCAATGGAAAGCCTCTGCTGACTTTGGATCAGGCCCCATCTGTCTGGCCCCTGCTGAGGATGATCTTAATGCATCTCTGTAGCTCAGATGGCAGAAGATACTTTTACGATAAAGCCTCCCACCCATGAGGCAATTGTTATCCCTGTAAAACACCCAGTCTTCCACAGGGCCAGGGAGTGTAAGCCTGGGCCTCTCTATTGACCCCCAACACACCAAGCCAAAAACACAAGCCGGGTTGAGTCAGTCTGTCTTTGTAATTTCTGAGTATTTCTCTGTATCATTAGGAGTATGCATTTCATTCTCTCTATGTCAATTGTGATCGAAAAAGAGTTTAAAGGTGCTGTCACACCAATATCTTTAACGCTGATCTTGATAGGTATCTAGTTCTCCATAGATGGACTAGTACTTTAGATGATGGATGGGGAGAATGAAAAGAGATGTCTTGAGAAGTAGTTCTGGTACTTCAGCAGGCAACACTTCCTTCTGAATCACTACTCAGCCAATGCTCTGTCATTGTAATGGGGCATATTTTGCTGTTAGAGGCACTTCTGGATGAGATGCAAGGTTCTAAGAATTTCAGGTCCTCAAACATTCCATGATGCTTCTTCACAAGAGTTTCTGTGGGATTTGGTGTTGTGTTGTGTTACTGTTGGCCGATCAACAGCTTCTGATTTCACCACAGGAGTGGCTACAGTTCAATGGCTGAACTGAAGTGACCTGAATATAGTTTGCAAAGTTATTTGGGATTCTTCTGGGGTGAAAACCTTTATATTAGAGAGATTATAAAAGCTGGATTGGGCCCTACAACAGATGGCAGAGGGAACCTTAACCCCAAATTAACCCAAAGTGCTTTCAAACTGAAAAAGTTCCTATCTGGTGAAGTTTGAACTTTGGGTAATTTTATCAAAATGTAAATGTTATAGTAACTCAGAATGGTGGCGACTCAAACATATTACATTGTTTATATTTCTCAGTAAAATTTTGATAAAAGATGGTTTCACGGTATTTCATAAGTGCTATCCATTCTCCTTGACATATTTGAACTCCCAATAGAATATACCTAATATACAAACGCCACCTGAGATTTTGGAAACAGAAACAATATTAAAACAAATATTAACATTCATAATTTGTGTGATTTTTTTTTTTTGGTTTAAATTTTTCATTTATCTCAGTTTGGAGCGGGATTACATCGTAGTCAGTTTTGCTTCTGTTTCTAGTCAGTTTTGCTTTTGGTATCTGTTGCCATAGCCCAATGTGACAAGGTTGGGATTGCCCCTATGCCTGCTGACTGCCCGCAGAAGTTGCTATGAGGGTTGTTAGAAGGATACTGCTGTGCTGAGGAAGTGTTGGGATCTAATGGCAGTTGTAAGGTCATCAGGACACCTTTCTTGGAGTCTATATTAGGAAAAGATTTATGACAGTTTTCAGGGGGTCATCTTTGACTGGTAAATGGAGGATGTGTATTAGTCTTAAATTCCAACGGTTAAAGATTTATTTTAGATTCTGATCTTTTTGTCCAGTTTTGTTTGAACCCTGGTGGGTTCTCACAACTGCTGGTGATGTGTACTCTAGAAATCAATTAGTAAGTATGCAGTCCTGAGGGGTGTGTATGTGTGTATTCTGTTTGGGCACCTGGTGCGTATGAGCACTGCATGTTTCACACTGACTGAGGGTGCGTGACAGTTTGCTAACTATCTAGGATCACAGTTCTTGGTTCTAAAAGGAATATACAACTGAAGATAAGACAGTGTTTGTACCTAAACTTAAAATGATGGCCAAGTTTTGAAACTGTCCATTGCACTGGACAGTAAAGGGTCTATTCTACATTTGATTCCTGTGAATATTAACAGGAGTAAATTGCCCATCTCAGCAGGAGCATAAAACCTTGATAAGAACACATATTACTTTTTATTTGAGCATATTCTGTATACATATAGGGTGGGGTTTTCAAAGCTGCCGTGGGGATTAAGACTCTCATTTCTCATTCTTTTCTAATGGGAGTTGGGCATCAAATTCCCGTGGATGGCTCTGTGAGTGGTGAGGATTAATGCTGCATCCTCACATTTATTTTGGAGGAAAATATATTCTGGTGGCTTCTCTCTTTTTCATTTTTAGATTTGTCACTTTTCTTCCCTCCCTGATCACCTTTCACTCTTCAGAACATGAGTAAGGCCCAAAAGAGCTTGTAGAATTGACACTTCTGTGTCCAGGCCTGAGGACCAGTGAAAAATTCTTTGGGTTCAATACTGTGTGTGTGCGCTTTTGAAATCTGTCTTTGTTCCATAGAATCAACTGTCTGAATCAGCTGAGTCCATTATATTTATTTAAAAACCATGGGAATATTGTTAACCAAAATAGCAGAATTGGAATACATTCAATCCAAAGAGAATTTTTGTCTCTGCATTCAAGGCATCAAAATTATACTTCCATCAAAACATAACAATTGTTATGAATGATATCATAATACTGTGAACTGCTTAAGAGCTTCCACTTTAAAACTGTAATGGGCCGTGCAGACAGAAGGGAAAAAAAGGCTAAAAGCATAAATTGAAGATAATCAATGTGAATAGACCTTACCCATTGTGCTGTTTGAATAGGATAAGCTCACATTATCTGGCATAATTGGTTCATGTGATTTTTCTAATTGAAGAGAAGAAGTAATTAGAGCCTAATTGAAGCAAAGTAACACAACGTCTGTCAGCATTTCTCCTGCTACCACACATTATATTATTACCTGTCATCTTTTACTTTGGTTGGACCAAAAAAAAAAAATTACAATGAAAAACCTTTGGGTTTCTACTAGCTGAAGCAAAGATACAGATAAAAGAAACTAAATAAAAGCAAACAAGATTGGAGTTAACTATCTACAAACTGGCCTTATAGACAGTTCCAAATTGAGAGCACTCATTTTGCCTAATTAGGAAATGTCACATTTTACAGAATTATGGTTTTAAATTTAGGCTACTTAAATCTCCCCTTCTCCCACCCCAAAGTATCATGTTCTTTACTTGTCTCAGGGCTCTGTGCTCTCCACTGAAACTGTTTTCTAATTCAGGCTACGTGAAAAGTTTTGCTTTCCAAAATTAAAATGGCAACATTTTGTTGTTTGGGTGAAATGGTGGAAACCACGTTTTCAAATTCCCCCGTTGTGATTTTTTTTTTAAATAACTGCACCATTTTTTTCTCTCTCTACAACAGCAGTGGCAAGTGCTGGTCTAAATATGATGCCATTAAGTAGGAGTTGCCTGTGAGAGAAGGGTTAGGGAGGTATTTTGGAGGAGGTCACCCCTAATACTGTAAACTTTTTGTAAGGCAAATGTTTCTCAGGGATGGAGCAGATCTTGTCTACTTCTTTTCAGAAACATTTGGTTTAGCTTTAAAAACCTGGGTGATCCTCAGTCAGGTTGAGACTCCATGAGAAATTCACTAGAGTAAAGATGCCATGGTAGCTTCCTAAACACTTCTTTCATGACTGTATGATAAAAAGGGATGTTACCTGTAATTTAAAAAAAATTACAGCTCTGTTCTTTCTTCTGCTTTCTGTTGTGATGTTGCTGCTGCTTCCCTGACACTTATTTGCTTTTTCAATTTTTTCCTCAGAACCTAAATATATCCCATATCATGGAAATAATAGCCCAATAATGAGTCCCTGAATCTAAGTATCTGAATACTGGGGTGTTTCCTATTTATATCACTTAGATGTAGCATAGGAAATGGAAAGCCAAAGATTTCCTGCATAAGCAAAATTTCTTATAAAATTTAGTGCCAGTGACACTAAACCTGCATTCTGCGTCAACATTGGGTAGAGGATAACTCAAGTACTTAAACTAGTCACAGGTGGTCTCAGTTGCTGTATTCTCCTCTGGTAAGGGTTTGGCACTGTGTAAGCCCCAGTAGTCTCCCACCATTAATTGCACAGATTGAATTAATCTTAATAATATTGCCCTCCCTCATGTCTGTAGACAAAAGCCTTATTCTTTCCATATGTTCATTTGCACCCATAAAAAGATCATTAACACTTTGGAAATGGCAGCTGCTCCTGTTTTCTCAATCGCTTTTTGAAATATTTTTTTTGGGTATTACCCAACTTCTCCTTTTCCTGAAGTGTGTTTAGGCTAAAACATGGAACAAAGGGAGGAGAGAAGATGAGGGAAAGTGGATCAGTAGCACTGAATTTACTGGCCCTGAATACCCTTTCTTGGAGGTAGACAGACAGACAACATGAGAAGTAGTAGCTTGTGACCACAGCATGACAGTTAAGGATATTACAAAGCAGCCAATTTTTGGATCAACAGATGGTAGAGATGGGGTTGTGACAACTATGGCCTGATTCAGTAAGGAACTTATGCGTATGCCTAACTTTAAGCACATGAATAATCCCAAAGTTAAGTACATATTTCAGTGTCTTGTTAAAGCAGGGCCCAAAGGAGTGCACAGAGCAGCAGTGGAGGACCGATGGGAGTACAAAGTGACTCTTAAGAAGTTTTAGTTCTTTAATTGTGTATTTGAAGGCCTTAAATCTTCTTTGTTGCCTTTGCTTTAGTCTATAAATCAGGACTGGCAGTTCTTGTTCTCCATCTCCCAGTGTCCGTCTTAAGGGTGTCTTCCAAGCTGACAGCAGCCTTCTACATACCCTCTGTCAAAGCCTCAAACCACCCTTTTCTGAGTCTTTCTCAAGGTCTTTGTCCCCTGATTACTAGCTCTTCTACTGTCTGGCTAACGTATCCTGAATCTTGTCATCTCACGTGTTCTGACCATCTCAGTTGATACTACCTGAGCTTTTCCATGATGGGGGCTACCTGCATTATGGCTTGTACCACTTCATTGCATAACTTATGAGTAGGGTCCTACCAAATTCATGGCCATGAAATCTGATCTCCCCACATGAAATCTAGTCTTGTGTGTGCTTTTACCCTATACTATACCAATTTCACGGGAGAGTTCAGAGTTTCTCAGATTGGGGGTTCTGATCCAAAGGAAGTTGTGGGGAGGGGTGGGGGTGTCACAAGGTTATTAGCAAATTTTCCTTTATCTCTGTCTAAAAACAAAATTGCTTTTCTCTTGGACTGAACAAGCCCCTTCATAGCACTTCTTCATAAGATGAAACTTTCAGTCAGTGTTAGCATCTCTTTTATTCCTTGCATTGAAACTTTCTCCCAGTTCGCTACAGGAGAAAGATAAAATTAGCTTCTACAAACTGTTGTACAGCCTTTGAATTGAGTCTGAATATGGAATTCAAATTAAAAAAAAAAAGAGCATGTTCTCCCATGAACTCTTTCTTCTCAACATGACAATAATACAAAACCTGGACACTGCGATGATGATCAATGCTATCTTTCAGTCGTTAGCATTTGTGCTCTTTCACTTTCCATGCTGTGGCATTGTAGGTGGAAGCTGTTCCTCTCCCATCTGTTGTAGATCACTCCTGGTGCTGGGTTCATTTACAAATGTCACATTTGCTATTTTAAAGTACCTGTTTTGCAGCAAATCTGTAAAAATGATTTGTTCCATCATGTCACTTTTTTTTTCAGATAGGAGGTAGTTACATTTTTAAATAAAACACATTAAAGGAGGTAATTATTAAAACAGGGAGGCACCGAAAGCGAGTAGGTCAAAAACGTGTCCATTTCATTGATCAGTCTCTTAACATGACTATGTTTTTCTTCATTGCTGGGTAAGTTATTTTCTTGTACAGGGCCACTACAGCTTCTCTATGCGAGATAAAAACTAAGCATGTGATAAGAGCACTGGCAGTCTTGCAAAGCCTGAGGGGCACAATGGGGTTGAAAAGCATCATGAGAGGGAGGGCTCAGAAAGCACAAAGCCAGCATACCTGGCTCCTAGGCCTCATCCCACTTCCTGTGGGTGTAGGAGGCCTGCCTGGGGAGCAGGGGACAGAGAGTACCATCCCCCACAGTATGCTCTAGCTAGGCTCAGTTGGCATACGGTCTCTAAGCAATCCTGGGAAGCTGGCGTAAGTTAGAGCACCATTCAGACTCAAGGAGACATAATCTGCTCTTTGATAGTCAACAGATCCAGTTTTACTTTTGCTTTGTTCGTGTAGTGTCACGGAGATAGTTAATCATGCTTTAGGGCTGTAATAAAACTGTTAGTAAGTTTGTTTTTCCTCTTACACATTTAAAACCTGGATGTAATGGCAATAGAGGTTAATGGATTATTCTGATGTTTGTGTCTGTCTAGGACATACCTGAAAATGAGAGCTCTGTCTCAATATATTTTTTGTGGCATTTTGAAATAAACAACTTAATAGAGCATCTATTTTACATCTTGTTATGAAAGATACTATTTCTTCTTTGACGATATACACAATTACCTCAAGTTATACAAAATGAAATACAGATTTCAGTAAACGATCGACCTTTGAGTTCTCCATTTAAAAAATAGTTAGTGTTCAGGAACACTAAATATGAAAAGTTTGCTAACAGAAAAACCAAGGTTAATCCATTTATTATAAAGTCTGTGAACACTGCAAAGGGAAACTCTGATCTTTGTGTGTATTCTTCTTTCTGTTTGACATTATGTCTCAGTGAGGTTGCCCCACTAATGCCTTCAGTTGCCCTTGAGGCATGTAGCGTAGATGTTTTGAAATGTGTACATATTTAAAGGTTTCTCTGCCTGGCTGGCCTTCAGTGTGGGTGGAGGTGGGAAAAAAATCAAATGGATATTGTCTGTGTTCCCTGACTGCTTTTCACCTAGTTCTCCCAAAGCTTGCAAGAAGCATTGTGGAGTACATTAATGTGGAGGAGTAATCTTGAAGGAAGTCAAAGGCCAGATCGTTTTTATTTTTAAATACAGTGAGCCTCATTCATCTGTAAATTGACAGAAAATTAACTTAAGAGTTTGCATGCATTGTGGGTTGATGAAGGTCATATTTAAACTCGCCTTTACAATTACTTTTACATTGCAGGCTTCCTTACAAAGCAGATACCGCAGGTGGTCTTGCTTAGGGATAAAAGTGGCAAGGATAGAGAGTCCGTGAAGATTACTGGAGAGAAGTTGTAATTTTTTTCGATGCTTGATTGTGGCAAAAACAACGAGTCCTGTCTTGCTCTTCATACACGGTGCCGTTCAGGTTCTGCTGTGTATTGTGGGGAGGTCAGAGCTTCACATACCCCATGGGAGGTTTGGAAAGGGATTGTGCCCAGCTCTCCCAAGAGTAATACTGGGAATGGGGGAGAGAGGGAAGGAAGAAAAAGAGCCAGGCCCTAATGTCTTACTCATGCAGCGAAGCTCCCTAGTTCCCCAAGTAGCCCATTTAACTTCATAGGGAAAATCATTGAGAGTGAGGGTATTGGAATCTGGTGCCAAATAAATGAAGGTAAAAATGTCAGCAACTGTTGCTCAGCAACTGTCCTAGAAGGACATCACCAACCAAGAGAGTACCTCTAGGCCTGGATATATTCTGTGGTGTTCCTCCTATTAGAGCCTGGCTTTTCAAAACCACCTGCACTGTGTTTGTGTCTGTGTCTGTGTCATTTATACATAGCCACCAGCTGTTCTGCAAGTAGACAAATGACCAGTTTGATGGTTTGTGTAACTACAAAATTTAAAGAAAAATGCCTTCAGAAGTGTGGGAGAAAAACTCCAAAGGGAGCAATATGTAGCTTGGGCAGATGGCAGGAAGTATGCACAAATAGTAAAACTAACTCAGCAAAACCTACTGAGCTTAAGAGGAGATGTTCTGCACTTAACATAAAGTAGGCAGGACCTGGTCAAGAGGCTGCTGTGAAGGTGAACCCAGGAATGGGGTACAGAATTTTAGAAAAGGGAGCCCAGGAAGGAAGGTCTCCTTCCATGTCCACATTGAAGTTTGCAGATAGGATTTTTATAAGGTTAACCTCTGCACACCCCAACATTGTACCCAGCACAAAGTTTCATGATGAAACAGAATGGTTTCAAAGGAGCTATTGTGTTCAAATTCCTCCTTAAAACTCACTTGGCAGGTGGTGAGTTGTGGCAGTTGCTCTCTGTGATAAGATGTGCTGGTTCTGCCATTGCTTCATCCTTGACCTCTCTCCTCATTGTTAGTCATTGTAAGACTTTTTGAGGGTCAAGTGTATGGTGGGGGTGGGGAGACTCTTGAGATGCTGAAGAAAATCTCCTTATTTGGGTGAGAGAAGCTCCTGCAGTAAAAATTAAGATTGAATTTTCATCGCTAACTTTCCCTTTTGTGAACTTGAACCTGAAGGTGATATGATGTCTGACTTGTAACTTAGTCATAATGTACCAACCTAGGTGTGGGAAGTCTACATGTCCTGGGTTTTTCAGATTTAAACTAGAACTTTAGGGCCACAATCTGAGCCTAGTCTTTAATATGCATCCATAAACTGTGGTCAGGTGCAGTCAGATATTTAGACAACTACATGCCATGAATTGACAAAATGTGCTTGCAAATAATTGCAGGTGTGAAAACTGGAGGCCAGTGTTTGGAAACCTGGCTCTCTGTTATTTTAAAGTAATTTTCCATGTGTGATATACGGTACTACATTAGCAACATACCAGACAAGCTGTCAATTATTTGGAGAAAGCATCAACATTTTGCTGAAGGTACCAAAATTGAAGGACTAGAAAATATCGTAGAAAAAATAGAGGTGGATTCACTTTTTTTCAGGTGATGAGGCTACTCAATGGAAAATGCAATTTACTGTAGACAATTTTTTTAAAAAGAAGTCTGCGTGCAATGAACCAAAACAGGGAGTATGCATTAAATAGATCAGTCTTGCAGCGTATCATCCAGGAAAGGGATTTAGGGGGTTTGTAGAAAAATCCCTGAAACCATCAGCTTGGTGTAATGTGTAGAAATAAGGCAGGAGGCATTATATGAAAGGAGGGATATTGGATGGATCAGAAGAAAGGATGATGTTCATCTGCAAGGCATTGGTTAGAACTCAGCAATGTGTTATGGCCACTGCTTTACAAGAAGGTCGTTTATTGCCCTAGAAAAGGTATAATGTAAAGGAAGCAACCAGAATGATTAAAGGTATTGGGAACACTTTTGGCAAGGATATATTAAAATATATATACTTGTTTGTATTGAAGAAAAGCAGGCCATAGGATGACCCTCGCCAGGAGTATTAGAAATGACTCTGAAGTCATAGGACAGTGTTGAACAAGGTAAAATGCTTACCGGTTTGAAGTGTGGTTCTGTCCTGAAAAGTGACAGACAGTGCTATTGTACCTGGGACTTGCATCTGCTAAGGAACTGACTTCCACTGTGTTTAGTCTAAATGTACTTTCTTCCTGAGGCTTGACTTTATTAATAACTGAAAGAACAACGGCATAAACCTCAGCCTGCGTTGTCTTTAGTCTTGGTGGATCCTAGTGTTTGTTGCAGAAACCTCTCTCTGGCCATATCTAAGGAGGACTTAACTAGTTACACCTGCCGGAACAATGAGTCTGCTGGAGTTGGTCAATATCTCCCTGTAGAGTTCTAACTCCTGGTAACAAGGTGAGTCACAAGAAGTTCCCTACCACTCTCTTACTGGGTGATATTTTGTCTTTATGGAAAGTGGCAGGGTTCAATCTTAAGGCCATTCAGCAACTTGCATTCTTTTGATGTATAGTCATATTGTTTATATAATTATAAAAGGCAATCCTATATATCTCTTTGTACTATTTCCTATATTTTAATTTCTCTTTTTTCCATTTTGCAGTGACTTAGAAATTCAAAAAGTACAGTGATTTATGAGTAAGGCTAAGATTTTGTCAGTTATTTTTAGTAAAAGTCACGGACAGGTCACGGGCAATGAACAAAAAATCACAGAAGCCCGCAACCTGTTCCTGACTTTTAAAAATAGCCTGGGGGTGAGGTCTGGAAGGACACAGAGTGCTGCCAGGACTTGCAGCTGTCCCAGACCCACCACTGATCCTGGGGCAGAGGCTGACTGCTGCTGATCCAGCCCCAGGGGAGCTGACCCAACCCAAACTGGTCCTCTAGCGGGCTGGGGAACCACTGCTCCACTGGCCCTGGGGCTGGCAACCGATCTGGAGCAGCTGAAGTCATGGAGATCCTGGGAGGTCATGGAATCTGTGACCTCTGTGACAGAATCGTAGCCTTGCTTATGAGGAATACAGTTTTATTTTTTAAAAAATATAATTTCTGGAGCATGCTGAAACTTGCAGGTTGGAAGCGAAGTCTGTCAACATTTATAATTATTGCATTTATAAATGTGGAGAGAACCTTAAGTAGATTACACAAGAAATCATAAGAAAAAGGCTGATAGTGGTGATAGGATCCAGGCAGTGACTGCAAATTCAATAAAGAAAGGGAAAAATCAGACTTATTTCACTTGCACAGAGCTACTTCTGACTTACAGAATTGTGAGGGGAGAACCAGGGTGCATGCTTTTACTTATACTGTAGTGTACCTTTAATCTCTCTTAAAATAAGAGGAAAGAATGGTTAAAGATGTACAACTACTGGTGTTCTTGGGCCAAATTCAGAACTGACTCTAAAGGGAGAATTGTAATCTCCTTTATAGTCATGCAAATCTGGAGTTAATGGGTTTATTCCTGTGGAATTACTCTGGATTTACACCAGAGCAAGAGAGAGAAAAATCTGGCCCTAAGGGAGTTAAAGTACGTGTGTAGAGGGATTTTAATTTGGTAAAATTTATACCTTTTTTTATCTCCTATCACATCCGCATCACACCAATATGCCTTCTTAGACTTGCACACATTTACCAATGTGTCATTTACACACCCACCTACACATTTATCTCTGAATTTAACTAGTCTGTTTCTTGGTTTATTATTTCAACAGCTTCTCTTTTGCTCAGCTCGCCATCTCTTCAGTCTCCTTTCTCTTAAGTCCTTAGTCTCTTGTCTCTGTTTCGGTATTATTGACCCTGGAGTTGCCTGGATCACTGACTCTTCTTTCTCCTCTTGGGTCTTGATCCAATTCATTACCTTGCCTCAAAGTGCAGGTATTACAGGCAGTCCAAGTGATCCTTTTTCTCCTCTAAATCACAGATGAAGGCAGTGGAAACAGTAGCGGAAATTCCTTTAGCTGGCTAATACAAATCCACCAATAGGAAAGAGATGTAATACAAAAACAGTGCGTAGAATGAATCCATTTAAAAAATCATGAAGTCCAGTATTTAGGAAACTAAAGCATTTCAACAACATTTTGCCTTAGCACTAACCAAGAAAGATATTCATGTAGAGCAACATAATATTCAGTGGAGTGTAAAATAGTTTATGTAAAATGGTCCTTCCCATGAAATTGCATCTGTGAGGAAGGAAAATGCATCAAAAATGGCATAAACCAAAGCTGTTTAGTTTCTCCATTAACAGGCTTCTACATGTGACCAAATCAGTTCAGAGAACTAAGTAAAGATGCCAATTCTTTAGGATTACTAGAGAAAATAAATTAGGTGTAAGGAGAGATTACAAAAGTGTTAGGATTGTCAGGATATCGTAAAAGATCGAGGCTCTGATCTTTTGCATCATCTTGCTGATCTGGTATGAAATAGCTGTGTCTGTTTCTGAACTTAGCAGGGACGTTAGCTGTGGGGAGAGGTTCCACTCACAAGTCAGCATTTGCTCACAGTTACTATACAACAGTATCCTCCAAGATACTGCAGCCCTCTCCTCCAGCTGCTGCTGCCCCAGAAAGTCACTTTAAAGAAATGATTCCCTGTGTGCGGAGACACAGAAGAGTTGAACACAGCCCCAGGTTGAGGGTGGAGATGCTGTGTGTTCACAAACTCTACATACCAGCCAACCCCCTCTTACACCTGGTCTATGACCTCTCTGCTACATGAGAGAGAGAGAAGTGGGCAATTATGCCGGGGACACTCTGCCTATGAGTGATTTTGGCCACATGATCTTTACGGTAACTGGGTCATGAAATCCTTTCCAGTAGGTGCTAGGTAAAAGCAGGTATTGTAGGCATATTCTCTGAAACCAAGGCTCATTTCCTGAGGTCTAGCATCATGTTTAATGGGTCTCATAAGAGTATTCATCTAAATTGGGGAGTTTTTTCCTTTGTGATTCTAGATTTCAGTGTGTTAGACTCTCATAAATGATTTTGTGGTCAAAAGAGTCCTACTTCAGCTATTCTGCTGCATCCACCCTCAGCTCATGAACATCCCTCTCATCTTTGAAGGCCTTCCAATGTCTTGTCCTGCTTTCTGTAGTGCCAGCTTTCAAAATTAGCTTCAAAATTTTGTTGTCAGTGACTGGAATTAAGAGTGTGCTAATCTGTTCACTGTGGGGGCGGGACTCTCTCCCCTGTAACCAATAAAAACTGGTCATTTCTCTGGTCCCAATAACATTAGCTAGATGGTTTCTGTTTAGTTTTACCTATTTCTTCATAGTTCCTCGCCTTTGTTATACAGATATTTTTTATTAACATGTATCCCATTTTGTAGGTTTGGCAGGCATCCAAATTTTGCTTGTGTAGCTCAGAAGAGGCGTGGAATCCAGACTGCCTCAGCACAGTGAATGTTACAATGCTTTGATAATCTTGGAAGGATGTATTAAAATCCTAGATTTTAAGTTATTGTGTCTCTACCCCACATCCACATTTGCCTTGCTTGACTGTCAGCAGAGCTTAGAATCCAGACACAAGTTAATTTTATATACAGTATCTCCAGAATATCTTCAAGTACTTGTCATTCAACCCCCAATGGGTTTTGCTGAATGCTGCAGTTGCTTACATGAGTAGTAGGGTACTTTTTAATGCAAATTTACCTTCACAGATTTCTAATGCTTGGGGGCAAATGTAAGAAAATAAAGCCCCATAATGAAGTTGTGGATCTGCTGCATGCTGCTGACAAATGTTAGTTGCACATTCAGGTGAGAAGAGTGATGATGTGTGATGCAAAACCTTTTATTCCTCTGGTCCCGGATGCTTTTGATATCAAGATTTTCTGGCTACTCAAGGATTGCTTTGGTAGTGCCTCTCCAGTTTTAGCTAAGGACACCAAGTCCAAAAACAACTTGACATGTGACCAATCCAAACCTGACATTACAATGTCAGGCATATTCCATGCTGAATACAAATTCTCAGCCGCCCTCATTTTTCATGTTAGTCAGTAACATCAGGTGTTACATATTCCCACAAAGGAGGGAATTCCCATATCTTCTAATAATGCTGACCATATCCTTAGGTACTGCCTTAAATATACTGTTCCTGGCCTTTTGTTCCAAGGAGGTAGTTTTTAAACCGATAAATTGGTCTTTGCAGTAGGCTAATGTAATACCTGTACTAGTAGCTGCTCAACGGAAGAGCTGTGGAAGAGTTGACCCTATTGTTTCTATACCTATGTAACACCAAATCTTGTGGAATAAGAAGCATGGCTCTGACTCCTCCTTTGAATGCAAATTCTTGTCCCATTATTCTCTAGGAAGAGTACAGTAAGTACAGGTTTTCCAGATGGCTTTGTGTAAATGGGGACAGTATTTGATAGGGGATTTCACGATTGTATTTTTTTTCTGAATTCCTTCTTTCCTCAGTAGCTTGCTGGTTTATATTATAGTTGTTTTTCTCTGTGACTGAGTTCAGTGTAGGGTGACCAGATGTCCCGATTTTATAGGGACAGTCCCGATTTTTGGTCTTTTTCTTATATAGGCTCCTATTACCTCCCCACCCCCATCCCAATTTTTCACATTTCACATTCACCATAGTTCAGTGCTACACCTTTTTGTACGCACTACAAGGAAAATGCACAATTCACTTACTCCTTTACGTTTCAAAGTGTAAGCTATGACTTGAACATATCCTGTGCTGACTGAAGTCAACCTGAATTTTTGACTGGCATTTGATGCCCCCCGCTGAAGGCCCTGCCAGCTTGGCACATCCCATCTGAAGGTGTCCCTTTGCGGTAGAAGAGAAGGCATTTAGCCCTTCAGTGGCTGCTTAGCACATAGTTCTCAATGTTTCAAGTGGTTAAAGCGGCACAAGTCCTGCCCCAGAGGGCTGGGAGGTCCTGGGGTAGGGGTTGGGTGCTGCCCCCAGGGTGTGATAGTCCTGGGGGGAAGTGGAAGAGGTGAGTGCACCCTGCACTACCATGAAGTGGCAGCTCCAGTGGCTCCTGGTCTGTGGGGTTGACAGGACTTGGCTTCCCACTCTGGTGTCGTGACCTGGTCTCCGGCACACAGGGTCACAGCACTGCTCAGCTGTGGCCCAGACCCCATGACGGGGGAAGCCAAGTCAAATTTGAGTGAGGGGTGCTGCAACTTTATGTGCCAGTCACATTCATGTAAATTTACCCTCACCCAGTCACGGGGGCTGGGCCAAACCTGAGTGTGCCAGGGCCAGGTTGTAACACCTGGAGTGTGGAGTCAAAGCCAGTCAGCCCCGTGGGACAGGAGCTGCTTTATCTGGGACGGGGGGGATATTGGGTGTTCAAAGTGTGGCTGTCCTGCGAAACCTGGGACTGCTGGAGGAATGCTAGAGAGGTCAGGAAGGAACAGCTGCTGGTAAAACTAACGAGTATTGACCGTTCACCAGTTAGGACAGCGAGCAGGCAGGAGCCAATCAAAATATAGTAGGGAAGGTCAGAAGGGGCTGGCTGCTTCTCCTTGGGGCCGGCTGCTTCTTCTTGGGGCCAGCTGGTTTTGGGAAGGGAAGTCCCTGGCTTAAACCCAGAAGCCTGGATTGGTCAGGGCCTAACTCTGACTGCACTTTTTGGCTGAGCCAACAAAAGATTTTATTTTACATGGTGGAATTTAAAGACTGACTGGCTGCTTTAGCACTAGCTGAGTGACTGTAAGGTGCTCCACTGCTTCAGGTGAGGCCATGACTGTTCTGGTATTTTTTCCCTTAGAGGCTCTGAAACCTTAGGCAAGTGTTCTAAAGTATGTGTGCCAGCAGATACACAGAGGTGGTTAAGGATTATTGAAATGGTTGGGAGGGAAGTCAGAATGATTGGACAGTGAGAGATAAAGGGGCAAAAATAATGGAGACATTACATTTATGTGGCTTCATGGGACTATTAAAGAGCAGTTATTTATCTCTTAGAAAATAATGAAAATGTGATTGGGATAGCATGGCGTACTCACTGTAGTTACAAAAGCACCCTGGAATGCAAACCATGATGTCTTGAATCCTGGGGTTTGCAAGAGGAGAGTGTAAGTGTGAGTTACTGCCAGGGGAGTAAAACAAGTGGTTTAAACCAGGGCAAAAATACTGGTTCTTTGCCCTCCCCTGCAATTTGATCCAAAAATATATTAGGCTCAAGAAGATAATGAAGACAGATCAGATCATCTGGTTATCCTAGCACAGAGCCTGATTTTTCAGAGATGATGATTACGCAGGGCTCTCATTAACAGATGTCTGCTGGAACCTCTCCCTTTGGGTGATAACTAAATGTCTTGGAGTTTTAGGAGCTATTGCATTCATTCTCGATATTTTACTGGTGATGCAGTACCAATAGCTCATTCTTACTCTTCTGAAAACATAGTGAAGATGATACAGGTAAGGGTTTGATGTCACTGCTCGATACTTTCAAACTTGCAAAGGGCAGGGGGAATAAAGCCTCAAACTTACAACAAAATAGCTTTTTACAGCATAAAAAGGACACAATGTATGAAAAGTGGTCCCTGGAGAAAAATTCAAGACTGATTTACTTTGGCTTTAACCTTCTGTGCTGAAGGCAAACAAGCTAGAGTACAAACAGATTGGGAATTAATTGGTGTAATTAACATTTTGTGATTATAATGGCTTCTAATCAATACCCTATGCAAATAGCTGTATTGATGTGTTGAACAAAAGCTGTTAGTTGTGTTTGGATGAGAAAAATAATTTTTTTTTAAAGTCATAATGAAATTCAAGCCATTCAGCTCAGTTAAAGTCCTGACCACATCCTTTTCAAGGTAAAAAGCAGATCCTTTTGTGACCTTTTTAATTAAAATGGCTCTGATAGCAGCTCCTGACTAAACTTCACAAAATGAGATGACTGTTGGCTGAAGCTCTCCTCTTCTCCCGCTCCCCTCCCGGTTAACTCTCTGCATTTTATCCGGATTTTTTCGGAGAAGATAAAGGGCCTGCCCAAAGCCCATTGCAGTCCATGGGAATCTTTTCATTGACTGCAGTGGGCTTTGGATCAGGTCCGAAATACAAATGATTTTTAGGGAATAGAGGGAAGTGTCTAAAGCTACAAATAGCAGTTAGAAGCCCGGCTTCTGTTGAAAGTCAATGGGATGTGGGTGCCTTTGAAAATTTCCCTCTCGTTCCCTTACTTTTACCTATGGAATTCTGTTCAGAATGGCGCGTGACTTGCTGCTCATGAAAGGGGCCAGACTGACCGCATGAGCAACTGCCCAGAACAGTGGCAATGACACTGCATGGTTCCCCATGCTGCTGTGCTTCATCCTCACTTGGTAGAGGACCACTTCAGTTGAGGGTAGCTCAGGCTCCATAAGAGAAAGCCTTGCCCCATTAAAGCCAATGGCAAAACTCCCTTTGGCTTCAAGGGGGCTAGGATTTCATTCCATTCAGTCCTGGCATATCTGCTGGTGCTACTCACATGGGTGCCTGCTAGCTCCAGTTTTTATGCCCGCATGCAACTGAAGTAAGTAAATATTTCTTTTCATAGAGACCAATTAACAGCCATCGAACGGTACCCACTTTCCATCACTACCGTGGAAAAAGGCTGTGTATGAGCCAGATTGACGCTAAGATCTCTTTACATCATCTTCCATGTGTAAAGGGACCTGAAATGGATGCAAATGTCACTTTCCCCCCCACTGTGACACGTTATGACTGAGTGCGGGGCAGAAGCAGCTGATCCAGCATTTTGGTCACTGCAGTTAGTTGCCTGGGCGTAAACCTGACGATAACAGCTCTGCCTCACTGATAGATTGGGGATGGGATGGAGAGAGCTACGTGGCTAGCTCACCCGCTACCCTAGAGATTGGAAAAGGCACAGAAGGAAATGCCAGGAGGAGTAGTGTGACCAGACAGAAAGTATGAAAAATGGGGACGGGGTGGGGGTGAGTAGGCACCTATATAACACAAAGCCCCAAATATCGGGACTGTCCCTATAAAATTGGGACATCTGATCACCCTAAGAAGGAGAGAGGGTGAGAAGAAAGCCAGAGAGAAGCAGGCTCTCAGCAATCGCCCCAAGAAAGGTCACCTACCTCTCCTCTCCTTGACCTAGGAGACTGAAGATGAGACACTGTGGTAAATAAGGTGCTGGATGATGCTGTAAAGATTTTTTTTTGAGGGGGAGGGGAATAGTTTAAATAAGGCTCTACGTGGTGTTTACAATCAGAGTCTCCAAGTTGGCTGTGTGTGCAGGGGATGCCCTGTTGCTGTTACACATCTCTTTACAGTAATAGAATGGTGTAAAGAGGAGTTATGGTCAATGGAAATCTGGCCCTATCTCTTTATCAAACCCTTTAGCCATCAGTCACCAGTTCCTTCACATTTCAGATAGGATTTGGAGAGAGGTGAGCATCAAATGTATGGCTATTATAGTTGTGGAATAAATCTGAAACACAGAGAGAAACCTTTTCCATGGATCATCTGTGCAGATGTGCAGAATAGTGATTTGAGGATGGATCCTGTGAGGTCAAAGTCTTCAGATTTGAGAGCTCAGGACCTGGGTATATCTGTAGACCTCAGTAACAAATATCTTGGGTCAAATAATCTTTTGAAGTCTTAACTGGTCTTTGGTCACATCACAAAACAGCCACATGATTGGCAGCCTCTCTTCAGGAGAGTCTAAGGACTGACAGGCATTGGCAAAGCTGGAATGGGAAACCTGCATGCTTGCAACCTGGCAGCATACTTTGCAATATCCAGGGCTATAACTCTCTCTTACTTTCAACTGAATTAGGATTAGCGTTTTTTTATTGTGACCATCCAGCATGTCACTCCTGAGGTCTCAGATCCAGGACCAAGTACTAATCTTGTTGAGAGAGAACACAAAATACTTTCCTGATATTTTTGCATTTTCAAAGGAAAATCCACCTCAGAACCTTACTCATTTGAATACCTTATTGGTTTAGGCATTCCTTTGGTTGTAGTGTTGTAAATTTGGTGTGGTGTTTTGACAGAGATGAAAGAGAGAGATGTGTCTCTTTGAGGATAACCTGATAACCTCGCTCTCCTGGTACTGTGAAAGGAGGCGGATTAGGCCACTTAGCCCAAAATAACTGATTGAGATTGCACTCAGTAAGTGTGTGTCTCATCAGCATTCAGCACGACTGCTAAAGTTTGCCATGACATCAAGGAGAAAGAAGGGAAGCCAATTAGAAGAAGAAAAATTGTACCTCTGCATTGGATTTGTGTTGGATTCCCAGCCAATATGGGGAAGCTGTGGTTCTTGGCAGCTGAGTAGGAGGTAGTTGAGGCTTAAGGCACTCACAAAGTGGCAGGAGCAGAGCTGGTTTAAGTGCTTTGTTAGACAGCACAGCATAAAGTCTCTAATATTCAGTAAAGTGGAAATATATTTGATGGTACTACTAATGTTTAAAGCTTTTTTTTCCCCAAGGGAACTTAACAAAACCTCCAGTAGCCTCTTTTTCTTGAAGGTGTTTTTGGTTTGGATAAAAAAATGTGTTTTAGACCTGGGGGGTCATCTTCTGAAAATGGGAAGGAGATGGCCTCAGGGGTGGCAATAGCATCATGGGAGGTGGAGGGGAGGGGGGAAGGGCTGCATCAGGGGCATGGCAGGGGTCAGGAATAGGAGCAGGACTCAGGGCAGGAACAGGGTCAGGAAGAGGGGCAGAGACGAGATCCTGCGCTCAGGAGGCAGAGAAGGCTGACCTGGCCATGATCTTTATCTACCTGCTACCAATTGAATGCTGCTTTTGAAATAGATGAGACAGGTGCTGCTATTGGCTAAACTGGAATGTGGAGACCATTATCCATATTAGGAACAATCTTCTGTTCATTTACTGGTTTGGTGTCTCATTCGCTTTTGGATTTGTTCCGTATCTGAGTCAAGTGAAAGTAGCTTAAAAGTGTAGTAATCATTTTCATTCTTAGCCCAATAACTTATCATGTATACATGTCATGCTACGTACCCTTTTATAGGGCCAAATCCTTAAATTCTTATCACTGAGCATCTTCCCAACTAGAATTAATGTAACTTCACCTCACTACTCTGGTTATTGGGTGGGGAATGTTTTTCTGAGAGCATGAATTCTGCTGAACCAATGTCTACAGAAGCTGGTGCTGGCGTGAGTATCCTCATGTTTAAATGGTATCCTTGTATTCCATTAACACCATAGTGTGTAATCCCTTAGGTGCTTTTGGAAATGTTACTTGTAATGCTTTGGTTCATATTAATCTTTGTGGCAATGATCTGTGATATCACCAAGGCCCCACTGGAAATAAAATATATTTATAGTATAAACACCTTTATAAACTCAATTAATCTTTTAGAATCCTTCCTGGAAGGAGAATACCAAAACCAGTATTGAGTGCAAAATATAGCCTACTGAAAAGAATTAGCTTGGGTCCATACATAAAACTACTTGTTGAGAAACCTGTCATGAACAATACTGATCAGGTATAAATGTACAGTATTTTGCAACCCATAGAGAGCTGACACAGTGTAATATTGTTCTTACAATGCAGAACAGGGGATGGGGAGCGTACCGTTCAGAATGTGGAATGGGCCATTGTTTGAGACCTGGCACAAGCCCTTCAGGACCTCGCTAAGGCAGCTGGATAGAACCAGCAGTTTTCTATAATATATTGGTGTGTTCTGCACACAGTTTGTCTCACTGAACTATGTAAATGAGAGGGAACTGGGGCAGGGTGATTGAGACGGTGCTTTATATACAGGCTTTGGAAATCCTAGAAATGCATCCAAAAGTTCTGGAATGCTGCATAACTAATTCTGCATCCAGCAAATCTTGAATTTTTACCCAGCTCTGCCACGGGCTTCCTGGACCACTCGTCTCTTTCACTCAAACAAACATTCATAAAATGGTATTTCTGATGCTTCCTAGGAATTTCCACCTTGAGAAACACATACAATAAGCCACACTGAGCCTACCATGCAACATTGTGCAACGACACTCCCTCCTCCCTCCCCCGCCCATTGTTGATCTTTCATCAAAATATACCCTTTGTTCTTACTCTTTGTGGTGTTCCCTTCCTGTATCTTCCCCCAGTGCTGCCTTGAACATGTGGGGATTTCAGCACATCCTCCATTCCCTTTTTGGCTGCTTCACCAGTACATTTAGGATTGCGGGGAAGGAGGTGGAGGAGCTGTGGCCAAGGTGATGTTGCAGGGAGTGGAAGTCCTGAAGCCACTGGAGTCTGCTTCTGCCCCCCACCTCCATTGTCTATTTCTAAACCTAGATTTGAGGAACTGATACTCTGATCCTGGGGATCCTGCCCCAGATATTCTTTAGAGCAGCCCCAGGGCTACTCTAAATTACATTGGCTGCAGGGGTCCTATAGGCTGCTGGGACATTGGCAGCTGGGAGACTGAGGCTTCTTACACCTGGCAAGGGGAGAAAAACACTAGTCCTACTTGCATGTGGAGCTCCTATTATAGGAAACACCATCTCGGTTAGGAAAAGATGTCCTAAAATATTCCTTGATGCTTTTCCTTGTGATAATTCCATTGTTTTACAATCAGAGTTAAAATGCTTTTTAAAAATCTTCACTTTTTTTTAAAAAGGTCATGAAATACATTACACAGGGGTTTTTTTTGTCCTTAAGTGGTCAATAAATTGCCGTGGGCTTTGATGGATGGTTCAAAAGAGTGTTTTTTTGTGACAGACACATGAACAGATCACAGAAGATTAAATAGTAAAAGCTTCCTTCAGAGCAAGAGGATGAAAAGCATTTATATGGTGGACAGCTTAGAGATGGATATCTACTGATTGTTAATGAAATTAGACAGTGCAAATCAAGTGAAAATGCATTAGAAGTGATGCCTGGCAGACCAGCTGTTTACAACATTCCTGTGTGTACTGTATTTTTTGCCAAGACCTACTAAACGATAAAATTACAGAATAATTAGAATTAACATCAGAAGAGGGATTTGCTAAAAAATTTCCATGCATTCACCCAAGTGTGCTCCATTAAAAAAATTACTTAAAAACAATAAATAAAAATAATGAAAAGTCAGGATATAAATGCTTCCTCTTGGATACACTGGGAGATTACTTCCAGTTCACATTAAAAATTAAATTGTACAAACAATGGCCTCCATCCTGCACATACTTATGCACATGAATAAAGTTACAAATATGCATTATTGTCCACAGGTCTGGGGCCAAATCAGCACATTAAGATGGAAGGTTAAAAGTCATTAAGTCAGCCTAATGTACCACCACCAAGTATGGTATTTTTATGACTGTAATGCGAATTAAGCTCCCACTGAAACTTTCATCTAAATATTATTATTTGGATGGCAGAAGTGCCCAACCACTCTATTTAAGATTAAAGCCCCATTACTCTAGGTGCTAGAGAAAGAAAGAGTCTCTGCCCCAAACCTAATTTGAATGCAGATGCAACAGGTGAGTGTGGCTAAGAATTGGAAGGAAGTGTGGTGAGAGGAAAAGGAGAAGAAGATTGTTACATAGTGTGTTTATGGATTATATGCTGCAGTCTAGCTAGTGCACATCTTGATGGTTGAGTCCACTCACATCACTCAGACATTGCTACCCACTCTCTGATTTTCAGAAATGTTGAGCTCCTGAAGCTCCCATTGACTTCCCTAGAGTGGGTACTTAACTCTTTTGAAAATCCAATCTAAAGTTTGGCACCCAGAAGGTAAGGCACCCAAAATTCAAGGCCATATTGGTAAATTCAAGCCTAAGTGTGTTTGGTTTAGCACCCAAAATGTGACCCATTTTTAACAGCTGACTTGCCCAGACACTAAGCAGCTGCCTTTTACAAAATTGGAAGTTCAGAGCACATTTAGGCTGAGACTTTCAAAGGTGCCTACGGGATACCCAATGCCCACTTAATTGTAATGTGAATTGTACATTGAGATTCCTTAGGTGGCTTTGAAAATCTCAGCTGTAAGCCTTTGAGCAAGAAAGCTGGAAGAAAGTAGCTGCATAATTGTACTATCCAGCAGTTTATATTTGAACAGGATAATTGCAGTCAAGCTTACAGTGAAAGCATTTAAAAGATTCTGCAAACAGTATTGAGCCAAATTCATCTCTAGTGTAACTCCATTGAAGTCAATGGACTAGTTACATCAGGGATGGATTATTCAGTGGGCCAGGAAATGGATATTTTACCAGAAAACCATTTTAGAGCAAATGGGTTACATAAGTACAAATATCCAACCATGTTTATAAAATGTCAAATAACAAAGAGGCAGTATTTTTTTGTGTTTTCACAACTGGTTAAAACTTTACTAATGATTTTAGTTTCTGGAGAAAGCGTATAGACCTAGGTCAGAACTGGTGCTGGTAGCTGAAACCTTCCATAAAGAATTGCTAACAAATGGGATTTAACACTCATGAGGCTCAGATGGCCTATTAATTCTGGTTCTGGCTTTCATCCAAAACAACTGTGCTGCTCTTCTAATTCATGGCTAATTTCTATCAGAGGTACCAAGAGACCATTTCTTTTTTTGACAGGAAGCATCCACATTGCTTAAATGGATTCGTGTGAGGAGCTTTAGCAAGCAGACATTGATTGGCTCGTCTCTGGGGCCTAGCAAAAGCCTGATGGGTAGTAGTTTGACACAGGCAGCAAATGAAATACAACCTCCTATAAACAGGTCTGAACTTTCGGGCCTTTGTGGAATCCAGCAGCTAAGGACCTTTTCAATCCCTTTTAATTAATGTAGTGATTTGACTTGACCGAGATTACACTTATAGTAATGAATCAAAAAGTAATAATAAAAACCCTCTGTAACACACATGCAACAGGGAAGCAGGACCAAATTCAGTATATTGTATCTGTAGATTTTAAGGATTTTAAAAGGATTTCAGTACACTATCTATACGTTACATTTTTAGTGTCTAATCGTGGCAAGGGTTAAACTGATCTGTAGTTCTTGTACCACTAATTTATTCCTTTCTCAGACCTACTGTACCAAATCTCTTTCCTCCTGAATGATTCTACCACTCTCCTAAATTCTGATGCCACCTCACCCTTGTTGCATTCACTAAGCACTTGATCCTGTAGCGTGGTTTATGTTTCAGCCCATTTAGAGCACTGACATCAGGGCAGCATTGACCACTGATGGCTGATCACCAATCATTGTTACTTCCAGTGTGCTGACATTGAGTCCAAAAGTTTGCAAGGCCTATTTACCAGATCAACTGCCCCACAAGTAAATGGGTTAAGAAGGGTGGGGAGTAGGTGAAGTCACAGCTCCCTGCTGCTGTGTACCAGCTACTGCATCTGCCTGGTGATTGGACCCAAATGGGTGGTGGTGGGGAAGATGCCATGTCTGGTAGCTGACTGGCACATTTCCCTGCTCTCTGCACAAAACAGAAGCTCCAAAAGAATTAGGACTAAGAGGTATATCTCCAAGTATCATTTCCATTCTGGGGGGCTGAGAGTACACTATCGTCAGCCTAGAGTACGTGGTCATCAGACTGCGAAGAGCTTCAAAAGTATCTCTCAAAACTGCATGACTGGGCAACAAAATGGCAGATGAAATTCGGTGTTGATAAATGCAAAGTAATGCACATTGGAAAACATAATCCCAATGATACATCTAAAATGATGTCTAAATTAGCTGTTACCACTCAAGAAAGAGATCGTGGATTCATTGTAGATAGTTCTTTGAAAACATCCACTCAATGTGCAGTGGCAGTCAAAAAAGCTAACAATGTTAGAATCATTAAGGAAGGGATAGATAATAAGACAGAAAATGTCATGTTCCCTCTATATAAATCCATGGTATGCTGACATCTTGAATACTGCATGCAGACATGGTCGCCCTATCTCAAAAAAGATATATTGAAATTTGAAAAGGGTCAGAAAAGGTCAACAAAAACGATTAGGGGTATGGAATGGCTTCGATATGAGGAGAGATGAATAAGACTGGGAATTTTCATCTTGGAAAACAGACGACTAAGGAGGGATATGATAGAGTCTATAAAATTATGACTGGTGTGGAGAAAGAAAATAAGTGTTACTTACTCCTTCTCATAAAACAAGAACTAGGGGCCACTAAATGAAATTAATAGGCAGCAGGTTTAAAACAAACAAAAGGAAGTATTTTTTCACACAATGCACAATCAACCGGTGGAACTTCTTGCCAAAGGATGTTGTGAAGGCCAAGACTATATCTGGTTCTTTTTTTGAATCCTGTTAAATTCATGGAGGATAGTCCGTCAATGACTGTTAGCCAAGATAGGTAGGGATGGTGTCCCTAGCCTCTGTTTGCCAGAAGCTGGAAATGAGTGATAGGGAATGGATCACTTGATGATTACCTGTGTTGTTCATTCCCTCTGGGGCACCTGGCATTGGCCACTGTCAGAAGACAGGATACTGGGTTAGGTACCCCTTTGGTCTGACTCAGTATGGCCATTCTTATGTTAGCCTAATGTCATTTGTTAATACGATCTCTCACCATACTCCATTGCCATGAGAACACCCTCTAGTTCCGACAGGGGCACTGTAGCTTGGTGAGCACAATAGTAGAGATGGGCTTGATCCTAAACAGTTCAGATTTAGATCTGATTCGAGATCCAAACTTCCTGAATGGGGCCCAGCTGTAATGATGACTTAGGAGAGACAGAAAGGTAGATGAGGGCAGTGGGAATGGTGTAACACACATGCCAATGAAGGTACATCAAGGATGAATTTGGCACATTGTAATGTGTGTGTTTGCTTAGCTATGCATTATAACATACTGCATATGAAAATAATATGCAAAAATTCAGCTTGGAAATGAGCAACTGATTTGTCAGCAGAAGCGTCGTATGTTGGTAACTGCATGCAGACGCACAGGGGTCACTATAATCTTTATTCCTGTATTTTCTATTATAACAATAATAGAAAGGAGCTAACTCAGGGTTTGTTTTTCTTCTTGTTTCTTCACTTAGTTCAGCTTCTCTCTCTCTCGTTAACTGTTAACTCTCTAAGAGTAACTTCAAAATCAACTTGGCTTCTGTTATCGCAGACTGGATTTATTCTGCTGAAGTGTATTTTGAAACTGTTCTCTTCCTACAGATTGACTGAGAGGGAATAGACATGACTGTTTTTACTGCTGTAAATAAAAAAACCACTGCTAATGTGAACTTGATAGGGGAAAAATTATTGTGATTGTATTTGTCAGTATCTTTTTAATAATATTGGATTATTTGACCAAGAGAGGGCAAAAGCTGAGTAGAGATGTTTTATGAAAGTCTTCGGTGAGATCCATTGGGAGTTCATTAAAAAGTAGTTACACTTAGCTACCATTAGGTTTTTTGGATTAGGAGCATCTTAACATGTATAAAAAGTGGACCTTGAGTAGTAAACAACAGGCATTAGTCTGGCAGCTGGTTATGTTAAATAATAGAAACATGGTTTCTATTACAACTCTGTTTGCAGTATAGCTAAAATGCTATTTAATTATAAAAATTGTGTTTCAGGGGAGAAAAATGCCTATTTTAGAAGTTAAAGTAGTATAAGAAATCATCCTGTGCCAGTGATCTTCTAGTTTAATTTTTATCTTATTACTTAAACATGGATAAACCAATTTATTATCAAATGTATTTTTTTAAAAAATTGTCCTCCTGCTGAGAGCTTTTATGGCACATTTGATCGTAGAGTTACAGTCAATTTTTATATGAACACATTTTGAGGGCATTTTTATGTTAGAGAGCATCAATAAATAAACATGTACATTAATAAATGAACTTTTACTGGCTTTTGATGCTTATTTATTACTCCAAAATTGGTTGAGGTTTTAAAAATTAATTTGGAGAGGGGATTATTGGTTATGTAGTCTACTCGTTTAAAGAAGTTTTATTTTAGGGAAAATTAAAACTACTGAGAATATGAACTTTGAGTGGATGCTACAAATTTGCCAACTGTTTTAATTGAGGACTGGTATTATGTTTTATTATTAATGTATGGATCCACAATAAGAATGATTTTTAGTTCAGAATTTGTTATTGTCCGTAAGAATTTGCAACAAATATCAGTCAGTTTTGGTCCTGTGAGTCCTTTCTTTGAGCTTGATCTTAAAGATGCTTATTATGGCCAAGGTAGCGACCATAAATAGTGCTATTAACTTCATTAGGGCTAAAGGTTGCAAGTATTGTCTGGTTATGTGTTTGGAGGACTACAACCTAGCTGAAGGCTGAAACTCTGTTGGAATGAATTAGAAGCAGGATCAGACACATGCATCCTCAGACAAAAGCATCCTCAGACAAAACCATTATGGTGCTCAGCTCTGTATGCTTATGCAGAATGCCACTCAAAACCCCTTTCCAATATAGATGAATGCTAAGGTATACAGGAACAGCAGGAGTGTTATGGCACCTGCTCTGAATGTGCATGAAATATGACCCTGCCCCACATTCAGGGACAGATAGAAGCAAGTACCTTGGTTTAAAAGACCCATGGTTAGAGAGGAGCCCAGAAAGAGCTCTAAGACAGACAAAAAGCACCAGATGGCAGCACAACACTAGAGAAGGGTTTGAGCTATGAAGTGGTATTAGGAACTGGTGCAGGCCATCATAGAGATGTAGGCCAGTCGTCAAGTCTGGATTTGAATCCTGATTGAAAATTCCCCAAATCTGAGGGGACTGGGATCTGGGGTTTTGGCTTGGGCACGTGTCTTGCAGATACATACTTGTTGATTGCCAGGCAGCTGCGTGCGAAGAGTGGGCTGACCTGTCTCAAACGGAAGGCAGATCAATTACTATTGTGTAGTAGCATCCACAAGATTGCTGGGTGCTTCAGGGAGAATGCACAAGAGACAGGGCCCTTCCTTGAGGAGTTTACAGACTAAGAGACTGACTTGAGCGGCAAATAAGGATGAAACATGCAACACAATGAGGAGCAGGAAGATAGACATGATCTATGGCTCGTGCTCTCCCTCTCTATGATTCTGCGGTGACTCAGTTTAGCTATTGGTATGTCTTGGTGGTGCACATTTTCTCTGAAGTGTGAGCAGATTCATTTTCTGAAGGTGATGCTGTAGAAGATGTGTATGAGCTGACAAATCCATGTGGGAATGACATGCCAACCCTAAGGGGATACATAGAAGAAGGCAGAGTGGTGTGGGAGAGAAGGAAATGAAAGATGTATTGAGTTTGGCAGATCAAAGAGGGTCTGGGATGGAGAAGATGAAGGCTGGGATTGGATGATAGAAGTCTGTGAAAGTGAGGACAAAATATTTGAACTCTATGTGCAGAACAATGGAAAGCCAGCAAAGTGCCTCCAAGATGTGATGTGAGTGAGACTATTTTGATTGTAGCATTTTGGGCAGAATAGACTTGGGAGAGTGATTTTAAAATACAAAATAGAGAAGAGGGGATTGCAGTAACCTAGGCAGAAGATGACTAGAGCCTGAGGAGCAATTTGCCCTCCCAAGGATAGGGATTCGAGAACCAAGAACAGAGCCTCAAGATTTTCAACAAAAAAGGAGACAAGAGGCAGTGGAGCTACCAAAAGAGAAGCTGAAGAGCACCCTGAGAATTAAGGGGAACCAAAGAGGATAGAATCACAGAAATCAAGGGAAGGAGAATGTCCTGGGAGGCGCTGAGACATGCTGGAAGAATCTCTAATGGTGCTCTAAACTGGGGCGGGGATGTTCCAAAATTTTCAAGGGTCTGGGTCTTCTCTAAACTTCATCAATCCCTGTCCCAGTGTAATAATGGAGGGACTTCAAAGAGTTTTCAGGAGTTTGATTGAGAGGAGGATCCAAAAGTTCAGATATCTGTCTGAAATGTGTCCTTTGTTGACAGAATTCAAGGTAGATTTTAATGTGTGTCCCCTGACTATGAACCCCTTATATTAAAGTACTTGAGTATCATTAGTGCAGTAGTGTATATTATCTTTATTGATCACATCTTCTTCACTGCACTGACAGCACTCCTAAAATCCTGTTTCAGTGTGCACTGGACTGGATATTCATCGGAGAAGTGATTTACAGTCATTTTCAACCCTTCCCACAGCAGAATTCCCCTGACACAACTGACTAGCCCTGGAATATTGTGAACTGCTTGGTCCACTTGATCACAGAAACAACTTACAAAGACAAAAGCTTTGCATTCAGAGAGCATGTAATCTAAGACCAACAACCTTCTCAGTCACAGCATAGCAGCCATGTTGGGCCTAGTGAGAAAGGTGGAAGAACTTGATAGAATATTTGATGATATTAGACTTCTGAAAGGAGATCCCTTACAAAATCAACTTGACACCATGCTCCACCATCCTGTGTACAAACACTGCTAGTAGACAGACCTTGGAAGAGGCTAGCTGAAGATTTATGTGATTTCAGAGGACATCAATACTTGGTCATTATGAACTATTTTTCCAGCTATGTAGAAATAATGTACTTGAAAGTCATGAAATGTCACAGTGGTATCAAGAAACTGAAGTACACTTGCTCACTTTGATATTCTAGAACAACTAGTGTTGGACAATGGATCACAATTGACTGCAGCAGAATTTGTCATTCCGAACAAAATATGGATTTGATGATGTTACTAGCAGGTCATGTTACCCACAAATGAACAGAAAGGCTGAGAGAACTGTACAAACAGCCAAGAAAATCCCAAAGAGGGACATTCATTCCTCACTCTTCTGAGTTACACATAAATACTAATAGCAGCTACTGAATATATAGCAACTCCTGATGGGAATAGACAACCCAGAACTATTGTTCCGACTCTGGGAAAGAACCTACTTCAAAGTGGCCTGACAAAAAGAGAGGAGCCAAATTAGATAAAAAAGTCTAAAAAAGCTTATGAACACTTTTACAGCAGACATCAGTGCGAGAACTCCCAGGTCTGAAACCTGGAAACTGTGTTCATGTAAAATTGGATACAGAAAAAGGATGGACAACTCCAGCTGTTGTAAGGAAAAGAATCCAGTGCCTAGATCATATGTGGTTTGAGAATGACAGTGGAGCATTAAACAGAAAATTCCAGCATATAGTTTGTTCCTCAAAGTACAAACTCTACAGATGGCAGATGCAGATCAAGAAGAAGACTCAAGGGGCTGGTCTAGACTAAAGCTGTAAGTTGACCTAAGTTATGCTACTTGACTTTATGTAACTCAAGTCAACATAACTTAGGTCAACTTACAGCGGTATCTACACCACGATGTGTCAACGGGAGACACTCTCCTGCTGACTTACCATATGTTTGGGGGGGAACTGGAGTCCAGAAGTCAACGGTTGAGTGCTCTGCCATTGGCTTAGCAGGTCTTCACCAGACCTACTATATCAACACTGCTGAATCGATCGCAGCAGTGCTGATTTAGCCATAAGAACAGATATGTCCAAGGATTCTAAACCAACCACAGCGAGTTGTTGCCACCAATGGACAGCCAGATGACCTAGTTGTTGTTGTTTTATGTGGGGTTGTGCAATTAGAAAACAAGTAGGATTCAGAGACTGTTAACAGACTGATACGTACTGAACTTCAAAACAGCAGGATAGTATAAATCTTTTTAAATGGTTGCAATGGTAGAACTTAAAGGAGGAGACGCAATGGAATGCTGAACTGTATTATAGTGGTCAGCCACGAGGTGGCACTGTGTGTGAAGCACTATACCTTATTTAAGCTAATCTTAGCTATACCTTGTGTGCAGTGTAGTTGTAACCCTGTTAGTCCCAGGATATTAGAGATACAGGGTGGGTTAGGTAATATCTTTTATTGGACTAACTTCAGCTATGTGGATGAAGCCAGACAGTCACTACGCTATTGAATGAAAATGATAAAAGATAAAAAACCACCATATCGCTCATGGGTGAACACTTTTTACAGAGCGATCACTCTATATCTGACCTATCAATCCTCTTCCTTGAAGGGAACCTGCACAACGCCTTCAAAACATGAGCCTGAAAGCTTTAATTCATTACTCTGCTAGACACTAAAATCATAGACTGAACGGACATGCTGGATGTATGGCTTATTACAACAATCTATAACCCACTAACCCCCTCTTTTTGTCCTATGACTGGCAAGAGGTTATTGGGCCGCTCTTCCTTGAACCCTTATAATATGTGCTAACTACATATGTTAAACAATCTGCTCCACCTGGCATTTTGCTGTGATGCTGGGAGTAGCTTTACCAGACCTGGAGAAGAGCTCTTTGAAGCTCAAAAACTTGTCTCCCTTTCCAACAGAAGTTGGTGCAATAAAAGATATTACCCCACCCACCTTGTGTCTCTTAGCCAGACCCGGCAGAGCACTGAAGGATCTTATGATGAACACATCTCGTGTGTGTATAAGCGAGCTCTGTCCGCAGTCCATATCTGGTACAGAGGAACATGAGTCTCTCCCACATTATCCCTGCCTGATGTCATCTGACCTACTCACATACCAAGGCTCCTCCAGTATTGTCCATATAAACACAACTAAAGTCAGCTGCCGAAATTGAGATTTTTTTTTTTACTGTTTCCATGTAATAATTGCAAGCCTTGCAGGTCTAATGCTGGTAAAACACCCAGGTTTGTTATTTAGCTACTGTTTGAGTTTTCAGTATAGTTCCCAAGTGGAATCTTGGTTCCCTCTTCTGCACTGGATTTGTTATTGTCACATGTTTTCCCAGTGTTTCTAACTAGTTGTTAATGAGCTGCCAACTAGTTCTGTAAAAAATGCGGCTAGAGTCTAGACATTGAGCGATTGTTATCAAGAGAGAAAGTGCCTTATAGTACCTGAATGTTAGGAAATAAATGTTTTGATTTTGCTGGCACGCAGTTTATATTTAATAATCCTAATAAGGTATGATGTTAATTTGTCATTTTCTAATCAGTTCACTGGGTGACATTAACAAGCAAGTCCTTTTGTTCTATCTGAAATGGCTAAAAACTAATATATATTATGTGTGCCAGCCTTAATTGAATGATCTACTAGCAAAAGATCCTGTTCAAGACTATTGGAGCCAGATGTAAACATTTGTATTGCTTATTTAAGTGGCAGGTAAAAAAAATTGGAATTATCAGTTCTTTGGCTGTAAAGGGCCTTTAGGAGCTGAAATGCAGACAATTCCTGTTTGCATTTCTGCAATTGAAGAGCTCATTTTGTGTCTTCCAGTACCAGAGCCACAAGGGGATGCAGGGAAGCATAGAACAAACAATGGAGGTGCTGAGGGCAGCGCTTCTCTGAGGCTCATTACACCTTTTTAAAAGATGCAACGTATTCACCCTTTGCCCACCACTCCCCCCAAAAAACTAATAGAAAACTCTATAAATGCTGATGTTCACACTGGGCCAAATGGTGCAGCCCTTATTTAGGCAAAGTGCCCTTGGACAGTAGGGTGAGTTTTGTCATAAGCTTTGGAGTGTTTTGCCTGACTAAGGGCATGCAGGATTTGGACCCATGTGTTTTAGTCCTACTGCTTGTTTCTACGGCCACAACTCTACAGATGATGTTTTCTTTTTTCCAACCCACCTTCAAAGCACTGTCGTTTTTTCACCCTGTTTTGAAATGTTCGCTTCGACTTCAGCAGGCTTTGGGCCAGGCCACTAGTCTTCATATCTCCTAGCTCATGTCTCTTCCTCATTCTCTGACTTGTTCTTATCATTTTCCTGATGCCGTCTCTCCCTAATCAGTCCCGTAATCATTCTCTCTTCCTCCCACATCTTTCCTTGTCCTCTCACCTCCCCTTTGAGGGTTGCTTCCACTAATCATGTTGCTATCCCTTATTCCACCCCTCTTTTCCCTTGCTGTATCTCCAATAAATTGGTCACAGTCCAAGGATTATTTACCTCCCTCCCTCCCCTCTTTGCTCACCCCTGAGACGTAATTTTCACCCTCCGTTTTTGTTACTTTAGTGGACTCTCCTTCACTCTCCCTCTCTCCTGTCCCTTCCACCCAAAATATTCATGTCATTGACTCTAGTGTTGCTGTGTTAAAAAAGCAACATATCTTTGCTTCCCATTTAATGTCTTCTTCATAGTTGTTATTGGTCTAGCCTGTGCCTTTGCCATTGCTCGAGAAACAGAACAGAGACCAGACTGTGACTCCGTGTCACTGCTTCCTCACTTTCTCCAAACACAGTGATCAGCCCTGTTCCTCTGTGGCCTAGTTCAGCTGGCCAGTGTATTTTGCGAGGAAGAGTCAAGGCTCCATCCACTCTCCACCTACCTGCATCAGTGGTGCTCTAGTTGCTCTCTGGAGGTTTTTCTCCCCCCAACCTGTGACCTATGATATACCTATCCAGGTGTAGGGCAATAAGGCAGCACCTTCAACCCTCTTCCTCCCCAGCGTGGGGGCAATATAATGAGCTGTAGTCTGGCACATAGTAGAACTTTGTTAGATTGCTGCACTTCGCAAATTGACAAGCAGTTACACCACCGACACAATCAAGGACGCTGCCACACACAATGCAGTTTGGGCCTTTGTTTGACAAGCATCGTTTGGCTTAAATTATTTATGATAATACTTTCTAGTGGGCTAGCAAATGTTCTGTGGGATGATTCATAAAATAAAGGAAACTTTGGTGATGCGAGAGCTCAAGAACACACTTCGCAATTCAATCTTTGAGTAGAGGGGCGAGACCGTTATTTACAGTGAGCGGAGCCTGGGGTGCATAGACTAGTATATTGTGAAACAGTGCGCTGCTGCTGGACTGTGGGAGGGTTAAATGATGCCAACGTATGCACAGAACATGGTTAAATCTGAATGGCTTCTTTGACCCGATTGATATGTTCAAAGATTTTGCAGCCTTGTCCTGGCACGTGGTGAATAAATAATATAAAGATTTGTGTTTTAAATTCTAATTCTGAAAATTGAAAGGTAAATTCACCAAGAAAAGGTAAGAGTGCTTTTTAAAAAGTTCTGGTATGTATGGCACAGACAGTTCAGAGTGAAGGCTGAGACTTCTTTCTGAATTGGCTTTGTTTCTCCTATTTGCTGGAGGCAGTTCCCAGCGTTGGGTGGCATCACGTATTTGCCATAGGTGTTGCAATATTTGGGCACAAAAGGCTCAGCTAAGGATGAAGTTTGACTTGCCTCTTTATCCCATCAAATGTTGTAGGTCTAGGTCAGACCTTTAACTTTATTTTTCAGCAGTTTAATGCATCCCTCCAATATGTCCTTAGACTGCGGTGAAGCAAGTTAAATCTTTTTTGTTCACTTTGTTGTTTGTCAAGAACAAGATCCTTAATGTGCATTCATTTCCCAAATGATTGACATTTGTGTCCTAAAAGGGGTGTACAGACGCCACTGCTCCAAAGTCAGTCCTCCAAAGAATAATAACATAAAACAACGCTCGATTGGTGGACAAACTAATCCTCCAAACTGTGTTTCATTCACATGAAAAATGCCCCAGATTGAAAGTCGTACTGCGTGACTGTGTTTTCAAGAGATTATTGTGAATGAACCGTATTTTCTAGCAAATGGTATCAGCAAAGCTGCCTCTGCTGAGTCCCCCTCTGAATACTCCCCATAGCAACTCTGCCCCCAAAAGACTAAGAATAGGAAAATAAAATGTTTTGCTGTGCTTCAACCTTTCAGTATGTGGATAAAAGAGGTCAGAAAAACCAAATAAACATTATGAAGTAAATTGATTTGATATTTAAGAATGTTCATCAGTGTAAAAGAGAGTGCAGGTCTTGAAGAAATTAACCCTGACTGTGCCATGGAACTTAGGTTTGAAAACATCACTGGGAACCCTTGTTATCATTGAACAGAATTTGTTTTCCAGGCCTAACACCTAGAAAGAAGTAGTCTTAAGTTCAGTAGTCCATAAACGTTATTTTCTTTCTAAGGTCTTTCAATTCTGATTGATTTTTATATAGTTTAAAGTCAGATCTAATTCTCCTAAGCTGGAGAGATGAAATCTTTAGCTGGGTACTGTGGTATAATTTTTCCAATACATACACAGACTACTGCAGGGTTCACCTCCAGTACAGTATATTTTGTTAATAGGAAATCTAATTGTCAAACTCTGGCATTTAAGACATTTAAGTTGGCAATTTTATGCCTAAAAGGGCCCTGGTGTCCTGATGAGTGTTTAGTTGTTAGATCTGGATGCCTAGAAAGCCACCAGATTTGAAGATGAGACCTAATATATATATCACATATCAAGAAAGAAAGGATAGCGTGGTGAATAAGGCACTGGTGGACTGGGGAAATCCCAGTTCGATTCCTAGTTCTGATGTATGTCATATATGACCTGGGGCAATTCCCTTAGAGTCTGATGTAAAGCCCATTGAATGGTATTTGGATCAGGTTCTTAGTCTCCTGTGCCTCAGTTTCCCACCTAAAATGGGGATACTACTTCCTCTCTGATACTTTCTCTTGTCTATTTAGATTGTAAATTTTTTGGGATGGGGACTGTCTCTGTGATGTGAATATGGATCACCTTAGAATTAAGCAAGCCACAGAGACTGAATTAAGCCCTTATCCCTGATCAGCTCTAGGGCACATTGGCAAGGCCATGTAGTGAAGGCTTGTGTTGACTGGTATCTATATTTTGCTTATAGAGAGGACTTCAGGCTCTGGGGTTGTCAATGTGATACCTTTCACAAGCCCATGGTTCCTCTTTAAAACAACAACAAACAAACTAATGAAATGAACGGAACAGCTAAACTAAAACCAAAGCAGCCAAGATATCTCCTGAAATCCACATTATTATCAAATAAGCTGAATGACACAGTGACTGCTTTTATTACAGACTGCTGCTGTTTTATGTCTATTCATGTCTTACTGCTTCTTAGCAATTAAATGTTTTGTATCCAAAGTTCAGAGCCCAGCTTCATAGAGCAGAGGTGAAGTTTCAGTCTAGATTAAAAAGGTTTTTAGTGCGAGATGCCATCAAGTACTACAACACTACAAATGGACACTTACAGCTTATTAAACTGGAAATAACTCCACTGATGCAAGCCATCCCATTTGGCATTTTATATGACTGAGATTGAAGATGAAGGGATAGCGAAAGGTGTAGTAATAACGAAATCAGTGGGGATAAGGATGTGGTGGGGATAAAATGTCCGCAGTGGTAATTGTTTGATGAAGAAAACAAAAAGAGAAGAAAAATTAATGAAACACCCAGTATATTTATGAAGTAAAGTCTCTGTAAAGTGAGGGGAGAAAAGGGTCTTTTTGCCAGAGGAGGTCATTCTATGCAAACCTCTGAAGGAAAGAGGATTTTGTAATGATAAAAGCAGGGGAGAATACTCTCTACACACTTTAATGATTTCTTTGCTACTCGCAGATAGGAACTGGAACTCCACACTATTAGCCACAAATGGCATTTTGAAATGACTTTTTTTTGGGGGGGGGGGGCCAAACCCAAAAGACATTGCTAAGATTTACATTTTCAAATATATGCTGACCTTTTTTTCCTCTTTCTTTTAGTTCATTTGTCATCAGTATGTAATTGAATCAATATATTTCCTGATCAACCCAAAGATTGAATAAGGTCATGGGAAGTCATGTGTGGACATTAAAAATCATTATTTTACTCAAAATGAGCAGAGATGGCATAGACCATTCAGAGTTCCAAATGAAATTCTATTAGATTCTATTACACTTTTACAATTATAGAGACGTTCCAATATTACAAGGGGAAATGAAGTCATAATAAAAAAGCCCAGAGGTGTATTACAAAGAAATGGGCATACTATTTTTCTAGTTAAAAACTTGATGAAAGGAGCTCTGCTACTTTTCAGTTGCTGAGATGTGACCTTGCTCTTAAAAATACCACGAACCAGCCTCCTCCTTCCTCACCCTTTTGCCTTTGTTTCATAGCAGATTTTTTTTAAAAAGGGGCAAGTTATTTAAACTGATTCTTATTTTTAAAATGTTTCAACTGTTTGATATATGTGTACATCATCCTGCTTGGAGGAAGGGATTTTAAAAGCACCTGTGTCAGCATGCAAGTCAAATTCTCATTCTCTCTCTCTAAAATACACTTTCATCTCTCTGCCCCTCTTCAGTAATTTTACCCTGTGCAATATTTGATTGGCTAAGCCACAAATTATGAATTTAAAAGTGACTCTTTATTAGAACTTTTTGGGAAAGTACATCATCAGAAATATCTCCCTGTTGTTGGGTCTTACCCTATAGCGCCCCTTCCCTCCTCTCTCCCATTGAGTTTTTGATCATGATGTCTTTGTCTCAGTTTCCCTTTTGATATCAGTTCTGAAATGTAGCCTATAGGGCTTTGGTTCTCTTTATAGCTCCAGCCCTCCACTTGGGTTGTTTGAGTCTCTCGCCTTTTCTGGTAGTGAGGAGTCTTAACCCAGGGTCTGAGGGCCCTGTCATGGATCTCCAGCTGCTCATGTTGGCACGATATCCCTCTCTCCTTTCTTCACTGGGGAGGAACAAAAGAAGTTAATGTGGGACCAGAAATAAAGTCAATAGTCTTGTGTTAGGGCTGCCAGTCCAAATCTGGAGCCTCAGCAGTGCCTGCCCCTTACTTTCAAGGGATATTAGGGGTATATAGTCCCACCTGCTCCTCTGGGTCCCATCCCGGGAGCCCTATGTTAGGTAGTCAAGGTCTGTCTGTTTAGGCTCTCTGCTGCTTCCTACATACAGCCTTTGCAAGTGTCATCTGTATGACGCACTTTTCTGGATCCATCTGGCTTTCCCCTGTCAGATGCTGTGGAGCTTTTGGATGGTGACTCTCAGCCTCTCCAGCAGCCAGCCTACTTTGTCTGGGTTGCCGATTTTTATCTCTGCTCTCGCTAAGTAGCCATTCTGCTGTATATGGGAGGGTGGTTGCTTACTTAATCCCTTCGGTGTGTGCTGTGTAGGATCTATATACCCCACTGCACTCCCTTTATAGCAAAATCCATTGCAAACAGCACCACACAGTAACACACAATTAAGCGTGTGAGTGTTGCACACCTTACAGCCATGATGATTTATCTGACCAAAGGGTGTACTGCACTGCCCATAGGGCTCCAAGAATCTGGAACAGTCACACAAACAATCATGGAAAAAAGTAACCACTTTTCACTTTGCCACCTACCATTCCTGAATGGTTAAAGGGTAGAGAATGCTAACAGAGGACCTAATCCACAGCCTGACCAAAAGCCTGCTGAAGTTGCGGACTTCAGCAGGCTTTTGGTCAGGCCCAGAGACAGTCAACATCTCCTTTGATACAAGGAATCTGCGACCACCCCATAAATGTGCAATAGTTTAACGAAAACTAAAACAAATGATGGCTTGATGGTAGGCACCTTGCAAACTAGCACCCAGGGCATGTCCACACGGTGTTTTGGAGTGCACCTCTCAGCCTGGGTAGATAGATTTGGGCTAGTGGGACTCGTGCTAGTGCTTTTAAAATTGCATTATAGACAGTGCTTTCAAGTTGTGGCTTAGGCTGAAGCCTTGGGAAAAGGGTGGGCTTCAGAGCCGAAACTGCCACTTCAAAGCACTGTCTGTACAGCTATTTTTAGAACACTGGCATGAGCCCTATTAGCCGAAATCTTTTGGTCTGGCCTGGGAGGCTTATCAAACAGTCCTTTAAGAAACTACATGGGTGAAAAGACATCCCCTGGAATGGGTCATAATGAACTCAGGAAGCTGTTTATAGGCATCTTTTCCTCCCCTTTTAAAGGCCTTGCCCATGGAGGACTACCAGGCTCAGTCCTCTCCTTCATGTTTCCAACATCTATAGGGCGCTGTTTGGGAAAGCTGGTGAGACAATACAGGGTGACGTGTCGGCAATATGCAGATGACACATGCTCTATACCATCTCTGGATGAGGGACAGTTGGTTAATGCTAAACACAAGCAAGACTGATGTGATGCTTATAGAAAGATTGAAGTGCTTCAAAGAACTTGCCTCCTCTATTGTAGCAAACTTCGTCCCTCAGATTGCCAGTCCATGTCTTGGGTTCTCTTGTCCCCCTCAATACTATTGGATGCTTGGATAAGCAGAGCATACCTCAGCAGAGGTCATGGAAGGGACCATGCTTCTGAGGCAGCCGAGAGACCTCACTCCATGCAGTAGTGGTATGATCTGGTTGTGTCATCTTTCCACAAGGATATCAAGGTTTATTATTTGGCCCCCAGGCTCCCTCAGTAGTGACCAAAAGTTGTTGTTACCTCAGAGCTTTTTAGATAACCTACACAACATGAATTGGTTGGGTTGAATTCAGTTTCAGAGGTTACATCACAGTTTGCACCAATTGGCGCCCATGTTGGTAACATCAGCAAGGACTGGGTGGGTCACAGAGACCAAAATTTTCTTTCCTTTCTTTGGCTGATACTGCCATCTGAGGGCTGATGCACATTGGTGGGGTGATGTATGGAAGCTTTCACTGCTACCTGTGCTATGCCTCCTCTCTCCATAAACAAGAGGACTTTAGTCTTCAAGGTCTGTTTCCAGACTTGTCTGCACATGCCTCAGGGCAAAATTCCTGTGGCACTGTCCATTGACATCTTCTCAGGGTAGTAGGCATTGTGAGACTTTCTGCTTGGTTTCCCCCTCTGGATTCCTTGTTTTGACCCTGTAGTACGTAGTGGGCATGCCCTTTCTGGTTTTGTCCCCCATAATCAGTTTAGGTTCTGGGTTCTATGGGCTCTCTTACCTGAAAGAGACAAGCTTTTAATGTGGGGGGCTGTCCCGCAGTCCCAGGATTTCAATAGGATAGCCTCCTTTACAGGCGCTGCATTAAAGAGAATCAACATATGTTGTGGCAGTAAGTGTAGATTAATACGAAACCTGCAGTAATCAACTCCTTTCTCCTGAAAATACAGTAGCCTGTAGTGGGAACATTTCTGCACACCTTGCGAATCTCTCTTCTCTTGTGCAGCCTCAAAGACTCTTACATTTATGAATATGTTGTGAACTCAGTGTTGCCGATCTAACTAGCTTACCACAGGAGCCTGTCCCAAATCAGCCAGAAGGGGCCACTGTAGAGTCATACATGGATCTTCCTCTTCCTCAAAATGAAGTGTTACCTGAATCTGTTCCAGCTGTTGCCAGCCCTGAAGCAAAAGACTAGCATTGAGTCTTGAGGCTGACCCCCTGCATGGTAGCACTTTATAATACTGTTGGTCTGCCAGGCCTGTCGCCAGCCAGTTATATAACTAACTATGTGCAAATGCTTGCTATGACATCTTAAAAATGGTTTAGTAATAATTAATGAAGCAGTCAATTTCAAGGATGAGTCCTCAAACCATTAATACTGATTCCCACGGTGTATGCTTAGCCAATAAACTAACAGAGAGAGAATTAAGCTATCAAGTGTGAAGCTGCTATTTCAGCCTCTCCCAAAGTTTGAGTTGTGTTCAGATCCAGGAATTGGTTTGGGTCCATCTGTATAATAGAATAATACTGGTTGCAAATTTTAGACAGGTACATTACTCATTGAATGCTGCCTTTTTAGAATTGTTTTTTGGTGGAAAAAATTGCATTTAAAATTTTTGACACTTGAAAATGTTTCCAGTTTTTCTTTCACCTCATCCTGTCTGACACCTTCTCCCCTCCCCTATCCCCTATTTAACAGGGGAAAAATGGAAAACAGGTAAGAAAAAGCAGAAAAGTTTATGGGAGGGGGAAAAACTTTAAAAATCAAAGTTCACAGCCAATTTTAAAAAAATAAAAAGTCACACAAATGGAAATAAAGAAATCATTTATTTTGGAAACTTGAGGAATGACAATTATTTCAAAATTCTTTACCTCTTGGCCAGCTCTGTGTGTTTCTCTTTATCTTCAAAACACTTTCCATATGTTAGCTAATTTGTTCTTGCAACCCTATGAGGAAGGTTGGAAGACTGTTTGTTTGTTTTTTACCCTCCAATTTAACAGACATAGAGAAATTGAGTGGCAGATTCTATTGCTTTACTCATATTGACTAGTTCCTGCTACTCATGTCAAGGAAAGCTCTCGGAATCTGGCCCTAAGCAGTATGTCCAAAGCCACAAATGGAGTCATTGTCAGAATGGGCATTAGAACACAGGAGTATTTGCCTCCCAGTCTAGTGCTCAGATGACCAGACCATGGATCTGTTGAAATGAGAATAAATCCCAGATACTGCATAGTGTACAGCACATTTAAAATGTATTTATTTCCCCACTCCAGGGACTCTAATAGCTTCAAAATAAGTCATTTTTTTTAAAAAAAATAAATTGTTTATTGAAAGATTAAGAGCATTTTATTGACTTTGCAGTTATAGCCAATTTCAGTGCATTTCTGTGACCATATCCAGTCATAGATAGTCTCTTTCCTACGTGTGATGATTTCATGATGTGAAAGAAATGTCTCCTGTATATCCTTCCATTGCTGTCAACCTCACACTTTCTTCCACGTTGCCATCTATTCTGGGGCGTCTAAATGACCTCCTATTCTCAGTTAAAATGCCTCCTTAAAAGAATTTTTTTCTGTGCAGATTTCCAGTACTGATTTCCCACCCCCTGCATCCCACCACCCAAGATATCCATACTGAATGACCTTCATCTAGTAGTGTGTGTGTGTGTGTGTGTGTGTGTGTGTGTGTGATATGACACAATCTTAAAACTTAAAACTGCTCTGTTCATAATTATCTTGAAATTGAGGAGGAATTCTTAACAAACCAAAAATAAACCCTATCAAGCAGGCTTTCCCCTCCATTTTTCTTTTTTTCCTTGTGTATTTCTAACAAACAGAATCTTATGAAAATGGAAGAACAAAACAACTGAAGTCAAAGCATACAGGAGGAGAGGAGGGTGAAATCTGCAAATGATTTAAATAAGAACATCTTGTTCTTCTTATTACAAGCTTGCCATTTTCCCACAAAGCAGAAAATACATGAATAAGTGCATACCTAAATCTTTGGGATTGGCTGACTCTCTAAATGCCACTTGAACTTTAGTTTCCTGGTTCCCATGACGTATGTCATCATAAACTGAGTGTATATCTGACCACATAGCTTTTCTGCCATTGCTTAGATGGCACTTTTGAGAACTACAGGAAGGGTATTCTCAGTGGAGAGTCCCCAGCTGGAAGCTTGTTCCTGCCGAAGTCTGTCAGAGTCTGAATTCAGTGCCGTTCAGAGAAGTGCCAGGCTCATCTTTCCAGCCCTGCCTTTGCCAAATGGATTCAATTAAAGTATTGCTTTTCTTTCTTCCTTTTTACTTAGTGGATTGATTTTTCTTCTTTCCTTACTTTCTAGATTTTAGGTTACAGATGACTGATTTTATTTTAAAAAAATCAAACTGTGGTGTGTCCACATGTTGCAGACATGGACACATGAATTGCTGAAATAAATAATATACATTTGTGACTGAGATTCTTTTTTAAAAAAAGAGTCTAAAGATAGACTCCTAAATACATATTTAGGCATGTGAATAGGTGGCCTGATTTTCAAAAGCACTGAGCACTCAGTAGTTCCCACTGTGATGGTGCTGGGAACTGGAGTCCCTCCCCCGCCGCCCGGGCCTGCTTGAAGTCCAGCGACTGGAGGAGCCAGAGAAGGTGACCGGCCCGACTGTCCACGGAGATCTTGAAGACTCAAGGGAGACCCCAACTCCCATACCAGTAGGAAGTGACCCAGGGAGGGTGGCAGAGTTGTATCTCCTGCCCAGGAAGGCTCAGTGTGTTTGGTAGGACCCCCCTTGTTGAGTCAGTGGCAAGGCACTACGTCGCTGTTAGTACCCTGAGTCGGGGCCCAGTGGAGTTGGGTGGGCCCGGGCCCCCCTTCTGCAGTTGCCCCATCTCTTTGTGGGTGCCCCTGCTTTATGGACTCTGGCCATTAGGCCATGCTGCCCTGTACCTAAGGGCCCCTTCATGGACTCTGGCCATTAGGCTGCGTTGCCCCTGCCCCAAGGGTTTAAATCCTCACAGAGCCACTGGAAATACACAAGCTAACACACAAACCAATGACTGACTGGGGTGAGGAAGAAATTTCCTCTCAGAGTAAGTTATTTGATTATTGTACAGGATGTATTTATTGCACCTAAATACAGGTCACTGTTGAAAACAAAATGCTGAGATAGATGGACCACTGGTCCAATCTGGTATGACAATACTAATATTCCTGTGTTCAAGATTTTTTTTTTTCTGTATAATATGGGATATTTGCTGTAAAAGGTAAAAAAAAAATTAAAAAAGACAATTTTGTTCTAGTTTTTTAAACTGACCAATTTTTCCTTTTAAAAAAATGTTTCATTCAATTTCATTTAATTGTGGAAAAAATCTGATCCATAACAGTGGCAACGTAAACTGTACCGCCTCCCAACAAAAATCAATCCCAAGAGAATTTAGAGAAACTCAAAACTCTAGATATGAACATGGAGCCCTGGAGCTCTGAAAATCAGACCCATCTGAATGGAGACGAGGGTTTCTAATTACTACTTACACTAGGACTTGCTTATTGGATTACTCTACTCAAAATCCTTTAACAGGATGTGTGTCTGTGTTTGGAGAGTAAAAATAATGAATGATAGATTGCTAGCAAGAAACTCTATGGTCCCTGTTCTTCCACACTAAAATCCCTCACATTAGGTGGTATTGTAGTGCTTCAGATGATAGCTGCACCACTGACCATTTACCATTTTTGAGTAGCCTGCATATTCAATGCACATTTTGATTGTGACAAGTTGTGTTATAAATCCAAAACTTCCTGCGGGTTTGTCAAAATGTTCAGCACAATTTCAGTGAATCCATGAATTTATGGGTATCAAGAAAGGATTTACAGTTTTGGTTGAAAACTGAATCCAACTTGGTGGTATGCAATGGTTTCAATTCTAAACCAGTTTTGGTGAGATGGTGTGACTACATGTGAACCAACCCTCCTCCCCCACAATTAAAAATAAAGGTTTGCAAGGCCTCTGTGAACTCAAACCTCTGGTTTAGCACAGCTCTAACTATATTGTTGACATAGATTTATAAACTTATTAAAAATGATAAATCATTATTTCCAAATCTAATTGCCTCATTAACGTGTACCCACACCTGTCCCAACTTCCTAACTTCATTTTTCAAACTGCCAGTAAAAACAGCTGATCTCCATTCTGCACTGAAACAAAACTGTGTCTCATGGTAGAATCTTCCATGCACAAAAACAACTTCATGACCAGTAAACCAGAATGGTTGGGAAGAGAAATATTGTAATGAACAATAAAACACAAAAACATACAAATAGACTATAAAGAAATTCCACCATGGAGGTAATGGTCTTGGACCAGGGTAAGTGACAGGAGAATTTAATGGCTGATGTCAAAATACTTGGGACTTGATTTTCCTCTTACGTACACTGGCATAACTCCATTGACCTCTTTGGAGTTTCTCCAAATTCACATCAATGTTAGTAGTGGAGAATCAGGCCCTTGGGCTGTTTCCTTATCCTACTATACCCTGAAGCCATATGTGGTTTTCACTCAAACCTAACGCAGGCAAACTCCCACTGTAACCCGGTAAGCACTTGACTGAATAAGAATCTCAGGATTTGACCCAGCGCTTATTGCTGGAAATAAGGATTTGTGGTAAATAAATAAAAGTGCCTCTGCTGAGTAAGGTCACAGTTTAAATAAGAAACCTCCAAGCAACATTTAGGTGTTGTAGCAAGTGGTACTAGTGATTTAGTAGGCGGTACTCTTGAGACATTATGGAGCTAGTTCCACAGTATGACGATCGAGGTAACTTCTGCTAGCGAAGCTAATTTTTGGATTAGATCAAAGTACTAATTGTTTGAAGTTATCAATATTCTCATGGCATTTCTTCCTTGGATGTTAATCCTGTAATCCAGCTGTAATCCAAATTCTGGATTTTGAATCCAATTACATTCTGATGATTATAATTCCTCCACGTCTCTCCAAAGTTTTGTTTGGATATGGGTTCCTTCACTTTTTGACCAGAGTGATTATGCAGTGGTGCTTTGTCCACTGAAACATTTCCTGTGTTTCTCCTCAGAGCTGTGAGGAATTTCAGCAGTGCAGGTAATAGTGCCTTGTTTGTATGTCAGTTCAGGTAGGTAAAGTGCTTTGAGTTGTCATGGATGAAATGTGATCCATAAACATAAGATGTTACATTATATATTACCATAGTGCAGTTGGGTCACTTCCCAGTTAATATCTCCTGAACTGGGATAAATCAGAGTGATTGTCACCAGGGTAAGAGCCTGTATGTAGACTTAATTCTTGCCATGAATTTTGGCTCAGGCATATCTCTAATTCCAGCCTTTATTCCAGAAACCTAATAATCACTTGATAGTAATAAAGCTAGCTGACACCAGAGATTTCTCTTCACTCTTCCAAAACATAACCAAAAAGCAGCAGGCATGTACCAAAGACATTTTTTAATTTCTTTTGATATTTCAATTTAAATGGTGTAATTCTGCTGTTAAAAATTAATTTTTTACAGATTAAGATGTAAGCAGTGTCAGGAATGAGATATATTCTGACATTTGGTGGCGAACTATGGGAATTGCAGTGAGTCTTGAAAAATAACTTGGGGGCTGATCAATTTGCATAGACACACCCACTGCACCTAGCCTGAGCCCACATGGCCACTTCGGCTGATGAGGGAGCCCCAGTTTCTATGTTATTGGGGCAGGAATGATAAAGTGATGTTACTGTGATTATGTGAGTGAAGGACTATGGACATGTACTTGGCCCTTGTTATGATGGAGGGACTCGCCATCATCTAGGTAGCACTCACTGGGCAAGGGCCATGCGTTTTCAGAACACTGTGAGATTGAGAGAGGTTGTGGACAAGCACCTATACCTTTTGGTGAGGGCTCTGTCTGAGAGCCTCCCAGGCCTATTGCACCTTGCCTCTCTCCACTGTGGAATGTCAGAATTGAATTTTGCTTCCATTAGGAGCCTGGTTTCAGGCTGCTGAGCTGAAAATTGCTTTGGGCTCACTGGTGCACCTGCACTAAGGCTCCCCTACTGTATGCTGAAATCACTTAAGAGCTGAAATCACCTAAGAGCTAAAGAAATCACTGAGCACTGTCTTAAGTAGGGGGGCCTGAAAAAAGTGCAGCGTGGCTGGTGCAGCAGAGCAGTCTGTGTGTCGGCTAGCAGGACGGCTAGCGGAGTTGTTGGTGCTGCGGGCAGAGTGACCGGTGCAGCAGAGTTGTCTGT
>ML677332.1:11980137-12000410 GCA_007922305.1 Dermatemys mawii | reverse complement strand
TATCCAGTCTGCAGACCAAGCAAGAGAGCAACAACCTTCAAATTGCCACAAAGCTGCCACTGATGTTGGTCATAGTTTATGCACCTCAAAAGTTGTTTCATGTTGTCATAGGTTTCCTTCATATGGACTGCATGACCAACTGAATTGATGGCAAAACATTGCCATTATGCAGCAAAACAGCTTTAAGATTCGTCTTCGATGAATCAATGAAGAGTCTCCACTCATCTGGATCGTGAACGATGCTGAGGGCTGCCATCACACCATCGATGTTGTTGCAGGCTACAAGATCACCTTCCATGAAGAAGAATGGGACAAGATCCTTTTGACGGTCACGGAACATGGAAACCCTAACATCACCTGCCAGGAGATTCCACTGCTGTAGTCTGGAGCCCAACAGCTCTGCCTTACTCTTGGGTAGTTCCAAATCCCTGACAAGGTCATTCAGTTCAGCTTGTGTTATGAGGTGTGGTTCAGAGGAGGAGGATGGGAGAAAATGTGGGTCCTGTGCCATTGATGGTTCAGGACCAGAAGTTTCATCCTCTTCCTCGTCTGACTCAAGTGAGAATGATTCTGGTGCATCAGGAACCGGCAGTCCTTCTCCGTGGGGTATTGGGCATATAGCTGATGGAATGTTTGGATAATGCACAGTCCACTTTTTCTTCTTTGACACACCTTTCCCAACTGGAGGCACCATGCAGAAGTAACAATTGCTGGTATGATCTGTTGGCTCTCTCCAAATCATTGGCACTGCAAAAAGCATAGATTTTCTTTTCCTGTTCAACCACTGGCGAAGATTTGTTGCACAAGCGTTGCAGCATATGTGTGGGGCCCACCTCTTGTCCTGATCTCCAATTTTGCAGCCAAAATAAAGGTGATAGGCTTTCTTAACCATAGTGGTTATACAGCACTTTTGTGATGCAAAAGTCACTTCACCACAAACATAGCAGAAGTTATCTGCACTGTTCACACAAGTATGAGGCATCTGTGCTCACTTTGGCTAAACAGAAATGTGTCCCTTTGCAAAATTAAACTCTAACAAATAAGAGAGCACGACACTGTATGATTTCTAGAGCTGATATAGGGCAATTTGTTCAGCAGAGTGATGTAAGCTTCGTTATGATTGCATCATCCATGATTTCTAGGAATAACATGATGCAATTCATATCATGTATGATGCAATACCAGCTTCAGATTGCATCATTCATTGTTTTGCCTAAAAAGCAAGTACTGTCCAAACCCAGTCATAGATTTATTCATAGATCCAGTCAAAGATGTATTTTAGTCATTTCTGGTTTAAATTGAGATCCCTTCCCTTTATAACTCACTTATCTTCCACCATTCCCATGTCAAGGGTCGTATATACTGACTCAATAGCATATCTTGAAAACTAGAGCCAATTGACAATTTTAAGCATCATTTTTGTTCTTAGAGACTCAGAATTAGTAAAGTTTGACTACATTTATTTCAGAAGCATTTTGGCTGTAGAGCAGTGAAACCAGGCCTTTAATCTTTCTGTGCCTTGGTTACAATAGGTATTAGTTACCTATTTCACAGGCCTGTTCTGAGGCTTACTTAATGTTTATGAAATTCATAAAGATCCTTAGAAGAGAGGGGTTATATGAGTACAAAGTATTATTAAAGCATTCAAAGTAGTGACTTGTTTACACCATTCCGAAGCTTTAAATTGATCCATTCGAGACATACGGCAGGTATACAGTTATTAATATACACACTTTTTTTTAACACCAGATCCAAAGAAGATGCCTGTCAATGTACATATGCAACATTTGTCAAGTGACATGTCAAACTGTTTATAGAAAGCATTCATTCATCATGATCAACATAGTCTAGGGAGGAGATCTATAACAACTGAAGTAAAATCATTAATTCAGACCCATCCATGTAAGTGGACTTCAAAGATGCATCCAGCTGATCAGAAAGAAATACAAAGTACTCAAATATTTATGCAAATAAGCTGGGAGGTGAGGCACCTCTGACATATAACAACGTATACTGGGAAATGTGGGCTAAAGTTGGGATAACTTTAAGGATCATTTGAAGGAGACTGGACATAATGCTGTTGTAGTCCGTGGCAAACTAAACCCAGAACTGTGCATATTGCTAATGAGTACTGAGTGCAGGTTCTTTAACCTAGTGAGGGAATTCGTACTTGGACAGTGTCTTAGTGGCATATTTCTTGGAACTGGGGGCTGACTGATGAGAGAGATAAAAATCATCTGTATATTATAGTGTGTTCTGCTGATAAAGACTGTGTAAAGACCAGCCACGAGAAACTGCCATGGTGCGAAAATATTGGGCTCACAGAACAAAAGTCAGGGCTGAATATATATGCATGTCATTTTGGGGAAAAAATTCTTTAATACTTCTATGCCCATAGTTAAAATCTGGAATTTTCTAAAAAGAATATGTAGAATTTATGAATACTGACAAAATCAGCTTTTGGCGGTAATGTTAGGCAACAAATCAGAGGATTGTATAGAGTGGGGAAGCTTGAAAGATCCCAACCTAAGGGTAACGCATTCAGGATCCAGGTTTAGCAGAGCTTCTGCCCTAAATGATGTGATAGTCCTATTATTATCCATACTCTGTGGAATTTCCTTCTTCCCTATTTGGGGCTTTGACTGGACCCTTTCATAAACCCCCAATTTGGCAATCTCAGACTTTAAGGGAGACCTTTTTTATATTTAACTGGGGCCAGTTCCTTATGCAATTCATTGTTTGAAACAAGGGAGCGGCCCTAAAGAGTTAACTGCTTCCAATTGTAGGTGTGTCAGTGGTGGGCATGTTACAAAGCCCCATACAATGCTTTAGAATAAAGGGTGGACAATTTATTACAATTAGGCATGGCCTTAATGAAGAGCCAGCAGAGAGAAAAGAGGAGGGCATGGGGAAAAACAGACCTTTGACAAATGTTTTACATGAAGTGAAATTACCTTTAAAAGCAGGACAGATAATTAGTTTAAAGAATAGGTTTAATGCCTTCCGATTTGGAAAGTGCAGCATCGGACTTTCAGAGCATGGAAAATTGGCAAGCTGCTAGCTGTTGGAATACAAGAAAAACAGTTCAAGGCAATATTGTAGTGGATTATTTGTGGGAAATAAGAGAGGGTTGGCCACAGTGAGTGTTATGAGTTCATGATCTGAGTATTTTACTATTGCGAGAGACAGGGGTCACTACTGTGTTTCATACAGCCCCTGTGAGCATCCTTGTTTTCACTGAAAAACAATTATATTATTGCAGGTCCCATTCACTTCAGTGGGAGTGGAGTTAAGCCAGTTCTGAGTGCCTATGAAAATCCCACCCAGAAAGTGTGATTATTTTATTATTATTTTCATACATTTGACAGTTGTGCTTATTGAGTGCCTCAGCCAGGACAGTACTTGTTCAGCCTTGTTCTCTAGCAAAACCAAAACCACCATTTCTAGGACTTCCATTAAGTCTCCTCCAAGTGAAAACTGCTTTAGCATTAGAATGTGTGCAAATAAAATGGATTCATGTCCCCAATTACATTTCTGCCTTGTACATGAACGAACAGCAGGATTTGAAATTGAAAGGATAAACTTGTCCATGACTTTTTAAGCCCTTTAAAAATTACACTTTTGTAGGCACAAATAGAAGGAGAAGGGAAACCAAATCTAGAGGAGACAGACGTGTATCTGATTGCTCAGGTGGGCAAATATATGTGCAGCAATGGTGAGCAGGATCTCAGTTAGATTAATCAGTTCTTTCTGAAGCTTCCTTGTGACATTGGGTTTTGTAGATGCCAAGGATATTTTCCTACAGTACATTTTTAAAATGAAGCAAAATGACAATTGCTTTAGGCTTGTGTTAGTTCAGGTTTAATGTAGGGCAGGTGCAGGCTCTGAAATATCAAAAGGAAAAAAGTATTGTGCTCTGGAAGAGAAGGTTAACAGGCGCATAGACTTCCTCTGAGAGCAACATGTACAACTGAAATAAAGTTATATAGAAATAAACATTATATGAGAGGCTTGTGTGGAATTTCAGGAAGGATGAATGGGAACTTCTACTATGTTAATAAAATTTAAAATCTTAGGGAAAAGTAGATAGGATAGAAGAAAATTTTGTTTTTCCATTTTTGCAAAGTAAATGACCCTTGGTTTCATGTCTATGTACAGAATACAATTGCAACGATTTAAGCTATTCGGCTTCTGTTCAGAAAACTATCACAAGCTATAAAAATCCCTTTAACCTCAGCCTTTAATGGAAAATGTGCCCATGCAAAGTCATACCGCCCACTTCAGTACATGAGAAATAACCACATCAGAGATAAAAAACTGAGTTTTAACATAAGGAGTTCCTATCATGTTCATCTGTCAGGCAGGACATGGGGCCCTCTTGTCCCAGAGAGTGGGGGGAAAATGGTACTCACAAAATGTCCTACATGCCTAAAAAAAGTCTTCCAGATCTCAGGACATCTCTGAAGGACATAAGCAGTAAAATACATGTCTCCAAACTGCTTCCTGGTCCTCCTTACTCCATGACAGCGCATGGCTCCTGAGGTGCTCCCATGGTGGCTCCGTCTCATGGTGAGTGTTTTCACAAACTGAAGCTGAACAAAGGTGCATTTTCTGCAAGGAAACTCCTACAGGGTTAAGGGTGGGGAGGGGGGATTATGGGGCAGAGACCTCCTCTGGCTCAACCCCTGGCATGCTTGCTCTACAGCAGTAGAGGTGTGATCCTACAGAGTGGAGACAGGGGAGGGGGCACTTCCTACACGAGGGAGTGTTTTGTGGACCCGTGCTGTTAGCCTATTTCTGCTTATTGTTCCCCCACTTGGCTCATATTAGTGGAAGGAAGCATATGAACTACCATAGAGAAAATCCTTTCTGTGGATCTGAATCACCACAGCTTTACATCTTGCACAAACATTCACACTTGAGCAAAGTGGGTGTAAAACTGACCATTATGATTCATTGCACGTATTATGCACTTACTTTGTGCAGGTATAGCTGAAAACACAAGCTAAAACATAGTAGAGAGTCAGACTGTACATATCTTGCAGAGTACTCCACTTGGATAGGTATGTATGCAATGTAAGACATTAGAAAGTCCATCAGTATCAAAAATTAACTGGGGATTGTAAAGAGGGTTTGAAGTATTCTGGTCTAGAATGGATGTCAAAGATCTCTCTCTCTCTCTCTCTCTCTCTGTCATAAATAATAGATGCTGTATTCTAATAGATCTTTTTATCTAATATGAAGGGTTTACTTAGAGAATCGAGGAATAAGGTTACTTTAGTCACAGGAAAGTTGTGGTGACTAGCAAATCAAGAGTGTGCAATTAACCTGTATTGTGCCAATGTAACATTACACAAAAATATATTAAGATTTATGGCTTGTGCTTTCTCTGATACAGATTCTGTGCCTGTAATTCTGAAGTGATCATTAATTAAATATCATTTTCATTACCCATAGTCCTTATTAGTTTCCATATTATGAGCCAATTTAAGACTATTATTGATTTAAAGTCAAACTAAAAATACAAGATATTAGGCTACATTTCCTAATGTATGTTCATTGTTTCTTTGTGTAGTTATTACATGATTTCAATAATTTATAAGAACAGTATATAGTCTAGATTTAAGTTTACTCTTTATTTACATTTTCTGGAAGGATTTACTTGTTTCATTCTTCAAAATTCCCTCCCCATTTTGAGCTAGCTTCTCACAAAGAGATTTTTCATTTTGTATTTCAAACAGCTATTTAAGAAGGCCATGACTCATATAGAACCATAGAAACAGAAGGCTGGAATGGATCTTGAGAAATCATCTAATCCGTCCCTCTATGCTGAGGCAAGACCAAAATACCAAGGCCATCCCTTACAAGTGTTTGTCTAACCTGTTCTTAAAATCCTCCAGTGATGGGAATTCCCTGTTCCAGTACTTAACTATCCCCTAATTTTCTCTAATATCTAACCTAAACCTCCTTTGCTGAAGATTAAGCCCATTACTATTTGTCCTATCTTCAGTGGATGTGGAGAACAATTGATCACCGTCCTCTTCATAATAGTCCTCGACTTTGACATATCTGAAGACTGTTATCAGGTTCTCCTGCCCCATGTTTAGTCATCTTTTCTCAACACTAAACATACCCCTTCTTTTTTTTAACCTTTCCTCATAGATCAGGTTTCCTAAACCTTTTATCATTTCTGTTGATTTCTTCTGGATTCTCTCCAGTTTCTTCATATCTTTCTTGAAGTGTGGCAGCTACAATTGTCCTGTCATTTTGAATTCTAATCCTGTTCTCCAAAGTACTTGCAACCACTGCCAGCTTGGAGTTATCTGCAAATGTTATAAGCATTCTCTCCACCCTATTATCCAAGTCATTAATGAAAATATTGACTAGTATCAGATCCAGCACAGCCCTTCCAGTTTGACAGAGAGCCATTGATGACAACTACTCTGAGTATGTATCGGAGGCGTAGCCATGTTAGTCTGGATATGCAAAAGCAACAGAGTCCTGTGGCACTTCATAGACTAACAGAAGAATTGGAGCATAAGCTTTCATGGGTGAATACTCACTTCATCAGATGCATGCAGTAGACATTTCCAGAGGCAGGTATAAATATGCAGGCAAGAATCAGGATAGAGATAACAAGGTTAGTTCAATCAGGGAGAATGAGGCCCTCTTCTAGCGGTTGATCTGAAGGTGTGAACATGTGAGTATGATCTTTCAACCAGTTGGGCACCCACTTTATAGTAATTTAATCTAGACCACATTTCCCCAGCTTGCTTATGAGAATATCAGGGATTGTGTCAAAAATTATGTTCCTTATTAGACAGACTCTTTTAGAAGGGAGTCTTCCACTAAATCTGTGAAATGAGTATTTTGGGGACAGTCAAAATAAGCTATGTGATAAGACTGCTAAAGAAAAAGTAATTGGGGGGTAGGTTAGGCGAGACTCCCAGGTATTGCTTCATATGGATTTCACAGAAACCCTGTCAAATTGCACTAAAGTTGAGAATGTTTTCAATGGTGAAATAAAATGTTACCTCTGTCAGGTAACAACTGTGATGTTTTGGGGTTCACCAGGGCCAGTAAGAGATTTGGTCACCATCTGTCTTGTGACTGGGGGTGTCTTGTGGCTGTTTGGCTTTGGTCCAGAGCTCTGGGCCCAGAAGCTTCACCCTGGCTTTACCCAACCTGGTTACTTCTTGCAGATTGAATTTAGGACCCTCCCAGCTCCAAATTTGCTTCCTAATCATTCTACTGCAGGGGCTAGTCTCTCTCTCTGGACCCTCATAGAGAAATTGTTTTACAAAGACAGTAAAACAATCCAACCTGTCAGCTTTATACTAGCACACACTTTATTGAACTTACACAGCACTGATGATATATTATGAAAGTAAAACAAGTTTATTAACAGAAGACCAGGGATTAAGTGATCCCAAGCAAAGGAGACAAAGATAGAGATGGTTACAAGCAAATAAAAGTGAAAACACTCATCTAAAAGTCTAAAACGTAATCTAGCAAGATGCAGCCTTTGTTCAGGTTGGTCTCTCACTCATAGTCTTCTTTCCAGCTTTTTACTGGACAGTCTGGCTAGGACCCATCACACAGATTGAATCAGTTGGTTTCTTTGTCTCCTACGATCAAGGATAAATATGGGGTGTGTCTCTCTTCCTCATATTCCCAAAGAGAGCATAGGTGCCAATTCCATGGGTGCTCCAGGGCTGGAGCACCCACAGGGAAAAATTGGTGGGTGCTTTGCACGCACTGGCAGCTCCCTGCCCCAGATCACCTCCGCCTCCTCCACTGAGTGCACTGCCATGTCCTTCTTCTCCCCTGTCCCTACCAGCGCTTATGCTGCGAAACAGCTGTTTTGTGTGGCAAGCCTAGGAGGGAGGGAGGAGGAGGGGGAGGTGATCTGGGGCAGGGATTCGGGGAGGGAGGGGCAGAGTTTGGGCGGGGTGGAGTTGGGGCAGAGTGGGGTGAGCACCCACCGGCACTGAGAAAAATTGACGCCTCTGAAAGGGAAGATGTCTTTGTCTTACAAGTCAAGAAGGCCTCCTGGGGATTCAGTCTCCTCTGCCTCTCTGGCGTGCAGGAGCCATGTTAATTAATTCTCTCTCTTGTTCAGGAAGAGGATAGTCCCTGCTGGTTTAATCCAATAGCTTTGTTCACTACTAATATGGAAATTGAGGTAAACCCACATTCCTTTGTTTAGGACAGACTTGTTTATCATCTTTAACTAGGCTAGGCTGTCTTGTCTTAAATGTGTTCTAGTAACGCCATACAGAGGGAACTGATAACTTCACACATAGTGTTAACACATACATTTTACAATAATATTGCTAAAACAGCATGGTATTAGCTCTTATATGATACCGTACGTAATATCTTTTAGGTAGATACCATGACAACAGTGTTAGGTGTAGTGAGTTGGTTGGATCTGATGAGAGACCATGTACTCTATGCTAGTGGGCATTATGGGCTCAAGGTTACAACTTATTCTTCTTAATGGCTTACTTGCTAACCCCATCACCTGATCATCTTCCTGGCTGTGCTGTTGCTGCTATTATGTTTAGTGATATCCTCTCATTAATTTTATTACGCTGTAAATGTACATGATATTTGTTTAGATACTGCTTGCTGATGGGCACAACCATGCTAACTGTAGGCTCCTGTTTTGGAAAACTTACCATGTTTTCCATTTCCATGGAACCCCCACCCCCGTCAAACCAGCTTTTTTGGGTCAAATCTAAACCCACCTAAATTATTTTAAATGTAAGCATCATTCATAATCAAAACTCTGTAATATTTAATCTGGGTTTTAAATGCTGTTACATATGCCAACTTAATGCCACAAAATAGCCCAACAATATTCTTGACTAAGTGTCAGCGAAATTTTATTGCGGGCCCATTAGTATTACCATTAAGCAATTGACTAAAGGTCCTAATGAATAGTTATTATTTTATATCACCCAGGAGGTACTAAGCACTTTTGGAGATCACTTCACTACCTGGACACACAGACTACTCAAAAGAATTCCATCTGTTGATGTGTCCCTATTAGCAAAGCAGTACTTCATGTCCATCCAACTATGTAGTAGTACTTCTTGTTGGCTATATTGCACAATAGACTCTAGAATTTAACAAATTGTTCTTGCTAGACTAATAGCTGTAATATTCAGGTACTGCCTATAATTTGGTAGTCAGGATGATATTTCAAAGTCTTACTTGACTTTTTCTGTCTAGTTTAACAAGGGGAAAAACAGGTCTTGGATTTCTGATGCTAGATCCCGTGCAAAATTATCTCACTGATTCTAGTATGTCTTGTACACATATTGCTGACATGTTTTATACTTTTCAACAATTTTCTGTCATCTTGTACCACTCCATACTATATGGATCATTGTTCTACAGCACTAAATTCAGTTGGGGTTGGAAAAGATCCTTTTTTATTGTAAATCTATTTTACAACAGCTATTGCAAAATGTCTCTCTAGACTCAATAAATTACTTCCATGTCATTAGAACAGCATTTGTTTGAAAACATTCATTGAAAAATATCATCTGAAAATCACAGGTGGGTTAAATTCTAGAATCTGTTTGAACTTACTTAGTTCTGCTTTCTTACAAGATTATAAATATGTAGAATGGGGTCAGCAGGACAGAGTCGTCATCAGCTCAGCTGTTGTTGTTTGTCTAAAAGGTCCATGTGTTTAGTGTCCCAACACTTTGACAGAGTTTACGGTAGGAAAGCCCTGCCTTGAGAATGAAAGTACTAGGTCATTTTGTGTGCTAATGCCTGCCATTCCTCAATGAGTTTTAAACCTCCCTTTTAGAAGTGTACATGGCCACAATGAACAAGGGGATGACCTCTTTGTGGAAAATGTTTTACAGCCTTCTGGGTTTTATCCCTTCTTGCTACTGAGAGGCTATGAAATTTCACACTACGTTTCATTTTCTGTTCGGTTTCAGCAACATCTATAATGCAGCCCACGCACTTCTTTCTGTGCATGTGCACAACCTTATTTAACACGAAGACACTCAGCAATGACTGACATCTGATCTAAAAGTGAAGGGTTTTTTAAAATTTCATAAATAATCTTGAGAAAAATACTTTATTACCATTAATTTTCTTGCCATGTGTGTGTCTGAGTGAAAGTTGTGTTTTTCTTAAGTAACTCTTGATTTGATTATTACTCAAGAATGGATTCTTTGCCACTCTTCACATGCAACTCAAACCTGGAATTATATTTAAAAAGAATAAGGAAAATGAACCCTTACCTGCTGGAATTGTGTGACTGGGCCTTCAGGTGATTATAGTTATTTTTTCCATTGCTTCCTACTCACAAATCTTTTTTCACTTTTCCCTTTCTTTGTCTTTACTCCACATGTAGTAGTGGCATTCTCCTTTCTTCAGTAATGTAGATTCCAGTTAAGGAAGAGCTCAAAGTCTTGCCGTGAAAAGTGTGCGCGGGGGGGGGGGGGGGGGGGGGGAGGGAGAAGGGAAGAGGGACCCTGTCCCTGTCCCTGGGTTTCAATAATCTAGGCTCCTGTATAGTTTGGCAGCCAGCCATAGTCGTGTGGGGTCTTTGAGTCTGAGTATCTTTGTTGTCCCTCATTTTTCAGGCTGGCTGGAGTTTTGAATATAACTGAGGTAATTTTCTCCACTCCATAGTCTGTGAGGGCAATGTTGATGATATAGCCGTATCTCTTGCTCTTTAAAGAAAGAGAACAATGCTCTAAGGACCAGAGGGGTTTTGAATCTCAAAATCTGTTATTAGAAAGGCTGGTAGTGAGTGCTTATTGGGCAGCTGCAATCTTTGGTGGCATGTAGTAGGGATAAAGGGTAGAATGCTGCCCTTTTATGAAGGCGGGAGGTTAGGCTATAAATTTTCTGCTATTTTGAACCAAAAATCTTAATTCCTGCCCAGGTTGCGTCAAACTGGAATAGCTTCACTGAGCCGCTGCCCATGCTACCCCTGATGATGCTGCTGTTTAGTGTGCTAGTTGGAGTGTTTCTGTCTACCTTCAGTACACTGCGCCCTCCCAGATGCAGTGTAGACATGCCCAAAGAGAGAGGATGGGATTCAAAGATAAAAGTGCATGGCACAGTGGGGTCTTGCACCATTACTAGGGCTCCGAGGTGCTATGATAATACAAATAACAATAATGTAGATATTTCCATTGAATTCAGGTCTTGGGCTAGCTTAAAAATATTTTTATTCAGATTTGACACTTAGCTTTGAATGTTTTTATGTTGAATGTTTGAATGTTTGAGTATTTATATGACTACTTCCATGGTATTTAAAGATTGAGTTTCCATTTACACTCAAGAATGTGTTGTTTCTTTATTAAATATACACCCTGCAGTCTTAGCACACTACCTCCAAGCAGCAGTTCTGCATTCATGTTGACTTTATCCCTCTAAAACAGTTAGGCCCCTTGCTATCCAAGTACCAAGGCAGTCCATAAATATGTCCAGAGACAAGGAGAAATAGCTATTGGTTAACACATTAATTAATATTTTAATACTCATTAAACCTTTTAAGTGGTATATTTAAGATGCTTTTATATTAATTGTAGGTCAAAAAGGAACAATAACCCTATGTATGTTAGCAAAAATGAAGTAATTATACCTTATTTCTATGAGGATTAACGAACAGATCTTTTATTTAAAGTATTTTTTTAGCATTTGAAAATCTGACTCCTTGTTCTTTCTCAAGTAAAATGATTCAGCTTATTAATATTTTTCTCCAAAATTTATTGCAGTGGTGCAGTAGTTAACTATTAGTTAACTGACAATAATTAGCCTATTATAATGATTAATGTTTGTCCAGAACATTTAATTTGCATGCTATAAATGTGTGTGGGATCAGCTAATTTGAAGTTATGCCAAATGCAATATTTAGTTTTTATATACTACAGTTTTTTGGCTTTCCAAATGTGAAATAATTGACAAGACTAATCATAGCCAGGGATATTAGGTCAGCATGTTTTCATTTCTCTCTTTAATAACAATGATGTGTTACTTAGTGAGCAAATTGCTAAATTCCAGTTTACCTTCATTAAATGATACAAGACTACTAAAAAAACTACTAAACTGTAGTTAATGGAACCTCAGCAGAGATGCACATAGTTTTCTCCTGGATAAAACAATCTGTCATAGACAGCATGTCTCCCACGCTTTAGAATTAAGAGGGGAAACAAGGTCATATTTCTGCACCTTGTGAGGATAGTTGTATTTATGTATTTTTTTTATTTATTAAAGTCAATTAAACCACTGGGCCCTTGCCACATATGTACTGCTCATTAAGTAACAGTGCTAGGCAAATAGAAGTCAGCAAGGTAAACTTCCTCAATCACGGTCACTGCTCATCTCACACTCCTTCTCACAGGCAAAGCCTTGTGTATATGGATGAGCCCTGCACCTCAGCAGGCTTTGAGCAAGATCTTGATCTGAGCTTCTGGCCTTCAAGCTTATTTGGACCAAATGGAGAAGCAAATTTGAGAATTGAGGAATTCAAGATTTTCAGTCTAAGGTCTGAGGAGAAAGGTGGTCTCTAAGCAACTAAAACCCAAACCATATAGGACCTAGACCATGCCTACTGTGCCTGATCAAAGGGGGTTGCAGACCCAGCAAAGAACATTTCTGCTTCTTGAGCTGAGATACTGTGGGGTGCACTTTTTAGCCCTGCCTGGGCAGCGAACCCCTCTAATTAGTTGCTTTCTCCACTTCCTCACCTCCTGGGATATAAACAGCTGATCAGATCTGCTGCAGGAAGCAGGAATATTCTCTCAGGAGCCAAGTTTGTTGTCATCGGAGGAGAGGCAAGAGGAAGGAACAGAAAATCCAGCCTCTCAGGGAGGGTCCTTTGCTTCTCCCTTCTCCTTCCCCACCACACCCAGCTTGGGAAGGGGAACAGGGTATCCCACTCTAGGCCTCCCTGCCCACCCCGCAGGCCTGGGTGAGGGGAAGAAGAACCCCAGGAGCAGTAGGAAGAGCAGAGGTGAGGCTGGGGGGAGCAGAATTAATGGGAGGGGCTATGAAGGCAGACCAGATGTGTGTGGGGGATGTGTGTGTGAATTGATATGTCTGGGGATGAGGAAGATGTGATTAATTTTCATTTAGTAGAAATGATAGATCACCACCTCACACACTTTTTCAAGAACATTTTAAGCACTGATTATAGATGAAAATCAAAATATCCTGCTGCATCTTGAAGTGAATTGGAAGCCAGTGTAATCTATAGAAAAGACGTAAGATGTATGTTCTATGCCAACGATGAGTAAACTGGGGGTGGGGGAGGGGTGCAAAGAAACTGGGATTCTGCAGGTCCCACAAGACCTGCTGCATAATAGTGGGAGTGGGATAAAAATAGAGTGGATATTGAGGGTGGGATGTGAGCAAGATTAAAAAATTACTCCTCCTGTGCCACAAATAACATGAATGCCCTGGCCAGCAGCTGCCACTCTCCAGCCACCCAGCGCTGCCGCCAGCAGCAGTAGCAGCACAGGAGTAAGGGATTACTTCAGATGAAGAGTAATGGAGTGGGTCTGTGACACATTATGTGCATAGTAAGAGGGTAAGGGGGGACGCTATGATTGGAGAAGTTTGCACAGCACTGTTCTAGGCTATCTGAAGCTATTGAAGGACCTCCAGCAGAAATGACCACCTAGACCCTTGGGGTGGTTGACTTTTTTTAATATTAAAAAAGTTGACAATAAATTAATTAATATTTTGAGCAAAGAAAAAAAGTATGAAGGGAAATTTTAACAAATTTTTCTACCCTCCGCCCCCCCTTTTTTTTTTTCAAACTGATTGTAGTAATCCACTCTGATGGATATGGATGGGTGGATGGATAACTGGCTAAACCCACATGAGAAAAGAAAGGTTAAAACCTCAGACAAACACAGATGAAGAAAAGCATTTCTGGCCACAGCCGCCACTGAAGAATCCAGCAGCTGTTGGAAATATGGGATCATGTGTAGATTGCAACTTTTAGTGAGAAAGCACAGGCACAACAGCCCAACTCCATCCCCGGGAAACAGGACACAGTCTTTGCAAAACCCTCTAGGTGCTTCCTACTGCCAAGTATCAGATTGGTCTTATCTAGTATTATTATTATTATCATTTATTTTATTTGGAGCCCTGGTCATGAAGTAGGAGTGATGAACAGAGATGAGGAGGTAATTGTCATCCTCATGCTTGTGATGTCACAGCCCCAAATATCTAGTTTCTTCAGTATGATCTTAAAAAACGTTAGTTTGAAGGAAAGTCACAATTTGTGTTAATCTCTCTAAAAATGGCCTCAACATTCTTCCCTGACCTGCTTTTACTAGCCTGGAGCATCATGGGCCTATATTTATAGCTCTCCTAGTGCCACTGGATTCTCATGGAGTTCAGTCAAAGACTACATTGCAGTTGCTTCTCTGCAACACAACTTTTCCACAGAGTCCACCAGTGTGATCTGAATCAAGCTGAACAGAGAACAGCGCGAAACAGCTGATTCTTTTCAGAAACAGAGTCATTTCAGAGTCACTGCGGTACTACCACCCGCTTAGGGCCTTTAGCATCTCCCATAATTTTTGTTAGCGTCTCTCAAAACCGCAATAGCACTGTTACAACATCAGCGAAGGGATTAGGTGGGATAAGGCCCACTGAAGCCAATGGAAAGAGACTCTTTAGACTGCATTGGACAATGGATCAGAGCTAGATTGTTAAAATGCTGGTGGCAAATTTACAATAGTGCCATGCTGGGGATTAGTGGAGTAGTAGGAGATTTTAGCAAAAGTGCTGTTGTTGATTAGGTTTATGACAAGCTGCAAGTTTGGAGTGGGAAGCATTCCAGTTTGGTTTTTTAATAATCAGTTGTAATTCTTTATCCATGTCTGCTGGACTGTCATATACTTCCAAGACAGGGATGCCTGTGAGAGGTTTTTGGCTATGTTGATGCATCCTTTGGCTTTGCATTCTAGCTAAGCAAACCAGAGATTAATTTGCCTCTAGTTTATTTGCTCTGTATTCAGATACACACACACATACTGAAGCTATTTTGTGAGCCTACTTCTGATACAAATTATACCAGGTTTTTTAAAAAAATTAGCCTGCTGGCACTGCAGACATATCTACTTAGTACCAACATAGTCATGCGTTAGAAATACTTCTGATCTGGTATTATTAGGGAAAATTACCTGTAAACTGAGAAAACATGGCACATTATGCTTCAGACTCAATCCTACTCTTTCATTTTAGGATTTATTCAGATCAACTGGATGATAAGCCTAAGTACATTAGTAAGTAACTCTGTTGTGCTCATCCACAGGTTAAATCACACTTTTCTTAGTTCTGGAAGATATCTGATTAAAAAAATAGTTCCATCTAATGAAAAGCAGAACTTCAGCAATAGCACTCAAATGTTTTAAGCAGTCATTCCTTAGTTCTATTATATGCAAGCAATACATATAAGGTAAATCTTTACCCCAAATGGATCAAAGCAAGGAGAAACACTGCTGGGACTGAAACTGATTAGTAAAAGAAAATTCTATATATTCTGCTTAGAGCAGCAATCTGAAAGGACTAAGAGTGCCTCAAAGATAAATAATCAAATGGATTAATTATTAAGCAAAATTCATTTTTAAAATTCAGTTTTAAAATAAAAACTATTTTGAAGATACAAGAGGGTTCGCAATGAAACTGGTATTTTTCTCTGACACAGATATTTCTATTTTTTTCCATTAAAAACCTATCTATTTTTTTCTTCTTGTGATCTTGTGTAATTTGAATTTTAGGCCAAAGAGAATGGTTATGAAGCCTTGAATAGTGCGATTTATGATATACAACCTAAACTCCCGTGATGCAAAAGGCAGTGTTATGGTTGCCAATAGTCAATAACTTATGGTATCCAAAACATTTTGTCCAGTTTTAGGTTGTGGTCTGCAACATTCTGCTCTTCTTTTTTTAAATACCATGTAAAGGTCCCTTGTTGTTTGTGAACCACTGTTACAATTTTTTTGAAATGGAAAAAACAAAAGAAGGCATTAGTGCTTTGAATAGAGGGTTCCTGATTGATAAGCCAGTTGCAGCCAAACCTGCTCTTGCTAATTGTCTTTCAAATGCCCTCATTAATCAGACAGAGGAGTAACTCTGACGGGAAGGCTGTCACTGTTTTCATTACTTCCTACCACTCACCTCACAGTGTGAGGCCTGGCTGCATACCCAAATCATGGCCTTTAAAGCCGTTCGAATGCCTGTTCACTGCAGAGCACACCTGGCTTTGGTGGGATGGGGGCCTGCCCAACTCTGAGGCATGATCTGTCCCTGGAGACCAATTTAGCAGTTATTTAATGATTCATAGCTTGATGTCTGGAAATGAGTGCTCCACACGATAACGTACATAAACAAATTTAATTAGTTTCCCCTTTTTTGCATAAGTAGCCACTAGTGTATTAAGACTGCAAACAATCCAGGTAGACTGCCTGAAAAATCATTGAAGCTAGTTGACAGTACATCTTTAAAAAATACCATGGTGATTTCTTTCATCTGCTGATGGTCACTGATGGCTGGTTGGTCAGCTCCTGAAATTGCATGGTTAGCTTATTAAAGAAGAGAGAAGTGGATAGCACCATTATCTTCCATTTAACTACCTATTGTAGAAGTACAGAGTAATATAGGAAAATCTTCAAATATTGTACAATACTGCTCTTCCTACTCTATTTGACCATGTGAAACACTGAAGAATATACAGCTCTCTGGATCGTTTTTTTTTTAAAAAAGGACATTTTAAATTATTATTTATCTGCAATATACATTGCATAGTATTTATTTTAATGGGCTTGAACCTATAAGGCTGTGTCCTCATGTAATGTATGTGGAGGAAGGGGGCTTTGTTTTTGCCAAATAGTTGTGAAAATTTATTGTAATAACATTATTTACAGTTATGCATGTTAACTGAGGGGTAATAGAACTCATGCTTCCCAGTATAAACTGAGGGCTGCAGGAGACAAGAAGGATTTTTTACCCTCATCTGCTGCATTGCACGATTAACTGGGTGAATTATGGTCTGTTCATTTTCTTCCTTCCTTAGAAGCATTGCACACGGTCTGTGGAGGTGACAGAGTCTTGTAGCCTCACCCCCCTCCCCAATTGAATTTGCTTTCTTGGCTACATATTTATACCTGCCTCTGGAGATTTCCACAACATTCATCTGATGAAGTGGGTCTTAGCCCACAAAAGCTCATGATCCCTAAAATCTGTTAGTCTATAAGGTGCTACAAGACTCTTTGTCACTTTTGCAAATCCAGACTAACACAGTTACCCCTCTGATACTAGGTCTGTGGAGGCAGGATCCTGGACTTGACAGGCCATGATCTGATCTGCTTTAGCATGTTGTATCTCTTTTAAAAGATATTCTTATACAAATCAACGTGTTTGGGAAGCCATCGACTTCTATTATTATTAGTGCTACTATAGCATCTAGAACAGGGCCGGTGCAACCACTGGACAAACTAGGTGGCCACCGAGAGCACCATGTGGTTGGGGGTGCCAAAAAGCAGTACCCAAAATTTTTTTTATACAGCGGAGCACAAGGGGCTGCCGCTGCTTCCCGGCTCCAGGGGGGCCACCCACAGCGCGGCCAGTCCCTCCACCTGTGGGAGCAGCTGGTGGCAGAGGGAAGAAGGGGAAGATCTAGTGCTCGGCACACTGAGCATAGGCACCACCTGCCCTGCCCAAGCCTCCCCCTTTCCCGCCCCCTTCCCCAAATCCCGGTCCTGACTCTTCCCCCCGGGCACGCCACGTTTCCCATCCACCCCACTCCAGAGAAGCGGAGTGGCGACACGCTCAGGGGAGGAGGTGGAGCAGAGGTGAGCTGGGGCAGGGAGGGGGATGCAGGGGAGCTGCTCCCTGCCCCACCTCACCTCCGCTCCTCCCCCACTGGCACCGCAAGCCTGGGAGGCAGGATAAGTTGAGCGGCAGCGGCGTGCTCAGGGGAGAAGGCAAAGCAGAGGTGAGCTGGGGCGGGGAGTTGCCGCAGGGTGCCCCGGGTGGGGGTGGGGGGAAGGGAGCTGCTGCAGGGTTCCCTGGGCAGAGGGGGAGGACAGGGAGCTGACACAAGGCTCTCCAGGTAGAGTGGGCGGAGCTACCGCAGGCCTCCCCGGGGGGAGGGAGGGCACAAGGTGGAAGTTTCGCCTAGGGCGCAAAAGATCCTTGCACTGGCCCTGGTCTATAGGTCCCAGCAAAGATGATGGCCCTATTTCTACTAAGCACTGTAATGAAACATAATCCCTGACTCAGAGTTTAGAAATCTAAATCAACAAGACAGCCAAAGACAGGGGGCAGGGATAGCTCAGTGGTTTGAGCATTGATCTACTAAACCCAGAGTTGTGAGGTCAATCCTTGAGGGGGCCATTTAGGGATCTGGGGCAAAAAATCTGTAACAGGACAGTACTTGGTCCTGCTAGTGTAGGCAGGGGACTGGACTTGATGACCTTCCAAAGTCTTTCCAGTTCTATTAGATAGGTATATCTCCATATATTATAAAAGATGGGAGGGGAAAAGGGGTGACAGAGAAAGGAAGTGGCTTGCCCAAGGTCACCTAGCAGGTCAGTGGTAGACTTGGGAATAGAAATCAGATCTCCTGAGACCCAGTCTATGGCCTCATCCCTGGGATTACATTCTACTGAGTAGAGGTAAGTGAAATAGATGAACAAAAGTTAGTGTCACATTTTTTATAAGATCATTTCATGTGAAATTTGGATTTTTGTGAAATTTTCTGGGGCTACAAATTACACTTCTCTACAGCCAAAATGCTTCTGAAATAAATGTAGTCAAACTTTACTAATTCTGGGTCTCTAAGAATGAAAAGATGCTTAAAATTGTTGATTGGCTCTAGTTTTCAAGATATGCTATTGAGTCAGTATATACGACCCTTGACATGGGAATGGCGGAAGATAAGTGAGTTATAAAGGGAAGGGATCTCAATTTAAACCAGAAATGACTAAAATACATCTTTGACTGGATCTATGAATAAATCTATGACTGGGTTTAGACAGTACTTGCTTTTTAGGCAAAACAATGAATGATGCAATCTGAAGCTGGTATTGTGTCATACATGATATGAACTGCATCATGTTATTCCTAGAAATCACGGATGATGCAATCATAACGAAGCTTACATCACTCTACTGAACAAATTGCCCTATATCAGCTCTAGAAATCATACAGTGTCGTGCTCTCTTATTTGTCAGTATTTGATTTTGCAAAGGGACACATTTCTGTTTAGCCAAAGTGAGCACAGATGCCTCGTACTTGTGTGAACAGTGCAGATAACTTCTGCTATGTTTGTGGTGAAGTGAATTTTGGATCACAAAAGTGCAGTATAACCACTATGATTAAGAAAACCTATCACCTTTATTTTGGCTGCAAAATTGGAGATCAGGACAAGAGGTGGGCCCCACACATATGCTGCAACGCTTGTGCAACAAATCTTCGCCAGTGGTTGAACAGGAAAAGGAAATCTATGCCTTTTGCAGTGCCAATGATTTGGAGAGAGCCAACAGATCATACCAGCAATTGTTACTTCTGCATGGTGCCTTCAGTTGGGAAAGGTGTGTCAAAGAAGAAAAAGTGGACTGTGCATTATCCAAACATTCCATCAGCTATATGCCCAATACCCCACGGAGAAGGACTGCCGGTTCCTGATGCACCAGAATCATTCTCACTTGAGTCAGACGAGGAAGAGGAAGAGGATGAAACTTCTGGTCCTGAACCATCAATGTCACAGGACCCACATTTTCTCCCTTCCTCCTCCTCTGAACCACATCTCATAACACAAGCTGAACTGAATGACCTTGTCAGGGATTTGGAACCACCCAAGAGTAAGGCAGAACTGTTGGGCTCCAGACTACAGCAGTGGAATCTCCTGGCAGGTGATGTTAGGGTTTCCATGTTCCGTGACTGTCAAAAGGATCTTGTCCCATTCTTCTTCATGGAAGGTGATCTTGTAGCCTGCAACAACATCGATGATGTGATGGCAGCCCTCAACATCGTTCACGATCCAGATGAGTGGAGACTTCATTGATTCATCGAAGACGAATCTTAAAGCTGTTTTGCTGCATAATGGCAATGTTTTGCCATCAATTCCAGTTGGTCATGCAATCCATATGAAGGAAACCTATGACAACATGAAAACTTTTGAGGTGCATAAACTATGACCAACATCAGTGGCAGCTTTGTGGCAATTTGAAGGTTGTTGCTCTCTTGCTTGGTCTGCAGACTGGATA